>OY759262.1:64458108-64485062 GCA_963662155.1 Lamellibrachia columna
GGCCGGGATCAAGTCCACCTGTTGTTGTTGAGAGGGCCGGGGTTCAAGTCCACCTGTTGCTGTTGAGAGGGCCGGGGATCAAGTCCACCTTTTGTTGTTGAGAGGGCCGGAGATCAAGTCCACCTGTTGTTGTTGAGAGGGCCGGGGTTCAAGTCCACCTGTTGCTGTTGAGAGGGCCGGGGATCAAGTCCACCTGTTGTTGTTGAGAGGGCCGGGGATCAAGTCCACCTGTTGTTGTTGAGAGGGCCGGAGATCAAGTCCACCTGTTGTTGTTAAGAGGGCCGGGGTTCAAGTCCACCTGTTGCTGTTGAGAGGGCCGGGGTTAAAGTCCACCTGTTGCTGTTGAGAGGGCCGGGGTTCAAGTCCACCTGTTGCTGTTGAGAGGGCCGGGGATCAAGTCCACCTGTTGTTGTAGAGAGGGCCGGGGATCAAGTCCACCTGTTGTTGTTGAGAGGGCCGGAGATCAAGTCCACCTGTTGTTGTTAAGAGGGCCGGGGTTCAAGTCCACCTGTTGTTGTTGAGAGGGCCGGGGATCAAGTCCACCTGTTGTTGTTGAGAGGGCCGGGGTTCAAGTCCACCTGTTGCTGTTGAGAGGGCCGGGGTTCAAGTCCACCTGTTGCTGTTGAGAGGGCCGGGGTTCAAGTCCATCTGTTGTTGTTGAGAGGGCCGGGGTTCAAGTCCACCTGTTGCTGTTGAGAGGGCCGGGGTTCAAGTCCACCTGTTGCTGTTGAGAGGGCCGGGGTTCAAGTCCACCTGTTGCTGTTGAGAGGGCCGGGGTTCAAGTCCACCTGATGCTGTTGAGAGGGCCGGGGTTCAAGTCCACCTGTTGCTGTTGAGAGGGCCGGGGTTCAAGTCCACCTGATGCTGTTGAGAGGGCCGGGGTTCAAGTCCACCTGTTGCTGTTGAGAGGGCCGGGGTTCAAGTCCACCTGTTGCTGTTGAGAGGGCCGGGGTTCAAGTCCACCTGATGCTGTTGAGAGGGCCGGGGTTCAAGTCCACCTGTTGCTGTTGAGAGGGCCGGGGTTCAAGTCCACCTGTTGCTGTTGAGAGGGCCGGGGTTCAAGTCCACCTGCTGCATTTGAGAGGGCCGGGGTTCAAGTCCACATGTTGCTGTTGAGAGGGCCGGGGTTCAAGTCCACCTGTTGCTGTTGAGAGGGCCGGGGATCAAGTCCCCCTGTTGTTGTTAAGAGGGCCGGGGTTTAAGTCCACCTGTTGCTGTTGAGAGGGCCGGGGTTCAAGTCCACCTGTTGCTGTTGAGAGGGCCGGGGTTCAAGTCCACCTGTTGCTGTTGAGAGGGCCGGGGTTCAAGTCCACCTGTTGCTGTTGAGAGGGCCGGGGATCAAGTCCACCTGTTGCTGTTGAGAGGGCCGGGGTTCAAGTCCACCTGTTGCTGTTAAGAGGGCCGGGGTTCAAGTCCACCTGTTGCTGTTGAGAGGGCCGGGGTTCAAGTCCACCTGTTGCTGTTGAGAGGGCCGGGGATCAAGTCCACCTGTTGTTGTTGAGAGGGCCGGGGTTCAAGTCCACCTGTTGCTGTTGAGAGGGCCGGGGTTCAAGTCCACCTGTTGTTGTTGAGAGGGCCGGGGTTCAATTCCACCTGTTGCTGTTGAGAGGGCCGGGGATCAAGTCCACCTGTTGTTGTTAAGAGGGCCGGGGTTCAAGTCCACCTGTTGCTGTTGAGAGGGCCGGGGTTCAAGTCCACCTGTTGCTGTTGAGAGGGCCGGGGATCAAGTCCCCCTGTTGTTGTTAAGAGGGCCGGGGTTTAAGTCCACCTGTTGCTGTTGAGAGGGCCGGGTTTCAAGTCCACCTGTTGTTGTTAAGAGGGCCGGGGTTCAAGTCCACCTGTTGTTGTTAAGAGGGCCGGGGTTCAAGTCCACCTGTTGCTGTTGAGAGGGCCGGGGTTCAAGTCCACCTGTTGCTGTTGAGAGGGCCGGGGTTCAAGTCCACCTGTTGCTGTTGAGAGGGCCGGGGATCAAGTCCACCTGTTGCTGTTGAGAGGGCCGGGGTTCAAGTCCACCTGTTGCTGTTAAGAGGGCCGGGGTTCAAGTCCACCTGTTGCTGTTGAGAGGGCCGGGGTTCAAGTCCACATGTTGCTGTTGAGAGGGTCGGGGTTCAAGTCCACCTGTTGCTGTTGAGAGGGCCGGGGTTCAAGTCCACCTGTTGCTGTTGAGAGGGCCGGGGATCAAGTCCACCTGTTGTTGTTGAGAGGGCCGGGGTTCAAGTCCACCTGTTGCTGTTGAGAGGGCCGGGGTTCAAGTCCACCTGTTGTTGTTGAGAGGGCCGGGGTTCAATTCCACCTGTTGCTGTTGAGAGGGCCGGGGATCAAATCCACCTGTTGTTGTTAAGAGGGCCGGGGTTCAAGTCCACCTGTTGCTGTTGAGAGGGCCGGGGTTCAAGTCCACCTGTTGCTGTTGAGAGGGCCGGGGTTCAAGTCCACCTGTTGCTGTTGAGAGGGCCGGGGATCAAGTCCACCTGTTGCTGTTGAGAGGGCCGGGGTTCAAGTCCACCTGTTGTTGTTAAGAGGTCCGGGGTTCAAGTCCACCTGTTGCTGTTGAGAGGGCCGGGGTTCAAGTCCACATGTTGCTGTTGAGAGGGCCGGGGTTCAAGTCCACCTGTTGCTGTTGAGAGGGCCGGGGTTCAAGTCCTCCTGTTGCTGTTGAGAGGGCCGGGGATCAAGTCCACCTGTTGTTGTTGAGAGGGCCGGGGTTCAAGTCCACCTGTTGCTGTTGAGAGGGCCTTGGTTCAAGTCCACCTGTTGTTGTTGAGAGGGCCGGGGTTCAATTCCACCTGTTGCTGTTGAGAGGGCCGGGGATCAAGTCCACCTGTTGCTGTTGAGAGGGCCGGGGTTCAAGTCCACCTGTTGCTGTTGAGAGGGCCGGGGATCAAGTCCACCTGTTGTTGTTGAGAGGGCCGGGGTTCAAGTCCACCTGTTGCTGTTGAGAGGGCCGGGGTTCAAGTCCACCTGTTGCTGTTGAGAGGGCCGGGGTTCAAGTCCACCTGCTGCTGTTGAGAGGGCCGGTGTTCAAGTCCACCTGTTGCTGTTGAGAGGGCCGGGGATCAAGTCCACCTGTTGCTGTTGAGAGGGCCGGGGATCAAGTCCACCTGTTGTTTTTGAGAGGGCCGGGGTTCAAGTCCACCTGTTGCTGTTGAGAGGGCCGGGGTTCAAGTCCACCTGTTGCTGTTGAGAGGGCCGGGGTTCAAGTCCACCTGTTGCTGTTGAGAGGGCCGGGGTTCAAGTCCACCTGTTGCTGTTGAGAGGGCCGGGGTTCAAGTCCACCTGTTGCTGTTGAGAGGGCCGGGGATCAAGTCCACCTGTTGTTGTTGAGAGGGCCGGGGTTCAAGTCCACCTGTTGCTGTTGAGAGGGCCGGGGTTCAAGTCCACCTGTTGATGTTGAGAGGGCCGGGGTTCAAGTCCACCTGTTGCTGTTGAGAGGGCCGGGGTTCAAGTCCACCTGTTGCTGTTGAGAGGGCCGGGGTTCAAGTCCACCTGTTGCTGTTGAGAGGGCCGGGGATCAAGTCCACCTGTTGCTGTTGAGGTTCAAGTGTACTTGCTGCTGTTTCAAAGCTTTCACATTTCGTTCACCTCACTCTGCCTGTGTCTTTCAGATGAGACACTAAAGATGTCGGTCCCTTCCACCTGGTGTATATTCAGCGCAACAAACATACCCCACGCAGGGGACAAATGCACATCTGATGTGGACTTCATCTCTCAACCACACGAGCTACTACAGAAGCGTCTGTGATGAGGCACACTTAATTCTGCCAAACACCTCGCACGAGAACCCGATTGAACGAGTGAACAAAAAACTGGTACCGGTAAAATACAAACATCTGAAACAATTTATTTTAATGAGAGGACATTGATAGAATGTGTATACTGGCTCTTAATTTACGTGGCTCGTCAATGTGGACTCATTGTCAAGGTTGTGTCAGAAGATGTGCTCTTCAGTATATCTATGATACCAATTGCACTACACGCAGACGACTCGCCTATGCTGATGTAGATACATATCGTAATATTGGATAGTTAATTTATTCCACACTGATTTGGATATGTTCCGCTTGGGGCAAGTTAATTCTAATTTGGGCAGTTAGCATTTGGCAAGTTTTGTTAAATAAGTCTAATTTAATTGCACTCTGTTTTAGCAACTTGCTATTTCAACTTATTATTTATATTTATCTTACTTGTCATACATGTTGACAAGCTTGCTATTGCAGTATTTGTCGTGATAATTGTCATCTAAATCTCATTCTGTTTGAGGTGTTTGCTGCGGTAGTATTTGTGTGAACGATTTTCTTGATGTGTCGTTTTCTTACATCAATAAATGTTGATATTTATCGTGTTCTTTTCCGTGCATTTTGAAGGAAGGAAAATAGTGAGGTACCATTTCGTATGTGTGTTTAAAAGGTGACTTCATGTGGCGTTTAGCTGTTTTTATAGTGTGCAAGTACAGCAAAAAGGATTGCGTCTTGTATTGGCGAATACAAATAGATTAGCTAACCAAGTTGTTTGCTGAATGTTCGTGGGTTGGCGTGAAGTTCTTGGAAACATCGTAACAAAGTTACCTTTACTGATAACATCATGTGTTTATATACTTGGCACCTGGCTTCCAATCAAACCGTGCTTAATCCTCACATCAGTTATCGGGTGGGCATTACAGGATCATGTCAACATTACAGGATCATGTCAACATTACAGGATCATGTCAACATTACAGGATCATGTCAACATTACAGGATCATGTCAACATTACAGGATCATGTCAACATTACAGGATCATGTCAACATTACAGGATCATGTCAACATTACAGGATCATGTCAACATATGTTAAGACGTTTTTTTAAAGATGAAGTGTACTCACTCTATCCACTGATAAGATGAAGTGTACTCACTCTATCCACTGATAAGATGAAGTGTACTCACTCTATCCACTGATAAGATGAAGTGTACTCACTCTATCCACTGATAAGATGAAGTGTACTCACTCTATCCACTGATAAGATAGTATCTTTCCAGTGAATATTAAAATATGCTTCAAGTGAAGCACCGCACCGACTAATGCTTACCGATAAATAATTTTATACATTAACTTATCTATACTGTATTCACACAGTGAGCCTAAACCGGTCATGAAACCAGTGTTATATAATTGCAATCTCGATGTAACGCTTTGCTGGCTATGCATATACGACCCCCACATTTGTAAGGTTTGAGAAATTCGTAACAGCCTTTTTAAGCAATGCTATTTATACATGGGCCGCGTCACAAGCAGTGTTGGGTGACAGAAGTCATAAACACAGATGAACCAGTGTTCATTATTGACAGTGTAGGTCGGACCAGAATACAGGTTTTAAGAGAGTGCGTGCAATTTGTCCGTGTTCACATTGTCATTAGCTTCACAGATAACACATTGTTGTGTAGCGGCGCAGGAAAACGCGAAATGTAACGTATATTTATCTCACGTTACCGCGTTACATGCCCAGTTAGGCAGTGACAGAATGTGTCAGTTTTCATTAAACAAAACCAACTCGAGACTGTCGCCTGAATTCTTCAACGGGAAGCTGGCGTTTAATCTTCTGTATACTTAGCAGCACCGATAACGCCAGTAGACGGGTGTGGCGCGGACACACGATCTAGCGATGAGCAGGCATTTACAAAGCTAATCACGTTGTTAAAAAACAAGGAAATCATAATCAGAACGGTATTGTCAATAACGGAACTGGCAATTCAGTAGATGTCTAAAAAATGACAATGTTTATGTTAAAGAAGTTGCAGACTTTAGAAATGAAATGCTGGCAAGATCTTGAAAATGTCATATACCCACCACGTCACAGACAAAGGGGCTTAAACAAATAACAGAACACTATAAACATGAATAAATAATAATAAATTAGGCATTTATAAGGTGCCGTGTATCCGAATAAAAATCTTCTTAAAAGCGCCAACATAGTAAAAAATGTAAGATAAAACAAGATATATTGAGATAAATTATGTTAAAACCAGTATAATAAGCTAAGTAAGTTAACATAAATTTATATAAATTAAGATAAGTCAAAACCAATTAAATAGGCCAAATAAGTCAAGATAAATTAAGATAAATTAACACCAATTAAATTACTAAAACAAATTAAGATGAGTTAACACCTGTTAATAAGTTAAATAAGTAAAAGGTCCATGTCATTAAAAAACATTGCTGCTACCTAAAGTAATGTCCCAAAGGCCACACGAAATAGATGTGTATTTAGAACTGCCTTGAACGCAGCAACGGTTTTTGAAGACCTGTTAACTTTTGAAACGCGACAACAGTTCCGATGCTACGGACATTTTGTTGGACACCCTGATCACCTCATTTATAAATTGCTCAATAGAGGATTTCAAAGAAAACGACCGTGGAGACAGAGGAAGAACAACACCATAGAGTGGACCCAACCTGTGGACTGAACCTCGCTAAAGCTGAGACAGAGGAAGAACAACACCATAGAGTGGACCCAACCTGTGGACTGAACCTCGCTAAAGCTGAGACAGAGGAAGAACAACACCATAGAGTGGACCCAACATGTGGACTGAACCTCGCTAAAGCTGAGACAGAGGAAGAACAACAACATAGAGTGGACCCAACCTGTGGACTGAACCTCGCTAAAGCTGAGACAGAGGAAGAACAACACCATAGAGTGGACCCAACCTGTGGACTGAACCTCGCTAAAGCTGAGACAGAGGAAGAACAACACCATAGAGTGGACCCAACCTGTGGACTGAACCTCGCTAAAGCTGAGACAGAGGAAGAACAACACCATAGAGTGGACCCAACCTGTGGACTGAACCTCGCTAAAGCTGAGACAGAGGAATAACAACACCATAGAGTGGACCCAACCTGTGGACTGAACCTCGCTAAAGCTGAGACAGAGGAAGAACAACACCATAGAGTGGACCCAACCTGTGGACTGAACCTCGCTAAAGCTGAGACAGAGGAAGAACAACACCATAGAGTGGACCCAACCTGTGGACTGAACCTCGCTAAAGCTGAGACAGAGGAAGAACAACACCATAGAGTGGACCCAACCTGTGGACTGAACCTCGCTAAAGCTGAAACAGAGGAAGAACAACACCATAGAGTGGACCCAACCTGTGGACTGAACCTCGCTAAAGCTGAGACAGAGGAAGAACAACACCATAGAGTGGACCCAACCTGTGGACTGAACCTCGCTAAAGCTGAGACAGAGGAAGAACAACACCATAGAGTGGACCCAACCTGTGGACTGAACCTCGCTAAAGCTGAGACAGAGGAAGAACAACACCATAGAGTGGACCCAACCTGTGGACTGAACCTCGCTAAAGCTGAGACAGAGGAAGAACAACACCATAGAGTGGACCCAACCTGTGGACTGAACCTCGCTAAAGCTGAGACAGAGGAAGAACAACACCATAGAGTGGACCCAACCTGTGGACTGAACCTCGTTAAAGCTGAGACAGAGGAAGAACAACACCATAGAGTGGACCCAACCTGTGGACTGAACCTCGCTAAAGCTGAGACAGAGGAAGAACAACACCATAGAGTGGACCCAACCTGTGGACTGAACCTCGCTAAAGCTGAGACAGAGGAAGAACAACACCATAGAGTGGACCTAACATGTGGACTAAACCTCGCTAAAGCTGAGACAGAGGAAGAACAACAACATAGAGTGGACCCAACCTGTGGACTGAACCTCGCTAAAGCTGAGACAGAGGAAGAACAACACCATAGAGTGGACCCAACCTGTGGACTGAACCTCGCTAAAGCTGAGACAGAGGAAGAACAACACCATAGAGTGGACCCAACCTGTGGACTGAACCTCGCTAAAGCTGAGACAGAGGAAGAACAACACCATAGAGTGGACCCAACCTGTGGACTGAACCTCGCTAAAGCTGAGACAGAGGAAGAACAACACCATAGAGTGGACCCAACCTGTGGACTGAACCTCGCTAAAGCTGAGACAGAGGAAGAACAACACCATAGAGTGGACCCAACCTGTGGACTGAACCTCGCTAAAGCTGAGACAGAGGAAGAACAACACCATAGAGTGGACCTAACCTGTGGACTGAACCTCGCTAAAGCTGAGACAGAGGAAGAACAACACCATATAGTAGACCCAACCTGTGGACTGAACCTCGCTAAAGCTGAGACAGAGGAAGAACAACACCATAGAGTGGACCCAACCTGTGGACTGAACCTCGCTAAAGCTGAGACAGAGGAAGAACAACACCATAGAGTGGACCCAACCTGTGGACTGAACCTCGCTGAAGCTGAGACAGAGGAAGAAAAACACCATAGAGTGGACCCAACCTGTGGACTGAACCTCGCTAAAGCTGAGACAGAGGAAGAACAACACCATAGAGTGGACCCAACCTGTGGACTGAACCTCACTAAAGCTGAGACAGTGGACCTCGCTAAAACCGAGACAGAGGACCTTGCTATACAAACTGAGATGCCGGACCTCGCTAAAGCTGTGACAGAGGACCTCACTAGTTACTACAAACAGAGACAGAGGACCTCGCTAAAGCTGCGACAGACGACCTCACTACAAACTGAGAAAGACGACCTCGTTAAAGCTTCGACAGCGGACCTCACTACAAGTTGACAAAGAGGACTACGCTAAAGCTGAGTCAGAGAACTTCATTACAAGCTGAGACAGAGGACCTCGCTAAAACTGAGAAAGATAATCTCACTAAAGCTGAGACAGAGGACCTCGCTAAAGCTGAGAAAGATAATCTCACTAAAGCTGAGACAGAGGAACTCGCTAAAGCTGAGAAAGATAATCTCACTAAAGCTGAGACAGAGGACCTCGCTAAAACGGGGACAAAGGACCTTGTTAAAGCTGCGACAGAGGACCTCACTACAAGCTGATACAGAGGACCTCGTTAAAGCTGCGACAAAAGACCTCCTTACAAACTGAGACAGAAGGCCTCGCTAAAGCTGCAACAGAGGATCTCACTACAAGCTAAGACAGAGGACCTCGCTAAAGTTGAGACAGAGGACCTCGCTAAAGCTGAGACAGAGGACTTCGCTAAAGCTGATACAGAGGACCTCACTACAAGCTGAGACAGTAGACCTCATTACAAGCTGAGAAAGAAGATCTCGCTAAAGCTGATACAGAGAACCTCGCTAAAGCTGGGACAAAGGACCTCACTACAAGCAGAGACAGCAGACCTCCCTAAAGTTGAGACAGATGACTTCGCTAAAGCTGAGACATCGGACCTCACTACAAGCTGAGACAGAAGACCTCGCTAAACCTGAGACAGAGGACCTCACTACAAGCTGAGACAGAGAATCTCACTAAAGCTGAGGCCCTCGCTAAAGCGGAGACAGAGGACATCGCTATAGCTGAGACAGAGGACCTCACTACAAGCTGTAACAGAGAACCTCACTAAAGCTGAGACAGAGGACATCACTAAAGTTGAGACAGAGGACATCACTAAAGCTGAGACAGAAGACATCACTAAAGCTGAGATAGAGACATCGCTAAAGCTGAGACAGAGGGCACCGACCGTCCAAAGTACATGAGCTTCACCGATGGTTGTGTGTCTATACAGACATGTTAGTAAAACAAGACCGCTGAGCCCTTATCAGTTATCCCTTATAAGTTGACACACGATACAGCGAGGCACGCACGGACCAGTGATACCCATTCTGTTGCATAGCAAGAACCCACTGGGGGTGTAGTGTACATGACAAGTAATCTATTTGCATATCATAGCGTCTGGTGTAAGATAAGATGATACATAGACATCTATTAAGTACCGTAGTTCCAACACCACGGTGCTGTTCACAATATTGTCTGTAAAATACCTGTTATCTAATTCAGTACCAATATATAATAATATTATTGTTTATCCATAAATTGCCTATGGTACATGTAGGTATTAATGTAATACTAGTGCTCTACATGTGTAACCACTAATAACATCAACTCAACAGTCAACAATGTTGTCAGTTTCACTAGTGCTTTACATGTGTAACCACTAATAACATTAACTCAACAGTCAACAATGTTGTCAGTTTCACTAGTGCTCTACATGTGTAACCACTAATAACATCAACTCAACAGTCAACAATGTTGTCAGTTTCACTAGTGCTCTACATGTGTAACCACTAATAACATCAACTCAACAGTCAACAATGTTGTCAGTTTCACATGTGCATTGCTTGAGTAGCCTAGCTGTCATTCCACTGTTGTGTACAAACAAGTCTTGGACACTAGTCAACGCACAGTTAAACAGCACTACCCTACGTTATGGCAGTGGCTGGAACCGTTTCTGCTGTGCAACGAGATACCGGCCAGTGGTCCACGCCTGCTTCCCGACAGTTAGTTGGCTTATCGCTCTAGTCTATAGGGAATGATTAATGGCGTAACATCCCCTAATGAAGATGTTTAATCGATAGTGAACCTGTCATTAGTTCGCCCAGTCTTGAGTTCAAATAACGTGGCTATTAAAATCTGTCTTTCAATTACTTTACAATCATGTCCCCAGTTTAGGAATGGAGAAGTATGATTTTAAAATGTCTTACAAGTGATGGCAAGGCGCCATTAGACGTCATTGACACGCCTAGACATGACGGCTGTCAGTCGATACGATGTTCACTCCCTGCTGACAAAAACATTCGGAGCTTTTCATCGACCCACCAGTTCCATGTTTCTTCCGCCTGATGTTGTCTCTTCACTCAGTGAAAGGCTTTGATGATGACGCCGCCTTTTCCCGTTGACAGGAAAAAGACCCTTATCACTGGGAGACATCGATACGAGCCGGGAGCTGTGACGCCGAACAATCGCCTCCGTCGCGGAGGTGACTGACAACCGACCGAAGCGTTCACTGCAATGCTATTTTTTTGTGTGTGATTTGTGATGATTTAACTATAATAAATGATACATTTATAAACTTTGTGAATTAATGGGTAGCATGGTATTCACACGGTAAGTGCATTAATGTCGAATATACATGCTGTTTGTGTCGCATTCATGTTTTCTTTGGAACGAGGTATACCATCCCCGTCTAAAGGTTGGTAAACATAATGTTGCATTAAACTTACACCAGGGGTCACATTATTATATAAAGGGTGCATTAAATTATATGCATGATACTTTGTATTGAACCTGTGAAATTGTTAGAGAAATTCAAAGTAAATAAATCTCGCGAAATTAGGCCTGTGTTACCATTGATATGTGTCTATCTGTTGCCCATTTGACATCCGGTTAAGAGTTCTAGCGCAGAAGGTAACCAAATAATTTTTTTTATTTTTTGACGAATTCATAATTTGTCGATAAACATACGAAGGACATTGGCAGAAAGTAGCATCGTTTGTAGTTGGCCGCAGAGCTATACTATGTCTATCACACGTGTTGGTTTCAAATGAGAACATATATATTTGCTATATGCGCAATTGTTACCTTACAATTATGATCGTAATCGAAATTCTTCACACTTTACACAGGCTTTCTTCATAGGACTACACTG
Organism: Lamellibrachia columna; assembly: GCA_963662155.1. NCBI lineage: Eukaryota > Metazoa > Annelida > Polychaeta > Sabellida > Siboglinidae > Lamellibrachia > Lamellibrachia columna. The sequence goes on from OY759262.1 coordinate 64,469,595, forward strand.
TAGATGTTTCTTCACAGGACTACACTGTAGATGTTTCTTCGCAAGACTACACTGTAGATGTTTCTTCACAGGACTACACTGTAGATGTTTCTTCGCAAGACTACACTGTAGATGTTTCTTCACAGGACTACACTGTAGATGTTTCTTCACAGGACTACACTGTAGATGTTTCTTCACAGGACTACACTGTAGATGTGTTCACCACATGTGTTCACCACATGTGTTCGCCACATGCTTCTGTAGCCAGTTCTATAAATCCACTTTCTCACATATCGTCGTGTTCTCTCCTTATAAATTGTCGCATGGTGTCGTCGTATTGACGTCACAAAGCGTGTCTCTAAACGACCGGGAATAGATGACCTGTCCCTTTACCAGTGCCAAAGACCAGTCATATAATAATGCAGCATAATTTAAATATTCTCCGCGATTACGGGCAATGATTGGCGACTCATCCTTTGAATACACCTTCCAAATGATGACCCACACCCTGTGGCGTATTTAGATGGGGGGGGGGATTGGGCAATGCCCCCACTTTGGCTTACATTGTTTTATTTGTTCCCCGTTTTTCAGTTGCGCCGCAACATGGCAGCACGGGTGTCTAGGCTTGACCTCCACTCCATGGCCTCCACCTCTGCGAGATCCTATGACACTGCCCACGTTATTTATCTATATGTCCCATTCATGCAATTTATTTGCGTGTGTACGAAGAAATAAGATGACATATTACCCGCCGTAGGATTTCAAGGAATGCCTTATCAAAGTGGCCCGTCGTCGTTTGTTTTCAAGCGGATATCTGTGGTTAGTGCGGTCAACGTGCACAAATACATCAGCGCTGACCATCGGGGATTCTTCCCAGTGAACTGACGAAATAAAGGTAGCGGCGTCTATAAATAGGGGAAGATAGCAATCGATAGTTATATGTGGGCCACTAGTGTCACCTGGCTTTGGAACACTGAAGGTGATATTTTGTCCTACATCGTGTGTACATTAGTGTTATCTGAAACCACACTCTTTTTGTTACATTTGTGTCCATAAAAAAATATCTTTCCAATACAAATCTTCTGTCATCTAAAAATATCCGTATATTGCAAGATTGTAAACGACAGTCATATGTGGGCCACTATAGTATTGCTTTGCTTTGGGAGATTGAAGGTGATCATATGTCCTACACAGCATTAGTGTTATCTGAGACCATGTTTACCTGCATTCAACCCTTTTTTTTCATTTGTTTGCATAAAGAAATTAAATGCTCTATAAAAAGCATATCTTTTGTCATCTAAAAGTGTATGATTAACAACGTATAAAATATTGTAAGATTGTAATCGATAGTTATATGTTGGCCACTAGTATTGCCAGGCTTTGGGAGGTTGAAGGTGATCATATGTCGTACATAGCATTAGTGTTATCTGAGAACATTTTCTCGTGCATCGAACGTTTTGGCTACATTTGTTTGCCAAAAGAAATCCTCTTTCCAATAAAAGTTACTATTTATCATCTAAACGTATCAGCGTTTGTGTTAAAAAGTTTGAAACTAGTGTTTCGCTCCATCTTTTGAAGCTTTCCTAAATGAGGCGCCAAACGAGAAGCCCCACTGCGCAAACTTAATGTACCAGCGGCAAACGTGAGTGCTGAACAATTTCCTAAACCTGTTTTATAACCAGACAAATGATCGTCCAGAGTCGGAGATGTTTTAAAATCTACAAAATGACCGCAGCCATCTTGGTTGCGATCAGGTGAAGTACAGGCCTACTGCTGATATTCGGAGTACCCGGTATTACGGCGGACTGGCGAAGTGGAAGCCACTAAATGTCAGCACATTCCTTGACTCTATTAAATATACACACAATATATCAACTTCACCGATACGCCCGTGCATGGACTCATTATTTAGGTTGCTTTGGTGAGATATCAGTTTCTCTGGAAATCCAGGCCAGTTGAATTTAACTTCGATCTAGACGGTCTGTTTTTTTTTTACCGAAGTTGAGCGACCAGAACATCGTCAGTCAAAACGTGAGATGTTATCTGCTAAATCTCGGGTGTTGCACCCGTCCGTCGTGTTCCAATACATCGACCGCACACTGTATGCTTCGCCTCACTATTCCCGTTGCAACTGTTGCGATACGTCTTCATGCTATGTGGTTTCACACGCATCGGCGATTCGTGTCAATGGGGCGCGCCATTGATCGGTTCGGTTGACGAAAGGTTAATTCTACGTTCGCCGAGATCGTTGTTATTTCGGTCGATTCTTGTCGCGCTTTGATCGATAAAGGCAGGTTCTGCGGGGACAAGTCACAGTGACACCTTAAACATGTAATGTTTACCCACTTTATGTGTGTGTGTGTGTGTGTGTGTGTGTGTGTGTGTGTGTGTGTGTGTGTGTGTGTGTGTGTGCGTGCGTGCGTGCGTGCGTGCGTGCGTGCGTGCGTGCGTGCGTGCGTGCGTGCGTGCGTGCGTGCGTGCGTGCGTGCATGCGTGTGTGGAAGAGTGGAAGGGTAGGTCCATTAGGGAACACTGTAATTAATATATGAATTGTATAAGCAACATAAATGTGGTTATTGAGAAGAATGCTCAGAGTATCTTGAAGAAAAAAGAAAAGCAATGACACATTCTCAGAGTAGCAAACAGTGAAAGGAAGATCACTTGCAGAACCAGGAATAGATAAGCAGAATTTATTGGACACGTGATGAGAAAGAGAACATTAGAATGTTCATTGACAACGGAGAGAGAGAGAACATTAGAATGTTCAGTGACAACGAGAAAAAAAATGGAACAAAACCTTAGAACAACAAAAAGAAGCTAGGAAAGATGTATGCTAGGAATTACCAAGAAAGATAGAATAACTAGCGAATGGATCAGAGAGCAAAACTAATATCCAGGATATCATAAAACAAGTTAAAATCAAGAAATGGAGATGGGCGGGACACCTTGCCAGAACTGAATACAGTTGGTGGACAAAGATAACAGCAGAATGGGGACAAATGACAGGTTCTCGAAGTCGGGGACGACAAAAAATTAAATTATAAAGTTTGCTGTCATGACATGGATAAGAACGGCACAGAACAGAAGTAACTGGTACCAGCTTAGGGAGGCTTTCACCCTGCAGTAGACAGACAATGGCTGGGACGATGAGGATGGCCGTTGTGGTTGTTCCCCAAGAACACGTCGTATAAGAGACCGGCCGTCCACACGCCACCGACAGACAGAGACCGGCCGGCCACACGTCACCGACAGACAGAGACCGGCCGGCCCCAAAACAACCGAAGAGAAGGAAGAAGGAAACAAAATCTTTCACGTGTTGACATTGTGATCCAAAAAGATCCAAATAATGAGACACAACTCTTGACGTATTGGACCTTGTCACCCAAACAATTGGACTTTATTTTTTGGGCCTTCTCATAAAAAATCCAGTGAAAGAGATATTGCAATAATTCACTTGTTTAGCCTTGTCACCATTGTGATGGACCCGCAGTGGCGCCTCTTCGACCATATCTTACGCACGGACGAGGACGCGCCGGCAAACCTAGTCATGTCCACCTATTTCACGACTGACGGACCCAAGGGATACCACGGCCGGCCCAGAACCGGCCTTCCCGGCGCACTTGACGCTAACCTACGGTAAAATGAAAAAAACGAATAAGAAAGAAAAGAAACTGGTACGCGGACGTAAGAGTAAGCTGCCCACGCAAGTTGGCCTTCATGACTACGAGAGTCACAATTGAATTTAAGATCGAATCAGACACACCCCACCGGGTCACCGGCTTTGTCAACAGTTTGCTAAGAAGTCGTAATGCGAGCAGCCACAATTGCCCCGACTTCGAGAATGGTGACCGTGAATCGTGATAGTAACGAAAGCACAGAATCGTTAAATTCGTTGTCAAAGCCTGTGTCCTGTACTGATCACGATCACCGAAGGCAACAAATGGTGGCATTTTTGTGTCACCAATTATTGTAGCGGCGTATTTTTTTTGGCCAAACACTGATTCACCGACACAAACCAATGTAGCGGGTGCGCCCAATTATGTTGTAGGAAACCTTTTCCCCTTCATTCCAGAGTAGTTTTGTCTGTGAGTATTATTCTACAGTCACGAGATACGTCAGTTACATCGGGGGTCAGACCGGGTCATGGGAGTGGGTACTGTTCCATTGTTACAACATATACGTCTGACGGTTTGACGGGAATCGAGGAGACCAGTCGATCTGCCTACAAACTTTTCCCACTGCAAATTGAGGAGATCAGTCGATTCGGTTGCCACCTTTTCCAAATTCAAATTGAAAACACCAGTCGATTTTCTTGCCAACTTTTCCAGATTATATATATATATATATATATATATATATATATATATATATATATATATAAATATATATAATACATATATATATATATATGTGTATATATATATATATATATATATGTATATATGTATATATATATATATATATATATGTGGTTATTTTAAGAAGTCCACACTTTTAAGATTTTTAAATACGCGGTAAACAATTCTTCTTTATTGCAGTTTGTATTCTAAAAAAAGCCTCACGTTGATCAAAAAAGGCGAAACTAAACATTTCGCCTTGTTTTATTGTAGCTGTATCCCACGGTCTACCGTTGTCTACCGTGGTCTACCGTGGTCTACCGTGGCCTATCGTGGTCTACCGTGGTCTACCGTGGTCTACCGTGGCCTATCGTGGTCTACCGTGGCCTATCGTGGTCTACCGCGGTCTACCGTGGTCTACCGTGGTCTACCGTGGTCTATCGTGGTCTACCGCGGTCTACCGTGGTCTACCGTGGTCTACCGTGGTCTACCGTGGTCTACCGTGGTCTACCGTGGTCTACCGTAGTCTATCGTGGTCTACCGTGGTTTACCGCGGTCTATCGCGGTCTACCGTGGTCTACCGTGGTCTACCGTGGTCTACCGTGGTCTACCGTGGTCTACCGTGGTCTACCGTGGTCTACCGTGGTCTACCGTGGTCTACAGCTTCAAAATCGGTGCTGACCTTTAGAAATATCGAAAAAGAAGCAAAAGAGGACCTCGTAATGTGTACATAAACCACACATACGTAATGTGTACATAAACCATACATACGTAATGTGTACATAAACCACACATATATAATGTGTACATAAACCACACATACGACACATTCTAATGTGTACATAAACCACACATTCGACTTGTCACCATAAACCAATTGTAATCTGCGAATTATAAGCTTCATCTGCATGTGATTGCGTGAGCTGTGAGTGCATCAGCTGTGAGTGCGTGAGCTGTGATTGCGTGAGCTGTGATTGCGTGAGCTGTGAGTGCATCAGCTGTGAGTGCGTGAGCTGTGAGTGCGTGAGCTGTGATTGCGTGAGCTGTGAGTGCGTGTGCTGTGAGTGCGTGAGCTGTGAGTGCGTGAGCTGTGATTGCGTGAGCTGTGATTGCGTGAGCTGTGAGTACGTGAGCTGTGAGTGCGTGAGCTGTGATTGCGTGAACTGTGAGTGCGTGAGCTGTGAGTGCGTTAGCTGTGATTGCGTGAGCTGTGATTGCGTGAGCTGTGAGTGCGTGAGCTGTGAGTGCGTGAGCTGTGATTGCGTGAGCTGTGATTGCGTGAGCTGTGATTGCGTGAGCTGTGAGTGCGTGAGCTGTGAGTGCGTGAGCTGTGAGTGCGTGAGCTGTTATTGCGTGAGCTGTGATTGCGTGAGCTGTGATTGCGTGAGCTGTGAGTGCGTGAGCTGTGATTGGTGAGCTGTGAGTGCGTGAGCTGTGAGTGCGTGAGCTGTGAGTGCGTGAGCTGTGAGTGCGTGAGCTGTGAGTGCGTGAGCTGTGAGTGCGTGAGCTGTGAGTGCGTGAGCTGTGATTGCGTGAGCTGTGATTGCGTGAGCTGTGAGTGCGTGAGCTGTGAGTGCGTGAGCTGTGAGTGCGTGAGCTGTGGGTGCGTGAGCTGTGAGTGCGTGAGCTGTGAGTGCGTGAGCTGTGATTGCGTGAGCTGTGATTGTGTGAGCTGTGAGTGCGTGAGCTGTTAGTGCGTGAGCTGTGATTGCGTGAGCTGTGAGTGCCTGAGCTGTGAGAGCGTGAGCTGTGATTGCGTGAGCTGTGAGTGCATCATCTATGAGTGCGTGAGCTGTGAGTGCGTGAGCTGTGATTGCGTGAGCTGTGAGTGCGTGAGCTGTGAGTGCATCAGCTGTGAGTGCGTGAGCTGTGAGTGCGTGAGCTGTGATTGCGTGAGCTGTGAGTGCGTGAGCTGTGAGTGCATCAGCTGTGAGTGCGTGAGCTGTGAGTGCGTGAGCTGTGAGTGCGTGAGCTGTGATTACGTGAGCTGTGAGTGCGTGAGCTGTGAGTGCGTGAGCTGTGAGTGCGTGAGCTGTGAGTGCGTGAGCTGTGAGTGCGTGAGCTGTGAGTGCATCAGCTGTGAGTGCGTGAGTTTGAGAGTAAATGTTGTGCAATGCCAACGAAGAAGCGTGTGCGGACAAAAGGCTTACACCGACAAATGACAGAACAACAATGGACGGGTGTCAGAACACGAACGGACGGGATGTCAGAACAACAACAATGGACAGGGTGTCAAAACAACAATGGACGGGGTGTTAAAAGATCAATGGACGGGCTGTCAGAACAACAATGGACGGGTGTCAGAACAACAATGGTCGGGTGTCGGAACAACAATGGACGGGTGTCAGAACCACAATGGACGGGTGTCAGAACCATAATGGACGGGTGTCAGAACAACAATGGACGGGTGTCAGAACCACAATGGACGGGGTGTCATAGCAACAATGGAGGGGGTGTCAGAACCACAATGGAGGGAGTGTCAGAACCACAATGGACGGGGTGTCAGAACCATAATGGAAGGGTGTCAGAACAACAATGGACGGGTGTCAGAACCACAATGGACGGGGTGTCAGAACAACAATGGATGGGGTGTCAGAACAACAATGAATGGGGTGTCAGAATCACAATGGACGGGGTGTCAGAACAACAATGGACGGGGTGTCAGAACAACAATGGACGGGGTGAACCACAAAAACAACAATGTGCATAATAACTAACACATGGTATTACAACAAGTTTAACTTTGCCTTTCAATATGTTAGATGTCAGATGGGTGGTTTGTGTCGATACTAGATACCAGGCGTCAACAAGACTCCGGGCGTGGAAGAAACTATAAGTCCAAGTCTATAAAACACCAGATGGCTGGTTTGTGTCGATACTAGATACCAGGCGTCAACAAGACTCCGGGCGTGAAAGAAACTATAAGTCCAAGTCTATAAAACACCAGATGGGTGGTTTGTGTAGGTACCAGGCGTCAACAAGACTCTGAGCGTGAAAGAAACTATAAGTTCACGTCTATAAAACACCAGATGGGTGGTTTGTGTAGATACCAGGAGTCAACAAGACTCCGGGCGTGAAAGAAACTATAAGTCCACGTCTATAAAACACCAGATGGGTGGTTTGTGTAGATACCAGGAGTCAACAAGACTCTGGGCGTGAAAGAAACTATAAGTCCACGTCTATAAAACACCAGATGGGTGGTTTGTGTAGATACCAGGAGTCAACAAGACTCCGGGCGTGAAAGAAACTATAAGTCCACGTCTATAAAACACCAGATGGGTGGTTTGTGTAGATACCAGGAGTCAACAAGACTCTGGGCGTGAAAGAAATTATAAGTCCACGTCTATAAAACACCAGATGGGTGGTTTGTGTAGATACCAGGCGTCAACAAGACTCTGGGCGTGAAAGAAACTATAAGTCCACGTCTATAAAACACCAGATGGGTGGTTTGTGTAGATACCAGGAGTCAACAAGACTCCGGGCGTGAAAGAAACTATAAGTCCACGTCTATAAAACACCAGATGGGTGGTTTGTGTAGATACCAGGAGTCAACAAGACTCCGGGCGTGAAAGAAATTATAAGTCCACGTCTATAAAACACCAGGAGTATGTAGTTATTCTTCGATATGTCTTGCAAACAATACCACAACAATTCACCGGAAGGCAGCGCGAACAGAACAGAATTGCGATTACAAGTGACGCCGTTGATCCGACATTAAACTATGCGTCTGCTGTCTCGGGTTGGCGGTCAGCGCCATTACTTCTCATTACACTGGCGGAACATCGTAACGATGGGTTTGCCGGCATCGATTTCGGCAATGTGGCGCAAATGTTTCTGACGTGAATAACGGGCAATTATGTTGTTACATGTGACAGTACTGACACCCTCGCTGTAAGGGGTGGGGTAGCGCTCGCAGGCTGACTTAGCAATGAGTTTGGAAAAGAGAGCCTTGTTGCGGGCGACGCGACTCTGCGGCCCGTGAGCGCTGCACTTCAACCAGCGGTAAATACGTGGAAGTGTCTATTCATTTGATACCGTAAATGGATCTAGAAACGGCACGAAACTGTGTTAGTAAGACAATAGCCTGGATTACACAAAATACACTTTCTCATGGAGGGCGATAAGTGTCTTAAATACAATGTGTATTGACTGTGTAAATGTAGCAATGTGAATATGTTTAAAACATAAATGAGACATATCTGACGACAAAGGCGGGTCTCACACAGGTGAGAAATGGTGGACTCTCGATAAGCCAATGGTTTTTCCTTCCTTGTTTACTTGAAGTCTGGAGCGTGTTGCACTATAACTATATCTAAAGTAATTGCTGGACTGACACGAGTAGAGCTGAGGGGGAGCTTGGAGCGGAAGAGACACTTTCAGGAGGAAGCTGCTGAGGAGTAGGAACGGTTGACGAAGAAAGTGGATGTGTTCAGAGATGATGGTGGGGGGGGGGCGGGGGGAGAGGAAGACTGCGGCTGAGATGGGATGACTGTGTGAAAGGATATTTTGGCGGGAATTGGAGAGGAGTGGATAATAAGAACGACATATGGGGAATGGAGACGGGTGGCGGAGGGAGAGCGCAGTGAAACGGGAAACGGAAGGAGACAGAAAACAAAACTCCATCCCCACCCCGCAGCCCCATCCCCCTGGTGTTGTCCTCCTGCACGGAGAGTCCTGGTGTTGTCCTCCTGCACGGAGAGTCCTGGTGTTGTCCTCCTGCACGGAGAGTCCTGGTGTTGTCCTCCTGCACGGAGAGTCCCGGTGTTGTCCTCCTGCACGGAGAGTCCTGGTGTTGTCCTCCTGCACGGAGAGTCCTGGTGTTGTCCTCCTGCACGGAGAGTCCCGGTGTTGTCCTCCTGCACGGAGAGTCCTGGTGTTGTCCTCCTGCACGGAGAGTCCCGGTGTTGTCCTCCTCCACGGAGAGTCCTGGTGTTGTCCTCCTGCACGGAGAGTCCTGGTGTTGTCCTCCTGCACGGAGAGTCCCGGTGTTGTCCTCCTGCACGGAGAGTCCTGGTGTTGTCCTCCTCCACGGAGAGTCCTGGTGTTGTCCTCCTCCACGGAGAGTCCTGGTGTTGTCCTCCTGCACGGAGAGTCCTGGTGTTGTCCTCCTGCACGGAGAGTCCCGGTGTTGTCCTCCTGCACGGAGAGTCCTGGTGTTGTCCTCCTGCACGGAGAGTCCTGGTGTTGTCCTCCTGCACGGAGAGTCCCGGTGTTGTCCTCCTGCACGGAGAGTCCTGGTGTTGTCCTCCTGCACGGAGAGTCCCGGTGTTGTCCTCCTCCACGGAGAGTCCTGGTGTTGTCCTCCTGCACGGAGAGTCCTGGTGTTGTCCTCCTGCACGGAGAGTCCCGGTGTTGTCCTCCTGCACGGAGAGTCCTGGTGTTGTCCTCCTCCACGGAGAGTCCTGGTGTTGTCCTCCTCCACGGAGAGTCCTGGTGTTGTCCTCCTCCACGGAGAGTCCTGGTGTTGTCCTCCTCCACGGAGAGTCCTGGTGTTGTCCTCCTCCACGGAGAGTCCTGGTGTTGTCCTCCTCCACGGAGAGTCCTGGTGTTGTCCTCCTCCGCGGAGAGTCCTGGTGTTGTCCTCCTCCGCGGAGAGTCCTGGTGTTGTCCTCCTCCACGGAGAGTCCTGGTGTTGTCCTCCTGCACGGAGAGTCCTGGTGTTGTCCTCCTCCACGGAGAGTCCTGGTGTTGTCCTCCTGCACGGAGAGTCCTGGTGTTGTCCTCCTGCACGGAGAGTCCTGGTGTTGTCCTCCTGCACGGAGAGTCCTGGTGTTGTCCTCCTCTACGGAGAGTCCTGGTGTTGTCCTCCTCCACGGAGAGTCCTTGTGTTGTCCTCCTCCACGGAGAGTCCTGGTATTGTCCTCCTCCACGGAGAGTCCTGGTGTTGTCCTCCTTCACTGAGAGTCCTGGTGTTTTCCTCCTGCATGGAGAGTCCTGGTGTTGTCCTCCTCCACGGAGAGTCCTGGTGTTGTCCTCCTGCACGGAGAGTCATGGTGTTGTCCTCCTCCGCGGAGAGTCCTGGTGTTGTCCTCCTCCACGGAGAGTCCTGGTGTTGTTCTCCTCCGCGGAGAGTTCTGATGCCGTGAATCACGTACACATACCGCACCTGCACCGAAGATGACATTAGAAGGCGCCTGTCTATTCACGTCGAGTCTATGAACGACAAAAGCACCATGTATACGGCTGTCCGGGGGTGAGCGGGGTCGGTTTGCCACCAGTCGAGTGACACTTGCAGTCGCCCAGCAGGAGACGGCCGTTGACTGCCTCTACCAGGCACTTCGTTCATCTCAGTCCGCTCCGTTTATAGTCGCCGGCGTAGCTGACTCTGTCCGGCACACAACCACTGGCAACCGGCCCGATGCTATGTCGGTCTGTCCTCCCCGTCAGCTCTGTATTTGTGACGTTGTCCTGTCTGATGCTATGTCGGTCTGTCCTCCCCGTCAGCTCTGTGTTTGTGACGTTGTCCTGTCTGATGCTATGTCGGTCTGTCCTCCCCGTCAGCTCTGTGTTTGTGACGTTGTCCTGTCTGATGCTATGTCGGTCTGTCCTCCTCGTCAGCTCTGTGTTTGTGGCGTTGTCCTGTCTGATGCTATGTCGGTCTGTCCTCCCCGTCAGCTCTGTGTTTGTGACATTGTCCTGTCTGATGCTATGTCGGTCTGTCCTCCCCGTCAGCTCTGTGTTTGTGACATTGTCCTGTCTGATGCTATGTCGGTCTGTCCTCCTCGTCAGCTCTGTGTTTGTGACATTGTCCTGTCTGATGCTATGTCGGTCTGTCCTCCCCGTCAGCTCTGTATTTGTGACGTTGTCCTGTCTGATGCTATGTCGGTCTGTCCTCCCCGTCAGCTCTGTGTTTGTGACATTGTCCTGTCTGATGCTATGTCGGTCTGTCCTCCCCGTCAGCTCTGTGTTTGTGACGTTGTCCTGTCTGATGCTATGTCGGTCTGTCCTCCTCGTCAGCTCTGTGTTTGTGACGTTGTCCTGTCTGATGCTATGTCGGTCTGTCCTCCTTGTCAGCTCTGTGTTTGTGACGTTGTCCTGTCTGATGCTATGTCGGTCTGTCCTCCCCGTCAGCTCTGTGTTTGTGACATTGTCCTGTCTGATGCTATGTCGGTCTGTCCTCCTCGTCAGCTCTGTGTTTGTGACATTGTCCTGTCTGATGCTATGTCGGTCTGTCCTCCTCGTCAGCTCTGTGTTTGTGACATTGTCCTGCCATATTATTTATGATACACTTGAGAGACCCCTTACAAAGACTCAATCCATATGTGTCTTTATTAATTTTCCTTCTTCGAAGTTTTAGCTGCATAATTGGTATGACAAATTTAATTCACAGTTAATGACAAGAACAACAGTAAATAATTACTCTCTCGCCAAAATCCCATCGGCTTACGAGGAAGCGTTCGTAAAACACATGATAACATGTGTTTTACGTGGAATTCACTGACACGTTTATCTTCCTTCCTGGTGGGCGGTGATATGCTTCACGTTTGGCTGTCGGTATTCGACACGTAGCTTTGGCATTTTATCGGCAAATTACATAAAATTGGCCTTGATAGAGACGGCGTCAGGAGGCGCTCGACAGGACTGCAATAGACGCCTGATCGGAGGGCGAGGAGAAGACGTCTCATCTGTGTTAACTAGCACTAAGTGTTAACTAGCACTAAGTGTTAACTAGCACTAAGTGTTAACTAGCACTAAGTGTTAACTAGCACTAAGTGTTAACTAGCACTAAGTGTTAACTAGCACTAAGTGTTAACTAGCACTAAGTGCGTCGTATTTTAAGTGGTTTTGTTGAAGTTGGATTCAGTTGGCGGCGGTTTGTCGGTCGAGAAAGTATTCCGTATTCAGGGCATAACACGTTGTTTTGAAGTTGACGATCATTGACTCGAAGCACGATTTGTCGAGTGCGTGGGTTCAGTGTCTGGAAAAGTATTCGATGACGTTTGAGTTTAAGAGTCAAAGTCGGCCCGTATACTAGTCACGCAACTCTCCATTCTTACCAGTATCTGTCCTTGTGAGTGAATTTAGCTAACATTTGACATGACGATTGGTTGGCAGGGATACTACAGTGTGATCATCGTATATGTTTATTGAACCTGTAAGATCAAACATTTCATTATGTATATCTAACAAAACATGTTCGAGCAGTAACGCAGTTGACACGGTCGTCTTCACAGAATCCTATTTTAAAATGTCATGTACTCGCAGTGTCGTCGACGACATGTGTGTGAACCATATCACGTGGTCGCAGAGTGTTCCCACTACATCGCCCACAGCACGTGTACCATATGGTATCACGTGGTCATACAGATTAACAAAATGAATAGGGTCAAGACGCAGTACGCTACACTCGAAGTAACGACAAACAGTTAAAGATGCGAAGGCCGCGATGTATTTATAAACCGTACAGGGTTAGTAGGGTAGTCATAAACGAGGTCACAGTATTCAGCACCTGGCTAGAAGAATTACATCGCCAAAAATAGGGACTTTTCTTTTGTTGCTGCCCAGTCGATAGACCATAATATGGAACAGTTCAATGCCATTTTCTTTCAAACTCAAAGTGTAGCTTAGAATTGATATTATGTCGCTGTGAACACTTAAAAATAACTATTTACTGCGTACGTTTTACCTAGAATTCGATTAAATGCTTAGTGTTTTAGCTGTGACGTCGTCGTCGTCGTCGTCATGAAAGTAAGTTGTTGATATCATAATTTCTTATTTTCGTTGTTATGTGTTGTTGTGCAGGCCGTCATCGTAGTGAAAGTAAGTTGTTTGGTATCATCATTTCTTACTTTGGTTGTTGCTTTGTTGTTGTGCAGGGCGTCATCGTAGCTGTTGTTGTCTACGTCGTAGTTAAGATCTTCTTTTTTATCCTTGTCGCCGTAGCCCAGACGCTTGTCATGACAGCTATCGTCGCGTCCTACCCTCGTCACCTGTCGCATGTCCTAAAGTGGGTGTCCGACTCGTCGGCCCTAAATAAGCGATAACTCAGCCAGAAACTGGCGTCAGTCACTGTTCATTACCGCCACGTCACGCAGCCAGGCGTGATGACCCGAAAACGAACGACTTCAATCAAACCTGACAGTGTGGAATTCAACTAAATTCTCGCTCTCATCTAAACCACCTTCGCTCCCCACAAACATTCGACTCCACTTGTAACACCAACCGACTCCAACAAGAGAACAATGAACCAAAGGCGACTGCTAGACGGCGGGCAGAGTGACAGCGACACAGTGACGACGACACAGTGACGGCGACACAGTGACGGCGACAATGCATGTGACGGCGACACAGTGACGGTCACACCGGGTCAGTGATCGACGCCTTCATTAGCTGTCGTATGGGGTTACCTACATTGTCACCGTGTCCACTTTGGTGAGAGCGAAGAGCGCCACTTAGCGCCGCCGCTAATTGCGAAGGCGTGCCAGCTGACGTACGTTTGATAACATTTAAAGAAATTGTAGTCCGAGTGACGACCCGATGACCAGAGGCCGGATTAGGCGGACAGGCCAACTATACATGATGAGATCTTGACGGGAACTAGTGCTCGGTGGTAACCTGACACGACTCAGTCAACCAGGACAGCGGGAGAGTACTCCACGTCGCTGAAGCGGGATGATTGCTAGCGTCTTCCCTTTGTGTCCTAGACAGTTCAGACAAAGCACTGCGGTTATCAGTGGGAGGCTCTGATTCCCACAAAGCATGGCACCATAAATAAAGCGCGCACTTTACGCGCGCCCCGAACCGCGTCGACTCTAATGACGGACTCAGGAGGTGACTGCACGGAATAACAATATAATATGCGCCAAATAAACATCCGCGGGATAATATGTGTGCATGTAGATGTCACATTGCGAAATATCGGTCTGCGTAACAGTTATGATGATCGTAGACAATGCGTTGAGTTTTGCTCAAACTTTGAAACAACTTACGCCGTATTCCGTCGCCAACCACACGTTCAAGTAATAACTACAGCATAAATGCGATCCGAGCACAGCTTTGACTCATGTCTTTCTACTTTCATTACAGGTTTAATTATGAAAAAAATATATAGCCAACTTGTTCTACCAGCTTGTTTTCACCCGCGGCGTTTGGGTTATGGCCAATTTCGTAACTACAACATTATAGGCCTTGTATACATCTTCCGCCTGAGTCGCTATCTCTCGTGCAGGTGATGGTTTTACGGTGTTAACCCCCCGCCCCTCCCCCGCCCCCCCCCCCACGGCCTCCGTCCGCCATCTAAGTGCAATTACAGCCAAGTGCAGGACGTTCTAGACACCACCCCGTTCTAGACACCACCCCGTTCTAGACACCACCCCGTTCTAGACACCACCCCGTTCTAGACACCACCCCGTTCTAGACACCACCCCGTTCTAGACACCACCCCGTTCTAGACACCACCCCGTTCTAGACACCACCCCGTTCTAGACACCACCCCGTTCTAGACACCACCCCGTTCTAGACACCACCCCGTTCTAGACACCACCCCGTTCTAGACACCACCCCGTTCAATGCACAGATGTGGTTTGAATTTTACAAATAAAACACTTGAATTGCTACTGTTTAACATGAGACAGCAGCTGTTTTAAGCGTTTTGAGCTCTCCACTCAGAAAGTAAAAATGTAACATATTAGGCCTAGTATAGTAATTCATAAGCAGCTTACACATATGTATATAATGGTTTGGTTATATTTTCTATTTCCTTAATGACTAAGTATAAGCTTGATAAAATGCACTGCAACGTAAACAAATATAGTTTTCAACGTAACCTTAACGTTTTAAACATAGGTTGAAAGCACTCCAATGTTTTAAACGTACAGGAACGACCAAGCCAGGTGAGGTCATCTCCACCGAGAGCGTTCGACTGTCCCGTCTCCTTTCGCGCGACACTGGACAATGTCCACAGGTGTCACCACAAATCATCACCTAATTGCCCGTTGCATCATTGATACATCTGTCTACAGTAACCGCACTGAAAACGAAGCAGGCGCCCCGTCTGTTTTAAAGACGTCATTATTGCTTTAAGTATCGCCGTGATGCGTCAAACATCATCTTTACTCGGTCGTTATTCATTCGAAACTGGCAATCACGTCAACCAGTCCAACTGGCGTTTGTCTGGGACCCGGCTGGTAATGAAGACGCCGAATGAGGAACA
>OY759262.1:64490262-64782762 GCA_963662155.1 Lamellibrachia columna
AACTGCGTATATTGTTGAAAGAGAGCGCCCCAATAACGCAGAGAGTCGACACAAGCCAAATTGAATTATAGACATGCCTGTCTGCGAAGACTCGCTGTCAACGAGCGATCTGTGGCCGGGATAATGCCGCGGCGAGGGGCGGTCATTGAATGGCAGCGTTGGTAATGAAACCGAAGCCGTACAGTCGTTTGACTCTCGCGACCCGGGTTTCTGTGTCGACTGGCTGCCGAGACCTGTGAGGACTGGCAGTCGTTGGCAAGGAGTCGTCTGATTCGTCGTGGACGGTACAGCGAGGCACCCGCGAACGCTGCCATTGGTGGAGGAGAGACGTCAGCCGTGCGCCCAGCGATAGACCCCATTCACAAAACCGACGTACGCGCTGCACGCTTAGCTGAACAAGCTTCTTAAAAGGGGCATCGTTCCACCCGCGGACGGTAGAGGGAAATCCGTAGCAACTGAGGCACAGGTGATAGGATAGTGGAGCAAGATAACTTGTGCGAAGTGTATGTGTTAACTCAGAGTATACAAACACCGTGTGAAGCGTCAACGAGTTGTGTTGTACTGGGCATACAGTGCGTGTGGACACCACACGGGGTGATTTATTGTCAACAGTGACGGTTTGTGATGGGTTATCGCCGTGAACCGTTTACCTGAGGTAACATCCAACCATGGAGTTAGACTTGTGCACGCAGCTCGACACTGACCTGTTTAGCGAGTCGCTCGGAGTCCTGCCGACTCTCACCTCGCCGGACACGGACGACGGGGAAGCGCCGACGGGATTACCCGCGCCGCCGACCTCGGAGGATCTCGAACCGGGACCGACGAACAGCAGCGGGCGCTACAACCTGCGGAGGACCTCAATCGACAACCGGGTGAAGACGGAGCGGAAGCGGCGCACGCCGAAAGCGCCGAAGCCGAAGAGCAAGCCAGCGCCGCTGAGTAAGTACCGGCGACGGACGGCCAACGGTCGCGAACGCAGTCGGATGTCGCAGATCAACACGGCGTTCGAGACGCTGCGACGGGCTATGCCGACGGAGGACCCCGACTACGCGACGGACGAGAAGAAGGTGACGAAGATCTCGACGCTGCGCCTCGCTATGCGCTACATCAACGAGCTGAGGATCATCTTGGGACAGGAAGATATGTTGTCGTTGTCATCGGCGTCATCAGCAGCGTCGTCGTCGGCGGGCAGCGTCAGCGGCAACGAGCGGTGTTTCAGTCCGGCTCACAGTACCGGGGACTCTGTCGACTCGGGAGACAGCGGACGGACGTCGTTGTCGCCCGTCGCCACCAGCTCGCTCGACTCCGAGGGGGAGTTAACGCACGCGGGGACCGACGGGTGGCGATGACGCCTGCCCGACGGGCGCTACTTGATTGACGACTGTTACCTGCTGAGGAATTCGCGTCCATTTGTCGTAACGGTGTACGCGGTCAGGCAGATATACGGACTGCCAAGTGTCGGCCGCTAACTCGTGACCTGGACAGTTTACGATGTGGTGTTGCGCGTGGACGTAGCGTGAATGACTTCGACGTGAACGTGTAACATGTATCCACCTAAGCGACGTGTCAAGGCTGCGGCGACTTGGGACGTATATACACCGTGAGTGCCTTTGAAGTTTTGTTTGGCTTGTGACACGGAGCTAGACTGAGATGTGATTTCAGTTACACATGCTACTCTCAGCCTTGGATGTCGACTGTTGCAGATCGAGTCGTTGGTGACAGCACGTTATCTACACCTACTCCATATGTAGGCCTATAATTATATAGTCTCATACTGAAGATATCCGACAAAGCCATCCGTAGTGGCTGATACACTACACGACAATGAATGCAATTCATGATATCTATACAATGTGCAACAGCTAATCTCGTCCTTTAGCGAGACATCTGACGCAACCGACCCAACTCACCGCCAGCACCAGCCGTAAACATACTTGATAACTGGTGACAATCCCACGACTTCCGGGACAAATCTAATGTGCCGTTGTTTCAGTGAATACGCGTAGCGTTTTCGGCGACTTTGTGGGTTTGTGCTTGAAATGTTCCATTGTGCCCCTGTCGCCGACATCTCCCCGGTCCGTGGACGCCGACACTGAACGCTGCCACCCTTCATTCGCCCACCGCGACGTGTCTTTTGTCTGTGTTAAACCAGCTAGAGGGTGTAGTCTCGTAGCGACTGAATACTACCGTACAATTAGTGAAATGACGCAGATAATGCGATGTGTGTATAGTGCTGTGCGGTACTGTATAGTGCTACTGTGTAGTCATGTGTAGTACTGTATATAGAGGTTGAATTGACCACAGAAAACAGCGCCTTCCAAGCGCTGCCAAATCGCCCGGTGGAATAACCGGTTGTGTTCACTAACAACGTCTTGCGTGCGCCCGTGGTGACGTCACTGTGCAGCTGTTCCCGTCAGCTCGTGTGGGTTGGACATCGGTGAAGTATCACGAATCAGTAATTGAGTCTGTAGTGGATATAGATTGTACTTATTGATCATCGACAGTTTCCTGTCCGGTTCATTCCGACACGCGTGGCTGAATCTGAATGACCTTTTTCGCGGAAAGGTATCCATCGATACACTGGAATCTGGACATTGGAGGTTGGCAGACGGTAACATTCGTAGAAAACGCACATAAGCACGGACTCAGTAACAGTGTATCTTATCAGTTAACATCTTTCTCCAACAACAACTACGACGACAACACACGTTAGCCGCAGGATCCAACAAATGACAATGAAACGTTGACATCACTTGACAGTTTGGGTGAAATACAAACACACTCCGAGTCCACATACATGCGCAGTGGTCTGCATTGTGGTTTCAAGAACCAGCGGCTGGTGAATGGCGAATGGCGAATGGTGAATGGCGAATGGTGAATGTACGGAAGCAGAAAGACACGCGCTGAGTACGGTTACTAGAAGCTACTCGGGCGTGTACAAAGCTGTACACTGAAACAGACCCATTTCAAGTTGACAGTCAACATCGCTGTCTCACCACCAATCGATATAACTCGGCAGTAAAATGCATCTAAAAGAAACCGGACACTTCTTCAACGACAACAATGTTAAAAGCTTCGACGCGGGAAGTCGTTGCCTCGAAAGGGTGTCATTTACGAACTGTCTGGGGTAGATACGTACGTGTCCAGCGGTCGAATGCACATAAAAACAACGTAATTTGACTCAGAGACAATTTAACTGCGTCGTTTGCAAATCAATCACTTATCAACAACTGTAGTAAGTCCAGTTAATCGGATCACCGATACTGACTTCGTCGTGTAGCGGTGCACCTTTAGATGTTTCGATGACGAGACGGAATTGTAGCTGTGGTCGGTGCGTTGTGCAATCCTACCAGAACTGTATATAGTACTGAGACATGACCATCTCAAGTCCACGGGACGTGTTCAAGGGATGGTCGTGTCGTGATGGCAAGCGTTGATTGCTGTACATTATCGCAGTGTTTTGTAGTAAGTGCCATAACGAGTAATTTATACTGTATCATTATGTATCATTATGCCACGACTTGCGTTATCTGTATTAGTGCGCATTATGTTATTGACCTGCCTGTTTGGCCGTTTTAACGATGTTACTTACTCTATTCAACGGTGTTTTTATATCTAGAATACAGTGTCGGTTTGTGCGCAACTTGTTATGCATTCATTCTTTCATTCATATACATTACCCTACACATTCATTCGTGTTTGCGGTATTCTGCATAATCAGTCATCGCTCGTTCATTCACAAATACACACACACACACATCTGTAATCTCGCGCGGCCGATCACACAACAATATTTATAAGGAAACGTTATCATTTCGTTTGATTAAGTGGTAATCCCCGGAGGGGCTATTTAAAAGGGTGTTAGTGCCATATTAAACCAGTTGCGACTCGTGAACTGCGGCCGTCCTATGGCCTGCGTGACCACTGGCTGAATGCGTCCACCGGAAGTGGGTCTGGCCGCGTGACGGCAATGGCGACGGTGTGATTGTGATTGACAGTGTCAGCGGTGGTGGTGTTTGCGTGACGGCAATGGCGACGGTGTGATTGTGATTGACAGTGTCAGCGGTGGTGGTGTTTGCGTGACGGCAATGGCGACGGTGTGATTGTGATTGACAGTGTCAGCCGTGGTGGTGTTTGCGTGACGGCAATGGCGACGGTGTGATTGTGATTGACAGTGTCAGCCGTGGTGGTGTTTGCGTGACGGCAATGGCGACGGTGTGATTGTGATTGACAGTGTCAGCCGTGGTGGTGTTTGCGTGACGGCAATGGCGACGGTGTGATTGTAATTGACAGTGTCAGCCGTGGTGGTGTTTGCGTGACGGCAATGGCGACGGTGTGATTGTGATTGACAGTGTCAGCCGTGGTGGTGTTTGCGTGACGGCAATGGCGACGGTGTGATTGTGATTGACAGTGTCAGCCGTGGTGGTGTTTGCGTGACGGCAATGGCGACGGTGTGATTGTGATTGACAGTGTCAGCCGAGGTGGTGTTTGCGATGCACGGAAGTGTGAAGGTTTCTATATTGCAACAGTATCTCTTCTTATCGGACACGCTCAACTGGTGGAGCAGGTGATATCACTGTGCGGTCGGAACGCAGCGAAGGCGATAACATTCCGGTATCGGTCTAATCCGTGTCGATCGATATTGATAGTTATGTTGACGACACGCATGCCTGATCATGCTATGGACCGTTCACTGGTTATATGGAGCGGCGTAGTCGACTGCCCAAACTAAATCGGGAAAGCTTCACCTGACGCGACCCCAGAACACAACTAAAATCGGGCACATCCGACTCAACCCCTCCACCCCCCCCCCATATTAAACGGACGTCATTTCAAAACAGGTTGATATATGTGACTGGACAATCGTGCCACGCCGGGGACATTAGGGCCTTAGCGACAGACTAATATGTTATCTACAAAACACTCAATTGTTTGACCATTTTAGATAGTGTGGTTATTATTGGCTGAATATAATGTGGTTATTCTTTTCTGAATATAATGTGGTTATTTCTCTGCATCACTTTCAAGACTCTACTTTTCACTTTCAAATATTTCTCCTTATTGTCCCACACGCTGTCTATGCCTGGGCCTACATACTGCGGGCCCGGGCCGGGCCTGGGCTGAAAACAATTTAAACACATCGGGCTTGGGCCGGGCCTGGGCCTAGTGTGAGCGGGCCGGGCCGGGCCTGGGCTGGGCCTGGACATAACGAAAATATTCATACAAAAGACTGATTATTACATTATTTTTTAATAAAAACTGATTATAAATTGTAATTCCGGTTAATGAATGCTTAAAATTATTTCTTCAGTATTATATAGTTGCAAATTGAGACCTTGCATGGAATCTAGTGGCCCCATAAGTTCACTTGGCTGGAAGTAGCCAGCCCCAAATGTTTACTTTAGAAATATTTGCAGAGGCAATCAAGCCATAATTAACCATCAACTTATTACCCTTTGACCCAACCAGTGGACATTCTATTGTCTAGGTCTTCCCTCCAAACATTGCCTGCCTGAATGACCTTCCAACTGCCAAGTGCCCACTAAGCTACTAGCCCACTACCCAATATCCAACCCAGTTGGTAATTGGCTGGTGGTAAGTGAGTCTCGAATCTTAGCAATTCGAGCTAGATGATAGTAAGCGCTGCGGCATATGTTCGACACTTGAGATGCCATCGACAGATGAGTGTCAATGGCAAATCCAAGATCTCGGATAACGGCGGATGTGTCAACGAACTGGCCACATATGTTGATGCGGCTAACCTAACCATAAGCCAATACATTAAAGCCAAATATAACAAATGCTATTATATTTAATAGTAATGACACTAAGAAGTTTTTTTTTATTTTTCTTCAGGATATTCGTAAGTTTGAAGAAGTTGGTGGTGCTGGATTTTTAGAACTCATCCAGCACGTTTTTTTATTTAATAAAACAATAAGTCTGTTTTATAGTTTATTTGTTTTTCGTCTTTGTTATAAGATTATAGGTTTATCTTCTCTAAACTTAGCGGGCCGCGGGCTTGCGGGCCGCGGGCTTACCCATCTTTGGCCCGCGGGTATGGGCCGGGCCTGGGCCTGAAACTTGCGGGCCGGGCCGGGCTTGGGCCAAACATTCACGGTCTGGGTTGGGCCTGGACCTAAATTCTAGTTTGCGGGCCTGGGCCGAGCCGGGCTTGAAAAATTATTGCGGGCCTGGGCCGGGCCTGGACTCTAACTCCTAATTGCGGGCCGGGCTTGGGATCAAATTCTAGGCCCGCGCAGGGCACTAATCCGATCACCAGCTATATAGCATATTTGCTATAACTAGAGAAACCATTTTAATGACAATGTACACCAAGATTTGGATCCCCCAATCATGAGAGACGCACACACGCACGCACGCACGCACGCACGCACGCACGCACGCACGCACGCACGCACGCACGCACGCACGCACGCACGCACGCACGCACGCACGCACGCACGCACGCACGCACGCACGCACGCACGCACGCACGCACGCACACACTAATGGTTTTATCCACCAGTTGATGGTCGACTCCAGTTTTGACTTTAAATTACCTGAGATTCAAATACAAAACTCCGTACGCCTAATATGTCAGCCCTCACTGTTTGATTTAAACACAACGCCCCGTACGCCCAATATGTCAGCCCTCACTGTTTGATTAAAACACAACACCCCGTACGCCCAATACGTCAGCCCTCACTGTTTGATTAAAACACAACACCCCGTACGCCCAATACGTCAGCCCTCACTGTTTGATTCAAACACAACACCCCGTACGCCCAATACGTCAGCCCTCACTGTTTGATTCAAACACAACACCACGTACGCCCAATACGTCAGCCCTCACTGTTTGATTCAAACACAACACCCCGTACGCCCAATATGTCAGCCCTCACTGTTTGCTTCAAATCACAGTAGGACACACCGCGTAAAAACATGTCTCGGTGGAAGCAAGTCGGTTGTTTATCGTCACCGTGACCGTGACATCAGTCTGACGACTTCCACAGGTGTTCCACAGAATGCATTACTCAGAGCGAACATCGCAGGTAAAAACATGCTCTGGGGCATTAGTTTGATCGACCGAACGACAGCGCTGTAGCTAGAGGGGGAAGTGATTCCAGGTCTCTGGCGATGCCGTCTGCTCGAGTGTCCTGTTACGCAATAAAAGTACGTCCGTGTATGTCGCGGTATCCAATCTCTGTGATAGGTTAAAGCGATTTGTCACTTCATCCCTGGCAGACATCGACTTCTCTGGCAAGCATTCAATCACGCTGCACTTACTGCGCGAATACTGTTCGTTCACACACATCTCCTCCTGTACACAGCCAGGGCCTCATTCCAGGGAGTCAATGAAATTGCTTCGAAATATCAGCAAGAAAAGTCGAATTCCTTCCTCTTGCGCTGCTTGGGCGATCGGTGCAATGGCAAAGTAGGATTTTTAGTTGACTCAAAAGCCTAAGTTGTGCTTACACATACTTAGGCGGGATAGGTAAACCGAATAGCCTACCAGGATAGGTAAACCGAATAGCCTATCAGGATAGGTAAACCGAATAGCCTATCAGGATAGGTAAACCGAATAGCCTACCAGGATAGGTAAACCGAATAGCCTACCAGGATAGGTAAACCGAATAGCCTACCAGGATAGGTAAACCGAATAGCCTACCAGGATAGGTAAACCGAATAGCCTATCAGGATAGGTAAACCGAATAGCCTATCAGGATAGGTAAACCAAACAGCATATCAGGCTTACCTATCCGTTATAAATTACATTACTTAGACAATATAAGTTAGACCGACTAGCCATATTAGCGCGTTTACGCTTACTTTATTCGGCCTAACTTTCGACCAGTCCATATATTGGCCCACCGCATCACTCCACTATCACCGCTTCGTCGTGAACGACGGATGTCCAGTATGACTTCTGATCTGCTCACTACACATCTGTCATGGATCCAGGGGTGAATGTGTCCTCCCTGATCTCGCTATTTTGCCACATGTCTACCCTGGTAACCCTAACCCTATAACGAGCAAAAACCTCAAAGGACCGTGATTTAGTGTGCAACCAAATATTTAGAGATATTCGCACACTTTGGTTATTAGGGGTTTTAGCCGGATTAATGATGCGTTCGGATTAACGAAACATTTGATATATTTGATATTGCCTAACCGTTTTGCTCTCGTGCGCATCTGAGTTCGGGTTTCCGATGATTTAGGAATTATGAAAGTGTTCTACTTCTTTATGTATTATTATTCATGATTGGAGTCGTCTTCCTGACCTGAATCGAGACGAGGGGTGTCGACTCTGTCGACTCTGCCACGTATGGGAGGACCTGTTTGCCATGTCAACTGTCAAGCAGAAGAAGAACTAATTTTCCCATAATTCCCTGATGAAGGATGGCAGCCGAAACGTTGAGTAAGTAAATCTCAATATTTGTGATTAGAAGAAAATCATTACTTCATTATTCTCTATACATTTGATGAACATTTTCAGGAATGTTTACAGTTTTGTTTTCACTCCAACCTCTAAGTCATAGGATATAATTTCAGTTCATTCAGCTGTATAAAGTGAACTCCTGGCTATAGACGATTTTGGACAGAAATAAATGAGGATTCTTCGTGCAGTAATTGCGGGGTAGCTTAATGCTTCCCAGTGAAGTCGCGTATGTGTTGTAATCGACAGGTCTGCCAGGGGTGAAGTGTAATGGACAGGTCTGCCAGGGGGTGATTTGTAATGGACAGGTCTGCCAGGGGGTGAAGTGTAATGGACAGGTCTGCCAGGGGGTGAAGTGTAATGGACAGGTCTGCCAGGGGTGAAGTGTAATGGACAGGTCTGCCAGGGGGTGAAGTGTAAAGCGCTTTGGACAGTCCCAAGAACCGAATGCAGAGCTATTATTGTAAGAACTTACATGTTAAGCCGCCATAAATAGTCATTAGCCAGTAGTATAATATTACATGCGGTATTCTGTTGTGGATCACGTGATGTCGGTCGGGTAATTTGAACCAAAGATGTTTGTTTGAGCGTAAAATAATACAGGGTCGGGGACTTTCACGCAGACCAGGTCGAATTACCGAAACTCACATAGGAGTGACTGTCTTACCGGAGACAACAAACCTCCCAGTTGCTTGAAGTTTGGTTATCTTTCCATGTGAAGTAACATTAGATATCTCCGTAACTGAGCTGTGAAAGTTGTTGTCCCCAACACGCTGTGGTTGTTGTTTTTAGGCTGTGGTTGTTGTTTTTAGTCGCTCAGCACAGACCGAGAGTTCCGGCGTGACGCAAGAGGCAGTGCATAAGCTCGATCATTCATTCACCTCATCGCGTGTAATAAAGCTTGATTCATGGGACGTAGATGGAGACTGAGTTCACTTGGACCATCTGAGACGGAGGCGAATCCCCAGTGGACAGACGACTGGTCGAGAAGTAAAGAAGTGGCGAGAGAGCAGGTTACTTGGCAACGAAAGCATGAACAAGAAGACCAGGGAGACCTTGGAGACCACGGAGAGCATGAAGACCATGGAGACCACATAGACCAGGGAAACCACAGAGACCATGGAGTCCAGGGAGACCATGGAGACCATGGAGACCATGGAGACCATGGAGACCATGGAGACCAGGAACACCATGGAGACCATGGAGACCACAGAGACCAGGGAAACCACATAATATATTATACCAGGGAGACCAGGGAGACCAGGGAGACCAGGAAGACCATGGAGACCATGGAGACCATGGAGACCATGGAGACCATGGAGACCACAGAGACCAGGGAAACCACATATACCAGGGAGACCAGGGAGACCACGGAGACCAGGAAGATCACGGAGACCATGGAGACCATGGAGACCACAGAGACCAGGGAAACCACAGAGACCACAGAGACCAGAGAGACCAGGGAGACCATGGAGACCAGGAAGACCATGGAGACCATGGAGACCACAGAGACCAGGGAAACCACATAGACCAGGCAGACCATGGAGACCATGGGGACCAGGAAGACAATGGAGGCCATGGGGACCATGAAGACCATGGAGATCAGGGAGACCATGGGGACCATGGAGACCAAGAAGACCACATAGACCATGGAGACCACAGAGACCAAGGAGACCAGGGAGACCAGGGAAACCACAGAGACCATGGAGACCAGGGAGACCATGGGGACCATGGGGACCATGGAGACCAGGAAGACCATGGAAACCACGGAGACCACAGAGACCAGGGAAACCACAGAGACCAGGGAGACCAGAGTGACCAGGGAGACCATGGAGACGGTGGAGACCACGGAGAACACAGAGATCAGGGAACCCACAGAGACCATGGAGACCAGGGGGACCATGGGGACCGTGGAGACCAGGAAGACCATGGAGACCATATAGACCAGGGAAACCACAGAGACCAAGGAAACCAGGAGACCAGGGAGACCATGCCTAACGTATCCAAATCTACTCGTGTCTGAGTTCGGGATAAATGTTGCTGAACATGAAAAGGTTACGAAGGATATCAATGGCGATGTACGTTGAACAACTATCATGAGACCCGAGGACTCGCGCGCGTGCCGCCCCAGACTCCGCCCCAGACTCCGCCAGCCGCCCGCGGTCACCCGGGCGAGCGAGGCGCACACGCGACCACCAGACGCGGTGATTTATGTCTCCAAGATGAAGAGCGCTTAACAGAAAAAGCCAACGATGTTTATGATAAAGATTAAGTACGCCATAAATATGGTACGAGCGCCGACGACGCCGTCCATTCACGACTCGAAACCTATGATTAAACCCACCAACAGCGTGTTTGTCATGTGGTCTAACAGTCGTTTAAATCTTTAAAACAAATCTACATAAAGTATGCTAGCCTTTGGTAAAAATAAAAATTTACTCGATATGTTCAGGGAAAGGTTGGACACACATGTTCAGGGAAAGGTTGGACACCCATGTTCAGGGAAAGGTTGGACACACATGTTCAGGGAAAGGTTGGACACCCATGTTCAGGGAAAGGTTAGATACACATGTTCAGGGAAAGGTTGGACACACATGTTCAGGGAAAGGTTGGACACACATGTTCAGGGAAAGGTTGGACACACATGTTCAGGGAAAGGTTGGACACACATGTTCAGGGAAAGGTTGGACACACATGTTCAGGGAAAGGTTGGACACCCATGTTCAGGGAAAGGTTGGACACCCATGTTCAGGGAAAGGTTGGACACACATGTTCAGGGAAAGGTTGGACACACATGTTCAGGGAAAGGTTGGACACCCATGTTCAGGGAAAGGTTGGACACACATGTTCAGGGAAAGGTTGGACACACATGTTCAGGGAAAGGTTGGACACCCATGTTCAGGGAAAGGTTGGACACACATGTTCAGGGAAAGGTTGGACACACATGTTCAGGGAAAGGTTGGACACCCATGTTCAGGGAAAGGTTGGACACACATGACCGGTTAAACAATAGGCAATGAAAAGAATAATTTTAAACGTGAAGCTAATAGATAAATTTCCACATGACGTCGTCAGAAGGAGAACAAAAGTAAGAAATGTAATAAAATATACCAAAAGAAAGTATAGGTGGGCACGTGACAGCGATAATGCAAGACAACAGGTGGACTATCAGAACAAGTGAATGACAACCTAACATTTGAAATGAGCAAGAGGCAGTCCGATGAGACGATGGTGTGAAGATATAATACACAATGTGAAGATATAATACACAATGTGAAGATATAATACACAATGTGAAGATATAATACACAATGTGAAGATATAATACACAATGTGAAGATATAATACACAATGTGAAGATATAATACACAATGTGAAGATATAATACACAATGTGAAGATATAATACACAATGTGAAGATATAATACACAATGTGAAGATATAATACACAATGAAGGAACATTTTGGACACGAGAAGCCAAGGACAGACAAATGTGGAAATATCTAGCGGAGGACCAAACGTGGAGTCGATGGACATAGGTGGGATTGGTTCACCGAGACCACGACATTATCCGGGCATTTGTGAGGTTGACGCATGCGTCAGAGTCAGGCGGAACAAAGAGTCAGGCGGAACAAAGAGTCAGGCGGAACAAAGAGTCAGGCGGAACAAAGAGTCAGGCGGAACAAAGAGGTCACAGTGTTTTCCGGAAGTGTTCTGCCCACAGCTGCAGTTCATAGTATACTCTTTGTAAAAACAGGCAGAAGATTTAACGTTTTCGGTTCAATTGGTCAGCGTTGGCATTTCGTGGAGTGGGTAAACAATGGCCGCCGTAGCTGAGCAGAGATGGTAACGAGTGATAACAACAAGGCACGCGACGATAGTTGAATGAACTTTGGAAATCTTATTAAATCGTGTTAAAGAAAGTCCTTCATTGGTGACATTCAAGAACACGAGTTGACGTGGTCTGTGAGGGGTCCGTGGTGGGTCCGTCGGGGATCCGTTCTATATTCTGACAGTTTGTTAGTTCGACGATTCGATAGTCCGAATTTTGACCCACAGTTTTGAACCACAGGTTTCGACCACAGTTTTGAACCATTGTTTTGAAACATCATTTTGAACCACAATTGGCGGCTGCGATGGCAGCGGTGGTTGTGGTGGTTGTGGTTGGTGGCGGCGGTGGTGTTGGTGGTGATGGTGGTGATTAGTGGCGGTGGTTGTTGTTGGTGGTGGTGATGATGATGGTGTGGTGCTTGTGGTAACGATGTATTTGACAACATAAGCAGCCGACCCACCTCTTCCACCACCCTCTCCAGCCACCCTCTCCCACACCCCTCTACCACACCCCTCTCCCACACCCCTCTCCCACCACACTCCCACACCCCTCTCCCTCACCCTGCCACACTCCCCTCTCCATCACCCCTCTCCCACCACCATCTCCCACACCCTTCTCCAACACCCTTCTTCCACACCCCTCTCACACACCCACATCCCTCTCTAACACCCCCACTCCAACAACCCTCTCCATCACCCCTCTCCCTCACCACTATCCAAAACCCCTCCCCAACATCCCTCTCCCATACCCCTCTCCAACATCTTTCTCCGACACCCCTCTCCAACAACCCTCTCCCACCACCCTCTCCCACACCCCTCTGTCACACCCCTCACCCCTCCCGCATTCTCCTCTCCAACACCCCTCTCCCACCACCATCTCCCACACCCTTCTCCAAAACCCTTCTCCCACACCCCTCTCACACACCCATCTCCCACATCCCTCTCTAACACCCCTCTCCAACAACCCTCTCCATCACCCCTCTCCCTTACCACTCTCTAACACCCCTCCCCAAACACCCCTCTCCAACATCTCTCTCCCACACCCCTCTACCACACTCCTCTCCCACATACCTCTCCAACACCCCTCTCCCACAACCCTCTCCCACCACCCTTTCCCACACCCCTCTCCCACACCCCTCTACCACACTCCTCTCCCACACCCCTCTCCCACACCCCTCTACCACACTCCTCTCCCACACCCCTCTCCCACACCCTCCCACACTCCCCTCTCCATCTTCCCTCCCCACCACCCTCTCCCACACCCCTCTCCAACAACCCTCTCCAACACCCTCTCCCTCACCACTCTCCAACACCCCTCTCCAACACCCCTCTCCCACACCCATCTCCAACAACCCTCTCCAACACCCCTCTCCCTCACCACTCTCTAACACCCTCTCCAACTCCCCTCTCATACCACCCTCTCCCACACCCCTCTCCGACACCCCTCTCGAACACCCCTCCCCTCACCACTCTCCAACACCTTCTCCAACACCCCTCTCACACCACCCTCTCCCACACCCCTCTCTCACACCCCTCTACCACACCCCTCTCCCACACCCCTCTCCAACACCGTCTCCAATACCCCTCTCCCACACCCTTCTCCGCCCACCCTCTCCCACACTCCTCTCCAAAACCCTATCCAACACCCCTCTCCCACCACCTCTCCCAACACCCCTCTCACCCCCTGTCCAATACCCGTCTCCCGCCGTTGACTTAAGAAGAGCAATCTCCGTCAATGCAGGACACGCCGTAGTCGAGTTTCGCAACGCACCCGCCGAATGCCGAAACAGAGCCGAGAACCACGACAACAATAGCTTTGTCTCGCGAGAGAAGCTAACGTTTCGTCGCTGTCTTCGTCCGCCGTTGCATTCCCTCGTAATAACCCCGGGCAGGGCATTGAAACCCGAACAATCGACCCGGAGACAATCCCCGCTCAGTGCCCTGGCGTCAACTATTTAATTAGAATGCCAGACGGGAAAAGGCGTGTATGTTTTTGTCACTTGCGTGTTCGTTTTCACGCGTGAAGAACTGATTGTTCTCCGGCCCCGCCGACGAAACAGGAGACTTGCGTGTTACCGACATTTAACGTAATTACTGATGCTTCGAAATTCTTATTAGATAAACGTAAGAACCCTCATTAATTGTGACCCACACCGATGCAAGTACCCGTATGTATTCGAGAATATGGCAGCGAAACATATACGTAATTGCAAAAGAGTAGATGCTCGCTAGTTGAGCACGCGAGTGTTTGCCGGGAGGTGGCAGGACAGACGTATAAAGACCTACAGAAAATAATGGCGAAAGAGACCATCGAAGCAACCAAGATATATATATATATATATATATATATATATATATATATATATATATATATATATATATATATATATATATATATATATATATATATATATATATATATATATACATGTACTTCTGTACATACTACATCAATACATTATGGTTGTTTGTCTGACTGACTGGCTGGCTGGCTGGCTGGCTGGCTGGCTGGCTGGCTGGCTGACTGACTGACTGTGATAACCTACCTCCATGAGTGCGCGCGCGCGCGTGTGCGCGTGTGTATGTGTGTGTGTGTGTGCATGCGTGAATGCATTCTACGACTACGATGTTTACCTTCTGCCTCGTTTCACTTTCTAACTCATACACCCCCTCTCTCACCCTAATCCTAACCCAGACGCCTCCTCTCTAACCCTAACCCTAACCCAGACGCCTCCTCTCTCACCCAAATCCTAACCCAGACGCCTCCTCTCTCACCCTAACCCTAACCCAAACGCCTCCTCTCTCACCCAAACCCTAACCCAGACGCCTCCTCTCTCACCCAAACCCTAACCCCGACGCCTCCTCTCTCATTCTAACCCTAACTAAGACACCCCTCTCTCACCGAAACCCTAACCCAGTCGCCTCCTCTCTCACTGTAACCCTAACTCAGACACCCCTCTCTCACTGTAACCCTAACTCATACACCCCCTCTCTCATCCTAACCCGAACACAGACGTCGTCGCTCAGACGTCGTCGAAGGGGCCAACATGACGTCACAACCTTGAATAAAAAAATAACACACATAATATATCGCTTCGAAGCCAAGGTAAAAGCAATTTATCGTGTTGAATTTATCACGCACAAGCCGGGTCCCTGTCTGAACTCTAACACTCGTGTTCATATGAACATAACAGTATGCAGGCACAAACGTGTTGACGGTTCATTGTTTTCCAGAGATAAAAGGGTGATTGTTTACTGAAGCCAACAAACAAATTGATGCATCTCTTTAGGCCGGTCATCAAACATAATCATACATGATATGTATGTTTAGGTTACATTGAAAACAGTTCGTTCTCACACGTACAGGCATTTTGCGCAGTAGAGTTCCAGATGTTTTTTTATTATCAACATTGATTCTCAGTGTACGTAGCAAACCCCGGACGGCAAGGGAACAAATCCCGGACGGCAAGGGAACAAACCCCGGACGGCAAGGGAACAAATCCCGGACGGCAAGGGAACAAACCCTGGACGGCAAGGGAACAAACCCTGGACGGCAAGGGAACAAACCGTGGACGGCAAGGGAACAAACCCCGGACGGCAAGGGAACAAACCCCGGACGGCAAGGGAACAAACCCTGGACGGCAAGGGAACAAACCCTGGACGGCAAGGGAACAAACCCCGGACGGCAAGGGAACAAACCCTGGACGGCAAGGGAACAAACCCTGGACGGCAAGGGAACAAACCCTGGACGGCAAGGGAACAAACCCTGGACGGCAAGGGAACAAACCCGGGACGGCAAGGGAACAAACCCCGGACGGCAAGGGAACAAACCCTGGACGGCAAGGGAACAAACCCCGGACGGCAAGGGAATAAACCCTGGACGGCAAGGGAACAAACCCTGGACGGCAAGGGAACAAACCCCGGACGGCAAGGGAACAAACCCCGGACGGCAAGGGAACAAACCCTGGACGGCAAGGGAACAAACCCCGGACGGCAAGGGAACAAAGAAGCCTTTCACTTACCGAGATTTAAACATAATATTATTCACACTGCTAGCATTTACTCAATCAGTAGATAATGTGTTCCATTAATTTTTCGTCCTCTGTGAAAATCATAGAGTTACATTATTAATCATTCCCCTAGAGTTTTACTAACGGGTGATCTATTTGTGTATGTGGTGAAAACAAATACTTGAGCATACCACATCCCTACTGTTTAGTAAAGCTAATACTTGAGCATACCACATCCATACTGTTTAGTAAAGCTAATGTCTGCGTTTTAGTTCTTAATGTTGATCCATGTGATGCCCAATCAAAACTTATTTCCAATTTGAAATCTTCACATCTACTGATGCTCGACCATTCTGTTCTGTTGATCACATCATGCACCACGCACCACGCACCACGCACCATGCACCATGCACCACGCACCACGCACCACGCACCACGCACCATGCACCAGGAGAACGTTTGCGTCTGTCTGGACCACGATCGCGCTATAAACAAAACCTGTCATTAAATGTCGATAAACGAAACAACATGTGTAACATAAAACTCGTATGAAAGAAGAACGTAATGCCTACAGTTTTGTATTTGTTTTACAAAAGGTATACATCGTGGGTGTAGGACCCCGAAGCCTGTGTTTGCTGCGGCCCTGCCACAGACATGGGTACTGCACGCAGCAACAGTCTGAGTTACATCGTTTCTGTTTTCTGCGAGAAAAGTCGTCTGCGTTTGGAAATGTCGCGTTAAATCAAGTTTAGTGTGCTGCGAAAGATACGAACAATTAAGACGAACATATTACCAGTGATCGTCGTTGATCTTAACTCGTCTTTATTGTGGCGTTCGATTCACACGCCAGTGTAATTTATCTGTTAGGCAATTGAAGTTACCGAGCGCTGACAATTGACGAGGTTTGTCCGAACAATAAACTCTGCGCAATTGTCTATTTAGCCGTAGCCGGAGGTGACTTGCCGAGGAAGGTGTGACGGTATGCCACACACCGATCGATGTTTCGTCGTGAAATCGCTCGCTGTCTTGTGTTACGACGTGGTCTGTCTCGCGCGGGCAGCCGAGACGTCAACTGGTCGTGACCCGGTCTGACTCAGAACACAGGCGGCCACATAACACAGACGGCCACATAACACAAGCGGCCACATCCTATCCGCGTGTAAGGAACTCGGATAGTTGTGTGTTGGGTGGTTTTGTTGATTGGTTGGCTTGATTAGTTATAACATATTGGTTGGTTGGTTGGTTGGTTGGTTGATTGATTGGTTGGTTAGATGGTTGATTGGTTGGTTAGTTGGTTGGTTGGTTGGTTGGTTACTTGGTTGACTGGTTTGTTGGTTGGTTGGTTGGTTAGTGAAGAAGCTCATCATCGACGTCATTGACGTCTTCTCCAGAAATTCATAACTGACGTCATTGACACATTCTCCTGAACAACAAAGGCATCGATCACTGCGACCGCACACCGCTCATCTCACCGCAACAATCCGACGCTCGCGCAGTCGGCCGCTCCTCCGTCGGCGACAGACTGGCTCCCGCAGTCGGTCGCTCCTCCGTCGGCGACAGACTGGCTCGCGCAGTCGGCCGCTCCTCCGTCGGCGACAGACTGGCTCGCGCAGTCGGTCGCTCCTCCGTCGGCGACAGACTGGCTCGCGGAGTCGGTCGCTCCTCCGTCGGCGACAGACTGGCTCGCGCAGTCGGTCGCCCCTTCCTCGGCGACAGACTGGCTCGCGCAGTCGGTCGCTCCTCCGTCGGCGACAGACTGGCTCGCGCAGTCGGTCGCTCCTCCGTCGGCGACAGACTGGCTCGCGCAGTCGGTCGCAGTTAGACATGACCTTGCTTTTAGGAACCCATGTTGAGATGTATTTATTAATTTATGTTTTACAAGGAATTCCACCTTTGTGGTCTCTAATTAATGTTTCGAGTAATTTACATACAACTGATGTTAAACTCACTGGTCTGTAATTTTCTGGATCGTTCCTCGATCCCTTCTTAAATAGCGGTGTAATATTTGCTTCTTTCTATTCTGAAGGAACTATTCCTTCTTCTAGTGGCAAGTTAAACACTTTGGCAAGTGGTGTACTAATTTGCTCAACGATTTCCTTAAGCAGTTTTGGTGGTATCCCATCAACTCCAAGCGATTTATTATCTTTCATCTTCTAAATTTTCTTTGCTATAATTTCAGGAGTTACAAATAACTGCCCTAAATGTTCTGATTTATTGCCCTCAAATTTAGTAAATGGAACTGGAAGTGAGCTGATATCTGAAATTACGTTTCCACTGTTGTTTTCCAGTGGTCCGACCTTATCTCGAACTTTCTGTTTACTCCTTACATAAGCATAGAAACTATTGCTGTAATTTTTTATATTACCTGGCAATTTTTTTTCAAAGGTTCTTTTAGATTTTCTAATTTCAGTTGTAGCTAGGTTAAGTGCCTCTTTGTAGTTTGTGTAGTCTTCTACATTTCCAGTGTGTTTATATACCCTCCACAGCATCTGTTTTTTCTAATAGCTTCTTTTGACAGGTGTTTCTTCCTGGACCTTTTCCCTTGTTTTCTTAATGGAAAAATTTTCTCAATAATGCCCTCAATCTCATATTTTAAACAAGTCCAGCATTCTGTTGCTGTCTTGTTCTTCAGCAAGTTATTCCAATCTATATTTGCTAGATATGTTCTCATCACTTTATATTTGCCTTTGTTGAAGTTCCTCCTCCATTGTTTTTTATATGCATTCCCTATTTTTTCTTTTATATTAAACTGGATTTGGTTATGGTCACTTCAACCCAAAGATTCATGTACTTTAACATTGTCAACTAATTCATTTTGAGAAGACAAAATTAAATCTAACACATTCCCACCTCTGGTTGGTTCCAAGACATGTTGAGTAAAGAAACAATCCTGTGTTAGAAGTAGAAACTGATGGTCGTCACCTCAGCACTCTCTAATGATTCCCATTGTATATCGCAATGGTTAAGATCACCCATTATAACACATTCCCCCTTGCTCACCTCCCTTATCGCCTTTTGTAATTTTACATCTTCCTCTTGTCCTATGTTAGGACTATAAACTACTCCTATTGTTAATGTTGAGTTCCTGGTAACTATGTTACACCAAATTGCTTCCTCACAATCTGCTTCACTTTTCAGTGTAATTTCATATGCTTGGATAGATTCTTTAATATATAAAATTACTCCACCTCCCCTTCTTTCTCGTCTATCCTTCCTAAACATTACATAGCCTGTCAGTGCTAACTCAGCATCTACTATATCTTCATTTGCCCATGATTCTATGAGGCCTATTACATGAGGATCAATATCTGCTACCATAATATCTAACTCACTTTTTTATTTACTATGCTCCTGGCATTTAAGCATACACATTTAAGTTCATTGTCTGAAATTAATGTAAGTGTGTTAGAACTAGCTGAGTCTATTTCAATGGTGACTCAAGTCACACAGCACTAGTAGACTTTATTCAAATTAGCACACAACCACTTTGTTCCAGTTTGGACAAATCTTTTCACTAGTAGACTCACTACATTAATAGGTAATTGTGGGGCGAGACCAATAAATGCAGTCTGATAAAGTACTTGTCTAATGGTTATATTTTTTATTATAATCAATAAATTATTATTATTAGATTATGCACCTGATGTACTGTTTTATAGTATTGCTTAATAAGCCTCATCATTTAATTATGTTGATTAGAGTGAACTTTATTAATGTAATTATAATGATACAGTCAGTTTTTATATAAAGTGCCTCCTATAGAGTGTGTTGCATTCACGGTTCGTTTTAGTGAATGTATATATAAATGTAATTTTAGTGTAATTGCATTACTGTTATTACATAAAAAATGTGCAATAATTATTTTAACGTAATTTCCTGTGTTTTATAACAGAACTATACTTGCATGGCTTTGTGTATTTTATTTATCGTGAATGTATGTACTACAATACAACAGAAAAGTTGCCAATAATAAACTGATTCTGATTCTGAAAGAAAAAATTTCTCCTATTGTGTACTATGCAGAGTAAACCTACATTGTCTGATTTGTGAATCCAGTTGTACAACATGTTCTTGGTAAAAGTGTTTTGTAGTGAGCAGATCATGGCTATCTACACAGTCTACAAATCAGAAGGTGGTCAGATGATAAGTGCAAGTAACAGTCAGGTGCCAGCAAAACTACATCTAGGGTCTGAGAGAGCAGATATAAGAGAAGTGATTTGGTGCCTCAGACCTCTTGCTAATTACTTCATTTTAAAACTTGCCTAGCACTGAGCAGATTTATCAATTTCTCTTTTGAGATCATTACAGAAATAGTTTATTGGCTAGGTTTTTCTGAGATGGTAACCCTGGGTAATGATTGGTTAAATGAGTGTACAGGTGCCGAGTATGTCAGTGATTCAAAGGTTGGTTAATCAGAGTGCCCCCCCCCACACACACACACACACACATATATATATATATATATATATATATATATATATATATATATATATATATATATATCATGCCACATGTCTGATCAAGTGCCTTTGCATAATAAATTGTTCCTGCATTATATAAATTAATTAACAAGTTTTATTTTTTAAATATGCTATTACTAATAATTTCCTATATCATACAATATGTACTCGTACTCATGTAAGTGTATACTCGTACTCAACTTTTAGTAATGTACTCGTACTCGTTCTCAGCCATCATCAATGTACTCGTGCCTGGGACCCAGGTCTGCCGCAAATGTTCTCTTTCAGTGTCTTCACGTTGCAAAAACACCCAAGAAAAAAGTGTCGTGTAAAAGTCGCTGGCACTTTGTTCGTACGACATGAGCTCGGAAGTAAATTAACAATCTGTCCCCGACTGTCACACGCAACGTTGCAACAAACACGCTAGGTGTCTGCCGGCGACAGACATCGCGACAAAGCCGACGGTGACAGACTCGGCAGCTTCTCACGCGAAGTCACGACGACATCAAAGCGACGTCGACCTCCGACGGAAGACAACAAGCCGCGCGTGACCACGAACCGGGCGATTAGCAGAAGTAGCAGAAATATAATTACACTCGCCGCATTGGAGGCCGTTTGGCTAACGCACGTATCATATGTAACAGAAACAATGAGCCGACTTGAGAAGTATCGCTGTACAGCCGGATGTGACATTTCGTGTGCGTCTGAACCCGAAGTTGACGCTTATTTAAACTTATTTTGGTCCCATTCACGCCGGACAACGGTGTTACTTGTGAGCCGTGGCGCCTTTGTTTACATATGTTATTGTTGATACCCGATCATTAATGTCTTACTTATGGGGTTGCGCGTAAACGAAACATAATGTGATTGACAGTGCCAGAGTAACCCTAGTACAAGTGGTGCACCCGTACCAGGTCCCCCACAGAAAGCCCCACACAGAAAGCCCCCAAACAGAAAGCCCCCGCAGAAAGCCCCCACAGAAAGCCCCAACAGAAAACCCCCACAGAAAGCCTCAGCAGAAAGCCCCAACAGAAAGCTCCTACCCCGCCCTACAAAATCGCAATCGCAATCCATGTGATCTGTCTATGCAACATCCTGTCTCACTTCACAGGTGTCTCGGCGCGTGGCTTGTCTTTACTTGTCATCTTTCCATCCAGTATTTTTTTACTTCAAATCCATTGTGCCTTTTAATGTGGCAAAGATATTTCAATGTTTGGTGCTTGACAAAATCGCACAAGCAATAGTCAACACCGACACTTTGGCACAGTGCGCTGTCCAGGGTATGCGCAACATGTTGCAGTAGCATTTCATTCCAAAGGCACTTGTTCTCTTTATATTAATTGTGCGCCGTATCCATAACAAGAATTAACTTGCTTCATTTCAGTGCTCGTCTGTCCAATATATTCAACACCCTGTACAGAGTGACCATTTGCGAGGACATGTTACGACGTTCCTTCCTGCGTCGCATTCACGTTGCCGTCCGATGAATTTCCAACAGCGAACCATTACAGCGACTGTGCCTCTTTTGTGAAAGTACATTCGTCGTCTTCGAAAAAACGACATCTGATTCATGATAGTAAATGAAAATCATATAAGGCGCCTGCGATGGGCCGTGGGTGTCCTGAATTGCAACGCCTTGCCGGCACTTGCTTACACTGGTGTGCACGTTCGCCTGCGCACTGCGGCGCGCAGTGCCGCAAGTCCGTCGAACCCTGAAGTCACCTTCAACTTTCGCCAGTGTCGGGACACGCACAGTGTCCAAAACAGGTCGGTGATGTGGTCGCGCGACTGTTTGAGCCACGGGAGGACAGCACAGTGTTGTTTCACGATGAAATGAAGGCTAAAAGTCAGTCAGATAATTCCACGTTGTGCGCAAAATTACGATTCGCTTTTAATGAAACTTTAGTTGTCTTGTAAAGTTTTCAATTTTGTTTTCGAGAAAATCTACATGAATAATGTCCCCCGTCACTTGTCGCCAGAAAACGGGATTCGGTATCCATGTGGTTGGCAGCTCACAATACAGTGCAAGGTGCATAGGTATAGAAACTGCCGGGGATGGCAATTAAAATGCTAGTCGAGAAGCTATGTAGGGAAGAGGAAGTGGGTTTTGTGGATTTGTGGGGAAGTTTTGTTGGAAGGGCTGATATGTACATGAAGGACGGGCTTCATCTAAGTGGAAAGGGGCAGCAGTATTTGCGGATGGACTCACAGCAGCAGTAGACAGTGGCATGGGTAGCATAACGAATATTTTTGGTAGTCAACACTATTTAAACTAGAAGCGCGGGGGGGAGGATACTTAGAGGTGCCTCAAGCAGATAAACCAATAACAAAATGTCCGAAAAACATGTCTGAAGCAGGTTATAGATGTGTATAAATGCTAGGAGTATAGTAAATTAGAAAAACGAATTAAACATAATGGTAGAAGATATTGACCCTCACATAATTGGCATTACCGAATCATGGGCCAACACATACATAACATATGCTGAATTAGGATTGACAGGATACGTAATGTTTAGGAGAGATCGAATAGGAAGAAGGGGAGGGGGAGTTATTTTATATGTTAAAGAATATATTCAGGCTTATGAAATAAAATTAGAAAGGGAAGCAGATTACGATGAAGCTGTTTGGTGCAAAATAGTTTCAGGAAATTCAAAATGAACTATTGGATTAGTTTACCGAAGTCCAAACATAAGCGAAGAAGATAACACAAAAATACAAAATGCTATAAAGGAAGTTAGTAAAGGGGAATGTATCATAATGGGAGATTTTAACCATGGACACATACAATGGAAATCTCTAGAGAGTACAGGGAGTGAGGACCAACAATTTCTATTTTTAATCAAGGATAGCTTTCTTACTCAGCACGTGCTAGAACCAACCAGGGGAGAAAATGTTTTATATATAGTTTTATCATCACAAAAAGAATTAGTGGACAATGTAAAAATACATGAACCATTTGGTAACAGTGACCACAATCAAATACATTTTGACATCAATGTAAAATCAGAAATAAAAAATAAAAAAACGTATAGGAGAAACTTCCACAAAGGTAACTATAAAGATATGAGAAAATACTTAGCAAAGCTAGATTGGAATAACATGCTGATGAATAAGGGGAAAAGTGGCTTACACACAGAAGACAGAGAGTAATAGTAGATGGGGAGATTTCAAACTGGAAATCGGCGGGCGGGCGGGCGGGCGGGCGGGCGGGCGGGCGGGCGGGCGGGCGGGCGGGCGGGCGGGCGGGCGGGCGGGCGGGCGGGCGGGCGGGCGGGCGGGCGGGCGGGCGGGCGGGCGGGCGGGCGGGCGGGCGGGCGGGCGGGCGGGCGGGCGGGCGGGCGGGCGGGCGGGCGGGCGGGCGGGCGGGCGGGCGGGCGGGCGGGCGGGCGGGCGGGCGGGCGGGCGGGCGGGCGGGCGGGCGGGCGGGCGGGCGGGCGGGCGGGAAGTTGGCTGGTAGGGCGTGGTATGAATTGAGCGTTTTGCTTGTTTCGATGTATACAGATGTCCAACTACCCAGGACCACACGCTCTGTCTGTTGTATACGGAGTACTGAAGCCTGTAGCAAGGCGTTTGATACAGGACACGCTTAGACACCTCACGTTTCAGTAAATCTCTCTTGCTTTGAAGTGATCGGTAACGATAAATGGATAAGAGGTCGTGGGCGTGCGCCTAATGTCTCCTCATTCAGTATTTAATTGTGCAGTAGGCGGAGGATGGGTTGCTGGAGGCGCCGGCCAAGATAGGGCAACTGTCCCATGATGAATGGACCACTGGAGCTGTCCGGCCGCTTAATTAATCACCGACGCTAACGGCACATTCTGTCCTGGGCCGTTGGTACTCCATCACTCGCCCTGGCTTGTCGCCTGCCCACCTCAAAAGGCGTTTTTACCTCAAAGTTCACTATTATCAGATTCGATACGGTGTTTGCACTTGTGTCAACTAACGTTACTTGGATGGTGTTGAAGGCAGTTTGCTCTTCCTTCAAACAGGATTGTAGAGAACAACGTGCAACGGTACCCATCAAAATGTATACTGGTAACTTCCTTATTTGTAGATCGTCTGTACACATTTGCTTCACTCGATGCATTGTTGCTACGAACAGTTTCGAATGGATATATCTAACTTCCTTTTCTGGTGACACACTCACGTGATCAGTCAACTCCATAATTCCATCTGCGTGGCTCTCTAAAGGCCTCTCCGGATCAAGGCATTAAGGTTACAATGATCTCGAATACGTCGAATATGTCGTTTTCCAACGAACCGACCGACCGCCCACGATTGTGTCGTTTTGGCGATAACAGGTCGGTTTAATCATAATGAAGTTGTTTTTTAGAAAGAACTCGCAGCACGCACAATTTGCTTTTTCAAAAAGATTCAAACGATCAAAACTAATGACTTGTATCTGTCTTGCTTGCGGTAGGCGTGGGTGTGGCTTCATTAAGAGTCAACATAAATTCCCGTGGGAAATTCACTGCTGCCTTCCATTACAATGGGCCTTGTTGGTTCACGGTTATAATGCTTATCGCGACGAATCTGTGCAGACGCCCGCCGCTTGCAGGCTCGACGAGGCTGAAGCGACCACCGTGTCATCTCTCTATCGATCACAGTCGTTCATTCACTGACGTCGTCGGGAACTGTGGGAACACGATAAATCGTGACGGGTTCAATCAAGCGTGACTGCTGATCAGATATGTGGCGTTTGTGTCTTACGAGCACTCATTCTTGACACGACAAGGACCGATATAGAAACGTCGAAGCGTCGCCCCGCCCCGTCAATGGCGAGCTGTAAACATTGGATGATCGCGTGGAGTCAGTCACAAATAACATTAGATACAGTCGTACGTATACGCCCATTCGGTGTGACCGACAAGACCACTGTTATGTTTGTGAACCATGGCGTGTAAAGTCGCTGACGCCGAGTGGTGGCAGTCGCCTTTCTTAACGGTACCAGGGGACATATCATTATTGTCCTGTCGTATTCATAATACAGTGCACTCCGCTTAACAGAATCAGTCGTTTAGTACAATCAAACATATTGGCGGAACGTAATCATTCCTTATTCAGCGCCGCTTATGTGAATCAACCGCTTTATGCCAACAAATTATTCTGGCCCGAAGTGATCCTATTAGGCGTGGTCCCCTGTATAACGTGGTCCCCTGTGTAACGTGGTCCCCTGTATAACATGATCCCTTGTATAACGTGGTCCCCTGTATAACGTGGTCCCCTGTATAACGTGGTCCCCTGTATAACGTGGTCCCCTGTATAACGTGGTCCCCTGTATAACGTGGTCCACTGTATAACGTGGTCCCCTGTATAACGTGGTCCCCTGTATAACGTGGTCCCCTGTGTAACGTGGTCCCCTGTGTAACATGATCCCCTGTATAACGTGGTCCCCTGTATAACGTGGTCCCCTGTATAACGTGGTCCCCTGTATAACGTGGTCCCCTGTATAACGTGGTCCACTGTATAACGTGGTCCCCTGTATAACGTGGTCCCCTGTATAACGTGGTCCCCTGTGTAACGTGGTCCCCTGTGTAACGTGGTCCCCTGTGTAACGTGGTCCCCTGTATAACGTGGTCCCCTGTATAACGTGGTCCCCTGTATAACGTGATCCCCTGTATAACATGATCCCCTGTATAACATGATCCCCTGTATAACGTGGTCCCCTGTATAACGTGGTCCCCTGTATAACGTGGTCCCCTGTATAACGTGGTCCCCTGTATAACGTGGTCCCCTGTATAACGTGGTCCCCTGTGTAACGTGGTCCCCTGTGTAACGTGGTCCACTGTGTAACGTGGTCCCCTGTATAACGTGGTCCCCTGTATAACGTGGTCCCCTGTATAACGTGGTCCCCTGTATAACGTGGTCCCCTGTATAACGTGGTCCCCTGTATAACGTGGTCCCCTGTATAACGTGGTCCCCTGTATAACGTGGTCCCCTGTATAACGTGGTCCCCTGTATAACGTGGTCCCCTGTATAACGTGGTCCCCTGTATAACGTGGTCCCCTGTGTAACGTGGTCCCCTGTGTAACGTGGTCCCCTGTATAACGTGGTCCCCTGTATAATGTGGTCCCCTGTATAACCATGACGCGCTAGCGGTTTTGAGACGATGCTCCCTTTTGGGAGATGTGCTGCTTACTACAAAATATTTCCTGGATGGAGAAATGCTGGTACATATTATTTAAGGACTATTGCACGTAAGATGTGCACATATTTGTATTCGAGTGGCCGGGTTGCATGATTCCGCGGGCAGTGAAACAATATCTAATTATTTGGGAATCAGCTGCTTTGATCTGAACGGAATTAAATCTGAACGGAATTAAAAACTCAAAAACTTTTGCGTACAAGACAGAAAGGTGTTTGTTGTAAATGTAATAATTACAACAGTTCCAATGGGGAACTGTTCTTGACACAAGTACTTGACACAAGTACTTGACACAAGTACTTGACACAAGTACTTGACACAAGTACTTGACACAAGTACTTGACACAAGTACTTGACACAAGTACTTGTACTCTTACGGACTCAATATGTGTACAACAGGCCGTTGTCTGTCTGGGTCTGTCCGTGACGTCGTCAGCGGTGATGACGGGATCAGCAGCGTGTGCGTCCAAGCG
The DNA here is from genome assembly GCA_963662155.1 of Lamellibrachia columna. Taxonomy (NCBI): domain Eukaryota; kingdom Metazoa; phylum Annelida; class Polychaeta; order Sabellida; family Siboglinidae; genus Lamellibrachia; species Lamellibrachia columna. The sequence continues at coordinate 64,517,623 of OY759262.1, forward strand.
TCACGTCCACTATAGCAAGACAGTGGTCGGTCGTGTAATATGGTCTTGTGCAAACACATACATGTCTGTTCTCTAAAGTCACGTATGTCACGGCCCCGTCTGTGTCTCCTGGCACGTGACGACTCAGTCACTCAGAACTAATCATAGGCGAGAGATCCGCCTTTAGCTATCAGGGACATGCGGGGATCCATGCGGGGATCCAGGGGGATCCATGCGGGGATCCAGACAGGGATCCATGCGGGGATCCAGGCCGCCGAAAACCTACTTTTACATGGTAATTTGGAACCTTACTAATACACAATAAACACATGCAGAAATAAACTACCCACAACCAATTAATTGGAACACATTTCGACTGCTTCTTGATGACAGTAGTTTTGCGGATGGTATGTCTTGGAATACATATGCGGCGAGGTTAGTGCCTGTCATTTTGTAATCTTATGTTATTAGGTCCAATACAGATCATCGGAACTGACAAGAAAATAAATGTTTGGCCTACGGAATGTTCGCTCCTACTGGGACGTTTGAGTTTGCCTATACCCAAATCATACCGGTGACTGCTAACTCTACATAGCAGCGCCACCTTGTGGCTCCGTGGTTAAGGTTAAGCCAAGGATCGGCGGTTGGGGAACATTGTGGCATATGTTTATTTAAATTTGCCACTCGCAATGTACGCATAATTTACTATATGTATTATAAACGAATGCAAAATTGAATTTAGTGAAATGGCTTGACCATACCGCTTTATCGCGTTTATGTTCTAAATGTATGTTTGAAACGATGTTTGCTAATAAAAATATTATGTTAAATAAGGGCGTATCTTTTGCAACTGCGAACCCCACAAACGTTTTGTCTGGGTGGACGTCATGAGAAGTCACGAGAAAAGGCGTGACCGGCTTTTGCGACGTGTGATTCAATATACCCCAACAGTCAAAGGCAGCTGGTTCGTAGGTAAAGCGAACTTGTTTTTTTTCTTGCTGTTAATGATTTGGGTGCTGTCATTCCTGTATTGCGCTGATTGTATCTGTTTATTTAGTCCGCTAGAAACAGACATCCAGCACATTAGATGGACGCGTTGATTTGACCACATAAAAGACGGACAACTCAGACGTTCGATTACATCCAGACATGTCAAAGGAACATCTACATTTTGTTTCTCTTCCTGTGCGATAAAAACGTTACCATATCTCAGCTAATACAGAAGTTGATATTTCCTTTAGTAAAAAATACCCATTCTGACAACACAAATAGGGTAGACGCAGACACTGCGTGACTGTGTCCAAGTATGACCCGAGACGTACGGAGATAAAACTACAAGGTAATGTGCGTGGGTGAAGCATTACATGAGGCGCGCGTCAAAGGCAGCGAGAAGATAATGTCAACATTTCTGTTTGTGTGACATGCCTATAAGTAATAATTAGGAATGAAAAACGCGTTCCACAAATTTCGGTTTGGTGGATCACCCGCCGATAGAAACGATGAGATATTGTGGAATGTCTGCGGAATATTGAAGGAATATAAATAGGCACGAAAATCGCTGTTGACAAATTGCGGTTGGACGGGTAAAAATGTGTGATCTTCCATAGCGTCGCATCCAGTACATAGAACCGCTCACTGCGCTTTCACGTCACTCTCTGGCAAATCTGTTCCTTTAAACGCCAATGCTGATTCTCTGGGAAGTATTCAGCCTTGCTGCAGTGACTGCGCGAAGACTGTTCGTTCACATATATCCATAAATGTTTTAACAGGTACTCATTAATACAGCTGTGTGAACTTTAGCAACGTGGAATGAACGAAATTGCCCGAGCTTCGAGACGATCTAATCACTGCCCCACGGGTCGTTGGTGCCCCAAGAACGGGTCGTTGGTGCCACAAGAACGGGTCGTTGGTGCCCCAAGAACAGGTCGTTGGTGCCCCAAGAACGGGTCGTTGGTGCCACAAGAACGGGTCGTTGGTGCCCCAAGAACGGGTCGTTGGTGCCCCAAGAACGGGTCGTTGGTGCCACAAGAACGGGTCGTTGGTGCCACAAGAACGGGTCGTTGGTGCCACAAGAACGGGTCGTTGGTGCCCCAAGAACGGGTCGTTGGTGTGTGTGTGTGTGTGTGTGTGTGTGTGTGTGTGTGTGTGTGTGTATATATATATATGTGTATATATATATATATATATATATATATATATATATACATATATATATATATATATATATATATATATATATATATATATATATATATATATATATATATATATATATATATATATATATATATATATATACATATATATATATACATATATATATATACATATATATATATATACATATATATATACATATATATATATACGTATACGTATACGTATATATATATATATATATATATATATATATATATATATATATATATATATATATATATATATATATATATATATATATATATATATATATATATATATATATATATATGTAAAAACCAAACTTATAGCTTTGTGGATCAATCAAATGTCGATGCCAAGAATGACAGCGACAGTTCACGTCGCACGCAGACATATAAATGTTTAATACGGCCTTTAGATAAAGCCACTTCGCGAGTAGAGTTTGGAGAAATAACTCAAAGGTCGCGGCCCAACAGTTCGTGTTCCAGTGAATGAAACACTGATTTGTCGGTTCACTGACGCGTCACTTTCGTTGAAGTCGCCAGTAAATAGAACTGATCGGAACTGGTCTGAAAGCAAACTCAGACCGACATTGTGTACCCACGATTAATCAAGGCAAGTGTGTCCCTTTTATCAGTCCTGAAATCAGGTTAAAGATCTTGGGTCGACAATCAGCCGTGCTAAAAAAAAACGTGAACGGACTGCGCAAGTTCCACCTGGAAGAAATACGCTGTGCTCGATGTCTTCAGCCCACCATACACATAACGACTTTTAGTTTATTATCTGGCTGATTGTCTAAAGCCCACCAAACACATAACGACTTTTAGTTTATTATCTGGCTGATTGTCTAAAGCCCACCATACACATAACGACTTTTAGTTTATTCTCTGGCTGATTGTCTAAAGCCCACTATACACATACCGACTTTTAGTTTATTCTCTGGCTGATTGTCTAAAGCCCACCATACACATACCGACTTTTAGTTTATTATCTGGCTGATAGTCTAAAGCCCACCATACACATAACGACTTTTAGTTTATTATCTGGCTGATTGTCTAAAGCCCACCATACACATAACGACTTTTAGTTTATTATCTGGCTGATAGTCTAAAGCCCACCATACACATACCGACTTTTAGTTTATTCTCTGGCTGATTGTCTAAAGCCCACCATACACATAACGACTATTAGTTTATTATCTGGCTGATTGTCTAAAGCCCACCATACACATAACGACTTTTAGTTTATTATCTGGCTGATTGTCTAAAGCCCACCATACACATAACGACTTTTAGTTTATTATCTGGCTGATAGTCTAAAGCCCACCATACACATACCGACTTTTAGTTTATTCTCTGGCTGATTGTCTAAAGCCCACCATACACATACCGACTTTTAGTTTATTCTCTGGCTGATTGTCTAAAGCCCACCATACACATACCGACTTTTAGTTTATTATCTGGCTGATTGTCTAAAGCCCACTATACACATACCGACTTTTAGTTTATTCTCTGGCTGATTGTCTAAAGCCCACCATACACATACCGACTTTTAGTTTATTATCTGGCTGATAGTCTAAAGCCCACCATACACATAACGACTTTTAGTTTATTATCTGGCTGATTGTCTAAAGCCCACCATACACATAACGACTTTTAGTTTATTATCTGGCTGATAGTCTAAAGCCCACCATACACATACCGACTTTTAGTTTATTCTCTGGCTGATTGTCTAAAGCCCACCATACACATAACGACTATTAGTTTATTATCTGGCTGATTGTCTAAAGCCCACCATACACATAACGACTTTTAGTTTATTATCTGGCTGATTGTCTAAAGCCCACCATACACATAACGACTTTTAGTTTATTATCTGGCTGATAGTCTAAAGCCCACCATACACATACCGACTTTTAGTTTATTCTCTGGCTGATTGTCTAAAGCCCACCATACACATAACGACTTTTAGTTTATTCTCTGGCTGATTGTCTAAAGCCCACCATACACATAACGACTTTTAGTTTATTCTCTGGCTGATTGTCTAAAGCCCACCATACACATAACGACTTTTAGTTTATTATCTGGCTGATTGTCTAAAGCCCACCATACACATAACGACTTTTAGTTTATTCTCTGGCTGATTGTCTAAAGCCCACCATACACATAACGACTTTTAGTTTATTCTCTGGCTGATTGTCTAAAGCCCACCATACACATAACGACTTTTAGTTTATTATCTGGCTGATAGTCTAAAGCCCACCATACACATACCGACTTTTAGTTTATTCTCTGGCTGATTGTCTAAAGCCCACCATACACATAACGACTTTTAGTTTATTCTCTGGCTGATTGTCTAAAGCCCACCATACACATAACGACTTTTAGTTTATTCTCTGGCTGATTGTCTAAAGCCCACCATACACATAACGACTTTTAGTTTATTATCTGGCTGATTGTCTAAAGCCCACCATACACATAACGACTTTTAGTTTATTCTCTGGCTGATTGTCTAAAGCCCACCATACACATAACGACTTTTAGTTTATTCTCTGGCTGATTGTCTAAAGCCCACCATACACATAACGACTTTTAGTTTATTATCTGGCTGATTGTCTAAAGCCCACCATACACATAACGACTTTTAGTTTATTATCTGGCTGATTGTCTAAAGCCCACCATACACATACCGACTTTTAGTTTATTATCTGGCTGATTGTCTAAAGCCCACCATACACATACCGACTTTTAGTTTATTATCTGGCTGATAGTCTAAAGCCCACCATACACATACCGACTTTTAGTTTATTATCTGGCTGATTGTCTAAAGCCCACCATACACATGCTGACTATTAGTTTATTCTCTGGCTGATAGTCTAAAGCCCACCATACACATACCGACTATTAGTTTATTCTCTGGTTGATAGTCTAAAGCCCACCATACACATACCGACTTTTAGTTTATTATCTGGCTGATTGTCTAAAGCCCACCATACACATACCGACTTTTAGTTTATTCTCTGGCTGATAGTCTAAAGCCCACCATACACATACCGACTTTTAGTTTATTATCTGGCTGATAGTCTAAAGCCCACCATACACATACCAACTATTAGTTTATTCTCTGGCTGATAGTCTAAAGCCCACCATACACATACCGACTATTAGTTTATTCTCTGGCTGATAGTCTAAAGCCCACCATACACATACCGACTTTTAGTTTATTATCTGGCTGATTGTCTAATGCCCACCATACACATACCGACTTTTAGTTTATTCTCTGGCTGATAGTCTAAAGCCCACCATACACATACCGACTTTTAGTTTATTATCTGGCTGATTGTCTAAAGCCCACCATACACATGCCGACTATTAGTTTATTCTCTGGCTGATAGTCTAAAGCCCACCATACACATACCAACTATTAGTTTATTCTCTGGCTGATAGTCTAAAGCCCACCATACACATACCAACTATTAGTTTATTCTCTGGCTGATAGTCTAAAGCCCACCATACACATACCAACTATTAGTTTATTCTCTGGCTGATAGTCTAAAGCCCACCATACACGTACCGACTATTAGTTTATTCTCTGGCTGATAGTCTAAAGCCCACCATACACATACCGACTATTAGCTTATTCTCTGGCTGATTGTCTAAAGCCCACCATACACATAACGACATTTAGTTTATTCTCTGGCTGATTGTCTAAAGCCCACCATACACATAACGACTATTAGTTTATTCTCTGGCTGATTGTCTAAAGCCCACCATATACATAACGACTTTTAGTTTATTCTCTGGCTGATTGTCTAAAGCCCACCATACACATAACGATTTTTAGTTTGCTCTCTGGCTAATTGTTTAAAACCCACCAAACACATAACGACTATTAGTTTATTCTCTGGCTGATTGTCTAAAGCCCACTATACACATACCGACTATTAGTTTATTCTCTGGCTGATTGTCTAAAGCCCACTATACACATACCGACTTTTAGTTTATTCTCTGGCTGATTGTCTAAAGCCCACCATACACATACCGACTTTTAGTTTATTATCTGGCTGATTGTCTAAAGCCCACCATACACATGCCGACTATTAGTTTATTCTCTGGCTGATAGTCTAAAGCCCACCATACACATACCAACTATTAGTTTATTCTCTGGCTGATAGTCTAAAGCCCACCATACACGTACCGACTATTAGTTTATTCTCTGGCTGATAGTCTAAAGCCCACCATACACATACCGACTATTAGCTTATTCTCTGGCTGATTGTCTAAAGCCCACCATACACATAACGACATTTAGTTTATTCTCTGGCTGATTGTCTAAAGCCCACCATACACATAACGACTATTAGTTTATTCTCTGGCTGATTGTCTAAAGCCCACCATATACATAACGACTTTTAGTTTATTCTCTGGCTGATTGTCTAAAGCCCACCATACACATAACGATTTTTAGTTTGCTCTCTGGCTAATTGTTTAAAACCCACCAAACACATAACGACTATTAGTTTATTCTCTGGCTGATTGTCTAAAGCCCACTATACACATACCGACTATTAGTTTATTCTCTGGCTGATTGTCTAAAGCCCACTATACACATACCGACTTTTAGTTTATTCTCTGGCTGATTGTCTAAAGCCCACCATACACATAACGAGTTTTAGTCTGCTCTCTACACAAACCGACTTTTAGTCGCTAACAGTTTGTCTATCAACAACTACCCATCGACGTCAGCCGACCAAATGCCAAATGTCCACAAAAGCCCGCCAATCACCTACCGATTCTTCAGTTGCCAACATGTTGGCGACTACTATTTTTAGTTGGCAACTCAATGTAGTCGTTATGTGTATGTTCTCCACCAACAGTTGGCAACACTTTTTTGCCAGTTGCCGACCAGTCACTGGCCAGTCGGTGGACATCTGGCACTGCTAGATATTCACCGACAGTTCCCATCGGCGCCGGTTTGTGTCTGGCGACCACCGACTAGTTGGCGACTGCCGGGAACATGTTGTAAGGCCGTCAGCCAATCTGATTCACCCACACGATCACGTGACTCTCCGTAGAACCGAGTAGATGGCGGACCATGTGTGGTCTGGGTTGAAAGAAGATAAGTCGGTTGAGTTATGGGAGGAAAGGCCCTGTCTCTAAACATAGGCCCTATCGCCCGAATATACGCCCTATTGCCAAGTAAAACAATGTGAACATACGCCCTAAAAAACAGTAAAACAATGTGAACATACGCCCTATCGCTCAGTAAGGCAATGTGAACATACGCCCTATCGCCCAGTAAAACAATGTGAACATACGCCCTATCGCCCAGTAAAACAATGTGAACATACGCCCTATCGCCCAGTAAAACAATGTGAACATACGTCCTATCGCCCAGTAAGGCAATGTGAACATACGCCCTATCGCCCAGTAAAACAATGTGAACATACGCCCTATCGCCCAGTAAAACAATGTGAACATACGCCCTATCGCCCAGTAAGGCAATGTGAACCCAGAGTCATATTTTTAGCCTTTTCATTTGTTTCATATTTCGGTTCTCAGTATTATATTTCACTGCACGTTATCCAAGAAGAAGAAAAAGGTTGTAACCACGTGCTTAGGCCATTGTTTGATATAGTACACAAACACAGGGGCATGACAGGTTTGCTTGTTAAAACATAATCCATGTTGTTTTCGGGGAATTTGCCGCCGTTGTATTTAAACAACCGTGAATGCATCGCGAAAAAAATACCCGACATCAGGTGCGTTTTCCTTTTTCATTATAAGTGTCTGCTTTATGGTGAAAGTTTGTCAAATACTCGCCACCAATTACCGTGTCGTCGCTGACCCAGACAGTTAGTAGACAGGTGAGCGGGTCAAGTGGATCACGTTTAACCTGGAGACTTTTGTGGACAAAAACGAACGACCATTGTCTAATCTCTGTACAACGAATGTACGACGGTTTTCATTGGTTAACTGATGGGTCGATAGTTGGGAGCTTCGCATAATTAAAACGCCCAAATTCTCTGAATTGTTCGTTTCAAAAATATAACTAAACCAACAATGCTATATTAGGATGTTTTAATCTTTATTGCTGTGGTATATTTACAGAATACAGTATATTTACAGAATACTGTATATTTATAGATATAGTCTACATAAAACAACAATTTGAGAGACCAGTCAATCATCCGATAAAAACGTTATATTTCACATTTAAATGTGACTATTTATTCATTTCACATTTAAATGTGACTATTTATTGATCCGTCTGTTAATGCCGTGTAGCGTAGCTGTGGGGCAACTCTTAGTGTCAACAACGGCGACGAATCACACTGTCCACATTTTACTGATTCTTTCCCTTCTTTACTGTCCGAAAACAGTTCTCACCACTACTTGTAAACAGGGTGTATTATCGTTTTTTGTATTCTGTTTTTGGCTGATTAGATATTTATTTTAAGTTATTTATTTTAGTTATTATACAACTCTGTCATACACAATCTGCATTGCAGTTATAGATGCATAGGCTACACCAACAGCCGACCAAAGCTAGCCCCTGATATAAAAGACGGAGGGGCCAGTTTTGACAACACAACACAGTTGATGGTTTTTCGCCTTTTTGAATAAGACTGGTGCATGCGCTTTAAATCTAATATGCACTTATCAGAGCATACACTTATAAATACCAAAGTTTCTATTGTTGTCAACGCGGATAAATGAAAATGTGACATTTGGAAAACAGTGCTAAAGTTATTTTTTTATGTGAAAATCAATATTTTTGAGCTCACTTATTTGAATTCATGCTTCCTACACATGTTCAGTAGTTATGCGTTGGGAGTTACTTAGATGTGACACCACCAATTTTACTGTATATGTTTTTAATACTTAATGCCAAACGGGCGTGGACCCGTTTTGTACGTAGTTTCTCTAACTAATTAAACGGGAAATGATAAACACGTTTCGTCGCAACGTCCATTGAACATCACATGACGGAGATTGTAATATCCGGGACGGAAATGTATTGGTTATATGAGAATGACGTACGTGTGACCTAGAGTTGACATATTTGTGAGATGTTTGTACATTTTGTTTTAAACTATATTAATGTTGCAAGCATTTACAAAATCAGTAGATACTTTATTTAAATAATTATGCATCTTGTGAAACTGATTGGTAAAATTTATTCCAGTATTACCCGCTGTACGGCGCTTAAACAACTAATAATCTGTGTTACCTCACCTAGCGGTAATACAACTAACTGCGACACACATGCCGACACCTACCGGATAGTTATGTACACACATTGACCGAATCGGTGCACCGACTGCATGAGTGTAGGCGTCTACGCGACCAGTGTTTCTTGCTAAAATTAGTTAAAATAACTAAACGTAAGGAAACAGTAAAATTTTTACTGGAATTAGTGTGTGTGTGTGCGTGCGTGCGTGCGTGCATGCGTGCGTGCGTGCGTGCGTGCGTGCGTGCGTGCGTGCGTGCGTGCGTGCGCGCGCGGGTATGTATGGTGTGTGGTGTTTGCGTGGGTGCGTGCGTACGTGTCAGAGAGTGTGTGTGTTTATGCCTTTCTACCCAAACTAGGTGAAACCCTTGAAGAGATGCTTATCACTTACAATGAGGTAAATGCAAATCTTCCAGTCTATTTTGCTCACGAAGACACTCAATGTCATCACCATACCCTGTCACCCAGTCAGACACTCAGTGTCATCACCATACCGTGTCATCCATTCAGACACTCAGTGTCATCACCATACCGTGTCACCCAGTCAGACACTCAGTGTCATCACCATACCGTGTCACCCAGTCAGACACTCAGTGCCATCACCATACCGTGTCACCCAGTCAGACACTCAGTGTCATCACCATACCGTGTCACCCAGTCAGACACTCAGTGTCATCACCATACCATGTCACCCAGTCAGACATTCAGTGTCATCACCATACCGTGTCATCCATTCAGACACTCAGTGTCATCACCATACCCTGTCACCCAGTCAGACACTCAGTGTCATCACCATACCCTGTCACCCAGTCAGACACTCAGTGTCATCACCATACCGTGTCACCCAGTCAGACACTCAGTGTCATCACCATACCGTGTCACCCAGTCAGACACTCAGTGTCATCACCATACCGTGTCACCCAGTCAGACACTCAGTGTCATCACCATACCGTGTCACCCAGTCAGACACTCAGTGTCATCACCATACCGTGTCACCCCAGTCAGACACTCAGTGTCATCACCATACCGTGTCACCCAGTCAGACACTCAGTGTCATCACCATACCCTGTCACCCAGTCAGACATTCAGTGTCATCACCATACCGTGTCACCCAGTCAGACACTCAGTGTCATCACCATACCCTGTCACCCAGTCAGACACTCAGTGTCATCACCATACCCTGTCACCCAGTCAGACACTCAGTGTCATCACCATACCGTGTCACCCAGTCAGACACTCAGTGTCATCACCATACCGTGTCACCCAGTCAGACACTCAGTGTCATCACCATACCGTGTCACCCAGTCAGACACTCAGTGTCATCACCATACCCTGTCACCCAGTCAGACACTCAGTGTCATCACCATACCGTGTCACCCAGTCAGACACTCAGTGTCATCACCATACCCTGTCACCCAGTCAGACACTCAGTGTCATCACCATACCGTGTCACCCAGTCAGACACTCAGTGTCATCACCATACCGTTTCACCCAGTCAGACACTCAGTGTCATCACCATACCCTGTCTCCCAGTCAGACACTCAGTGTCATCACCATACCGTGTCACCCAGTCAGACACTCAGTGTCATCACCATACCGTGTCACCCAGTCAGACACTCAGTGTCATCACCATACCGTGTCACCCCAGTCAGACACTAAGTGTCATCACCGTACCGTGTCACCCCGGTCAGGCATTCAATGTCATCACCATACCGTGTCACCCGGTCAGACACTAAATGCAATGTCATCACCATACCGTGTCACCCGGTCAGACACTCAGTGTCATCACCTTATCGTGTCACCAGGTCAGGCATTCAATGTCATCACCATATCGTGTCACCCGGTCAGAAATTCGTTTTTGATGACCAACATACACGCGGCTTTTTCTTTTTCATTTTATATTTAAAAACTTGAACACACGCAGAGGTGACATATGTTTCTACGACATTACACACTATTTCTATGAGTGAAATGCAACTGCTGATTGGTTAAAGGCATTTATAAAGTTGTTTTTTGTCAGGGATGTGTATCTTGACGCCTGCATGTCATTTATTGAGAGAAAGAAAACGAGTTTACAAAAAAATTATGTTTTTGGAAATCATGTTTCCACCAGCCCCCCCCCCCCCCACCACCCCCCGGCTAATACTGACACGCACATGTATGCGCGATTAGCTGATTGGAACAACACTCGGTGAAGCGTAGTTCGTTTTTTGAAAAATATAAATCCTTGATGGCATAATTGGATATACTGGCAAGTGATTTAAATAACAAAAACTATCTGATCTGTTGCATCCTCCACGGTTGTTGTAGACACTGGAAATACGGGGATGTTGTCAACGAAATCCTCAACGTTGGAAAAGATCAAACAAGTATCATTGATACAATAATAATACCCCACTTAGTACAATCGCGGACACCATAATCAGCCGTGTAGTATATATTGACTGGGAGAGAATCATTCCTCATTCCCGCTGTATTAACATGTGTAGCTTAAGTGAATCAGCCGCTTAATAGAATCACATTGCTATGGTTCAGACGGAAAATAACATAGAAAGTAAGCCAAAAAACAAGGCGAGAAAGTAAGCCAAGAAAGTAAAACAAGGAAGTAAGGCGAGAAAGTAAGCCAAGAAAGTTAGCCGGTAAAGTAAGTAAAGAAATCAAACCAAGAAAGTAAGCCAAGAAAGTAAACAAGAAAACAAACAGAGAAAGTAAGCCAAGTAGGTAAGCAAAGACAGAAAACCAAGTAAGCAAAGAAAGTAAGTCAAGTTAGTAAGCCAAGTAAGTAAGTAAGCCAAGTAAGCAAGGAAAGTAAGCCAAGAAAGTAATTCAAGTAAGCAAGCAAAGAAAGTAAGCCAAGAAAGTAATTCAAGTAAGCAAGCAAAGAAAGTAAGCAAAGAAAGTAAGTCAAGATAGTAAGTCAAGTAAGCAAGGAAAGTAAGTAAAGAAAGTAAGCAAAGAAAGTAAGCCAAGAAAGTAAGCCAAGTAAGCAAGTCTAGAAAGTAAGCCTAGAAAACAAACCGAGAAAGTAAGCCGAGAAAGTAGTCTCGTTACTGTCGACGCAATACGACGAGAAAGTGTCGTCTATGGCTGGTCCGGGATGTCGCGCTACAAAGACTGATAGTCGCTATAAGCATGTCACATTCTCTCACGTTTCTCGCCGTGGGACACTCGGCCAACCGACGGAACAGAAAGTAACTGACCAAGCCCCACTGAACTATAATCGTCGACACTGTGAGACCAGAACGTAACGTCAATAACTTCTTCAATACGACCAGAACATACTCATCAGACGCACAACGTTGTGACAACGTTGATTCAACGGCATGTGTCAACGTTGTAAACACGTCGAAATATTGGTTGATGTGAAAGTTGAAACAGCGTCAGATTTCAACGTTGTTTCAACATCATATATCAATGTTGATTCAAAGTCAGGTGTCACCGTTAAAATGATGTCAGCTATCGACGTTTTAATGACGTTGAATTACTGTTTGATATAAAAGTTGAAACAACGTCCGATACCAACGTTGTTTCAAAGTGAGGCATTGCTATTAGAGCAGTAGTGTCGGTGCAGTTAGATCACAATAGTAACAGTGATGTAGAGACGGGAATGCGGTGCATACAAAGACAAAGAGAAACAAATGGTCGCTCTAAGCATCTCGCATTCTCCAACGTTTGCTGCCGCCGGCCACGCGACGAAATGCCTATATCTCCCGGGCGCATCGAATGATCAACAACCGAGATCCCTGCCCCGGGCGAGACCTGCCTTGAGGCAGAGGCGGCATGACCGGAGAGCTCGTAGCTAACGGTCATTGAAGACGTCGACGGATTGCTGATAAGATGAAACCCACTCGGCCTCGCTGACGCACACACAAGAGTACGAAGCCAAATCGTCGGACGGGATAGTGAGCAGAAGCCTCGTACGACAGCACGGACAACACGTGTAATGTTAGACAGGTGGACGGTTTGTTAGACAGGTGGACGGTTAGTTAGAAAGGTGGACGGTTAATTAGACAGGTGGACGGTTAGTTAGACAGGTGGACGGTTAGTTAGAAAGGTGGACGATTAGTTAGACAGGTGGACGGTTAGTTAGAAAGGTGGACGGTTACCAGAATTGCGTTCCTGTCACGTCGTCTCTTGTCCAATCGTCGTCTCTGGCACCCGTGATAAAGGTAAGTTGACCTAACGAACACAATGCCCACGTGTATTCGCGGTTATTCTTACTCATTCGTCGTAAGCATAATGTGTCTATACTCCAGCTAGTTACCATATGTCTATGCTCCAGTTAGTTACCATATGTCTATACTCCAGCTAGTTACCATATGCAACACAGTTACGAAACTCTAAATTACCAATAGCACATTCGAGAAGACAAGTTATAGAAAACAGAACGAGCGAGGTTAAACATACAACACGTCATCACTCTGCTTGACGTTATCACTCTGCTTGACGTTATCACTCTGCTTGATGTCATCACTCTGCTTGACGTTATCACTCTGCTTGACGTCATCACTCTGCTTGACGTCATCACTCTGCTTGACGTCATCACTCTGCTTGATGTCATCACTCTGCTTGACGTTATCACTCTGCTTGACGTCATCACTTTGCTTGACGTTATCACTCTGTTGACGTCATCACTCTGCTTGATGTCATCACTCTGCTTGACGTTATCACTCTGCTTGACGTCATCACTCTGCTTGACGTCATCACTTTGCTTGACGTCATCACTCTGCTTGACATCATCACTTTGCTTGACGTCATCACTCTGCTTGACGTCATCACTCTGCTTGACGTCATCACTCTGCTTGATGTCACCACTCTGCTTGGTATCATCACCCTGCTTGATGTCATCACTCTGCTTGACGTCATCACTTTGCTTGACGTCATAACTCTGCTTGACGTCATCACTCTGCTTGGTATCATCAATCTGCTTGATGTCATCACTCTGAGCCACAGCAACGTGATTCTGTTAAGCGGCTGATTCACTTAAGCGGTGTATTTTAACACAGCGGGAATTGGGAGCGATTCCGTCCCAATCAATATATTTGATTCAACTAAACGGCTGACTCCGTTGTTCTTATTCCGCTGTATATTCAATATCTGACACAATGGATGTTAACGACATAGGGTCTAGTCATGTTTTAGTGTGCATGTTTCCTGATTTACTACCCCCCAACGTCCCCCAACGTCCCCCCAACGTCCCCCCAACGTTCCCCCGCACTGTCGCCGCCCCAAACAAAACTGAAGCATGACGTCAGAAGTTCCAACTGTTTCGCATCAATAATAAATCAATAATAAATCAATAATATATCAATAATATATCAATAATAAATCAAGGACTATTAGAAAAACACATGGCGTTTTTTCCGCGAAAAAAGAGAACCCACAGTTTCGTTATATGAATATAATAATAATAATAATATAATAATAATAATAATAATATAATATATAAAATAGTTCTATTGCGCTAAAACTTTGGGAGACCCAAGCTTGGCAGCGCACCGATAAGCAGTTCCAGTTGTAAACAGTTGGATTGGTATGTTGGGGAGCTATGGAGGATAAGACAGTTTAAACAGGTGGATCTTTAGTTTACGGTGAAATGTTTTTATATTTATGACACATCACAGAGACATACCAACCAGAGACAACTGTGCTTTCCGATGCAAAGGGGCTATTAAGGTTGCTAGAAACGACAACGTGTTCTCTAAAGAAATTGGCGTTTCGAGCCGAGTGCAGGCGTAGGCCCAAGACACGTACATATGTGTGCGCATCACCGGTAGACGCAGTTTCCGTCCTGCTGAGACCACCTTCAGACCGTCTCATGCTAGTAGATCATCTTTCAACGAAAAAACGACTGTTTTGCTCAGTTTTCTAGTCACATATCTTGAAGGTACCACGCAAGGCGAACATTACCCGATGGTTTTAATCAAAGCGACGCTAATAAACATATCACAGCGTCGGCGTCGGCTGGTTGCGTCAGCGGCTTCGAATTAGCCTTGCAAGTCGGCGTTGATCAGTAAACGGAACTAATGACCTCGCAGAGGCGGGTACAGTCGGGATAAACAACTTGCTCACCTCGCATAGCCGCCGGTAATAGGGATGAAATCACTGGAACGATCAGCGGAAGCTGCACGCACGCACGCACGCACGCACGCACGCACGCACGCACGCACGCACGCACGCACGCACGCACGCACGCACGCACGCACGCACGCACGCACGCACGCACGCACGCACGCACGCACGCACGCACGCACGCACGCACGCACGCACGCACGCACGCACGCACGCACGCACGCACGCACGCACGCACGCACGCACGCACGCACGCACGCACGCACGCACGCACGCACGCACGCACGCACGCACGCACGCACGCACGCACGCACGCACGCACGCACGCACGCACGCACGCACGCACGCACGCACGCACGCACGCACGCACGCACGCACGCACGCACGCACGCACGCACGCACGCACGCACGCACGCACGCACGCACGCACGCACGCACGCACGCACGCACGCACGCACGCACGCACGCACGCACGCACGCACGCCGCCCGCCCGCCCGCCGCCCGCCCGCCCGCCCGCCCGCCCGCCCGCCCGCCCGCCCGCCCGCCGCCCGCCCGCCCGCCCGCCCGCCCGCCCGCCCGCCCGCCGCGCCGCCCGCCCGCCCGCCGCCCGCCCGCCCGCCCGCCCGCCCGCCCGCCCGCCCGCCCGCCCGCCCGCCCGCCCGCCGCCCGCCCGCCCGCCCGCCCGCCCGCCCGCCCGCCCGCCCGCCGCCCGCCCGCCCGCCCGCCCGCCCGCCGCGCCCGCCCGCCCGCCCGCCCGCCCGCCCGCCCGCCCGCCCGCCCGCCCGCCCGCCCGCCCGCCGCCCGCCCGCCGCCCGCCCGCCCGCCCGCCCGCCCGCCCGCCCGCCCGCCCGCCCGCCGCCGCCCGCCCGCCCGCCCGCCCGCCCGCCCGCCCGCCCGCCCGCCCGCCCGCCCGCCCGCCCGATCTACGTCATGGTAGGATCTACGTCATGGTAGGACCTACGTCATGGTAGGACCTACGTCATGGTAGGATCTACGTCATGGTAGGACCTACGTCATTGTAGGACCTACGTCATGGTAGGATCTACGTCATGGTAGGACCTACGTCATGGTAGGATCTACGACATGGTAGGATCTACGTCATGGTAGGATCTACGTCATGGTAGGATCTACGTCATGGTAGGATCTACGTCATGGTAGGACCTACGTCATGGTAGGATCTATACATCATGGTAGGACCTACGTCATGGTAGGATCTATACGTCATGGTAGGACCTACGTCATGGTAGGGCCTACGTCATGGTAGGATCTACGTCATGGTAGGACCTACGTCATGGTAGGACCTACGTCATGGTAGGACCTACCCGGTCCTACCTGGTCCCGCTGGTCCCGCTTCCCCCTGGTCCCGGTTTCCAGTTTTGGGACGAAATGTCCCGATTTTTTTTTTAAACACAAAAACGCTTACGGTAAATCGATCTATTTGTTGCACACGAATCACGAAGCCATGAAGTGCACATTAATTTTAGTTTCGTTGGTCTCAGGTCATTTCATACTTTTTCGCGCGTGAGTTCACCGAGAACGAGAACGACACGACAATGGTTAAGAGCTGGTTATTCGGCAACCAAAACATGCACAGGAAAAACCAGGGAGACTATATTTAATTCATCCTAAGCTACTTTCGTATTTTGGATAACTGTTACTGAACAAAGGACAAATATATCAATGGAGAAGTATCGCAAACAACGTTTGTGGGACACGTCCTATGGATGACTAGGTGATGATGATGTTGATGATGATGATGATGATGATTATGATGACGATGATGATGATGATGATGATGAGTCATATGTCTGAAGTAGCCAGAGTTACGTTTGCTAGAGGCAGTCTTGTCACAAACAACGACAGGGTACATAGACAACTGTATGTTTGACACACGACAATTTACACCACAGTTTCTTCGGAATTCTACAGTTTGTTGGAGACGTATAACTTACCAGCCGGGTCCTTTCATGAACTGTCGCGACTGGTCCGAACAGTTGTTTACATTGGAAGCGCCACCATAAAATTATGCACCATTATGCCGTGCTGTTTGCACGGCATGCAATACCACGTTTATGATCGTCGTTATTAATCTATGCAATTCACAATTCAAGAACTGTAGACGAAGTCCTGGCGTCGAACTGCACGCGATAGACTCGGTCCATTCGTCGGGACAGCTTGAAGAGACCGAGGTGTGAGAGCTGAGGTTACCACGATTGCTTACAATAACATCGTTAAAAGACTGGACAGAAACTGGCGGCAGTTACTGGGCTATGAAACTGTTGACAAGTTACGGATAGTGTTCCGTGCAGTGGTGGCTAAGTAGCCATTGTCCACGCGGCTGGACTGGCGATCGTTGTCCGTCGGTACGTGGACAATGCAAGTTTATCGACGATCTGACGGGAGTTGTCGTGTCTAGAAGACAGCTCATCCTTGCCCAACGCGCGCTCACTCGAGCAGCCGCGAACCAAAGTGTGACTGCAGTCAACATGACGACAGCGATGGACATACAAGTCGGTGTTGACGACAGTTTGGACGGTCACTTGTCCAAACTACAGAACCTCGTCGGCTGCCTGCAGTCGCTGGAAGATGCCCTCCTCGCGGACGAAGTCAAGGAGGGCGGTAGTGACTCACCGGGGAAGAAGGGAGGAAGTTGGAGCGGGAACACCGACCCGGCAACTCCAAAACAACCGGTTCGTGTATCCGACATGTTTCCTTGTGTTGATAGGAGCGAGCATCGAGTGTTTCGACGCCTATATTTCGAATGAAGGCTTGTTTTCGCGTGTTCTTGTCAAAATCCCGTGAAAGTTGACTGGGAGATGTTGTCGAGTACGATTTCAACGGGGAGGCAAGTTGTATTTGGGACAGCGACCGTTTGGTAATGAACACGATTATTTTATTCGATACAATATCGTTCACTTCCAGATATAACGATAGTTTTAATGCCCATGGCTGTCTGAGGATATGTTTCCATTTACGAACCAAATTACTGAGCGTGAAATTGTTAAATGACTCATTTCCAAAGACAGTGGTATCTGGCTACTTGCACCAATGACATGGATACCTGGTTATTTGTACCAACGACATTAACACCTGGTTACTTGCACCAATGACATGAACATCTGGCTAACTGCACCAATGACATGGATACCTGGTTATTTGTACCAACGACATTAACACCTGGTTACTTGCACCAATGACATGAACACGTGGTACTTGCACAAATGACATGAACACCTAGTTATACAATATATATTATGTACTGCGATAAACTTGACACGTGTTGCATCAGCGCTTTGCGTTTGAATGTCAACAACACCGCTCCTCTGTCGGCGAACAGTAAAATACGCATTCGCGAGAAAAAATCTACTACAGAAAACTGCATAATTTTACAACACCTTTTGTTACGTTTACTACCACACTACCACACTACCACACTACCACACTACCACACTACCACACTACCACACTACCACACTACCACACTAACAAACTACCACACGTAGACGATCTCTGAAGTACTGATTATGACTATGGCGACAACCGGAGTGGCAGTTTTGTCTGTATCCTCTTTATCTACGTCGCCACAGAGACATTGGATGTTTATTGCTGTTTCACAGATAACCGAGCATGTAAAACAAGTCGAAGGAAAGAGAATGTATGAAAGATTGACAGGCGACGGCCGCCGCTGGGACAGGCCGGACGAGAAAGCACCTGGTGAAACTGTCACTCAAACGTCAAACTCGTCGGTAAGTTGATATGTTGTCGCAGTTGTAAAGCTTACATGTTTTTTAAAGTTGTTTTTTTGTTAAAGTGTTCAGTGCGTTTGACATTGGATAGGTAAATGGTTATAAGTTCATCACACCGGTCGACCCCAGGGAAGTGCACTGACAGACAAAGGAGGAAGAGATGAAGAGTGCTATAGCCAGACATACATTCATCACCTTAAAGACAGAGTGGAATAGCCAGACATACATTCATCACCTTAAAGACAGAGTGCTATAGCCAGACATACATTCATCACCTTAAAGACAGAGTGGAATAGCCAGACATACATTCATCACCTTAAAGACAGAGTGCTATAGCCAGACATACATTCATCACCTTAAAGACAGAGTGCTATAGCCAGACATACATTCATCACCTTAAAGACAGAGTGGAATAGCCAGACATACATTCATCACCTTAAAGACAGAGTGCTATAGCCAGACATACATTCATCAC
The DNA here is from genome assembly GCA_963662155.1 of Lamellibrachia columna. NCBI lineage: Eukaryota > Metazoa > Annelida > Polychaeta > Sabellida > Siboglinidae > Lamellibrachia > Lamellibrachia columna. The sequence continues at coordinate 64,537,310 of OY759262.1, forward strand.
CTTAAAGACAGAGTGGAATAGCCAGACATACATTCATCACCTTAAAGACAGTGTGGAATAGCCAGACATACAGTCATCACCATAAAGACAGAGTGGAATAGCCAGACATACATTCATCACCTTAAAGACAGTGTGGAATAGCCAGACATACATTCATCACCTTAAAGACAGAGTGGAATAGCCAGACATACATTCATCACCTTAAAGACAGAGTGCTATAGCCAGACATACATTCATCACCTTAAAGACAGAGTGCTATAGCCAGACATACATTCATCACCTTAAAGACAGAGTGGAATAGCCAGACATACATTCATCACCTTAAAGACAGTGTGGAATAGCCAGACATACTGTCATCACCTTAAAGACAGAGTGGAATAGCCAGACATACATTCATCACCTTAAAGACAGTGAGGAATAGCCAGACATACATTCATCACCTTAAAGACAGAGTGGAATAGCCAGACATACATTCATCACCTTAAAGACAGTGTGGAATAGCCAGACATACATTCATCACCTTAAAGACAGAGTGGAATAGCCAGACATACATTCATCACCTTAAAGACAGAGAGGAATAGCCAGACATACATTCATCACCTTAAAGACAGTGTGGAATAGCCAGACATACATTCATCACCTTAAAGACAGAGTGGAATAGCCAGACATACATTCATCACCTTAAAGACAGAGTGGAATAGCCAGACATACATTCATCACCTTAAAGACAGAGTGGAATAGCCAGACATACATTCATCACCTTAAAGACAGAGTGCTATAGCCAGACATACATTCATCACCTTAAAGACAGAGTGGAATAGCCAGACATACATTCATCACCTTAAAGACAGAGTGCTATAGCCAGACATACATTCATCACGTTAAAGACAGAGTGGAATAGCCAGACATACATTCATCACCTTAAAGACAGTGTGGAATAGCCAGACATACAGTCATCACCTTAAAGACAGAGTGGAATAGCCAGACATACATTCATCACCTTAAAGACAGTGTGGAATAGCCAGACATACAGTCATCACCTTAAAGACAGAGTGCTATAGCCAGACATACATTCATCACCTTAAAGACAGAGTGGAATAGCCAGACATACATTCATCACCTTAAAGACAGAGTGCTATAGCCAGACATACATTCATCACCTTAAAGACAGAGTGGAATAGCCAGACATACATTCATCACCTTAAAGACAGAGTGCTATAGCCAGACATACATTCATCACCTTAAAGACAGAGTGGAATAGCCAGACATACATTCATCACCTTAAAGACAGAGTGCTATAGCCAGACATACATTCATCACCTTAAAGACAGAGTGCTATAGCCAGACATACATTCATCACCTTAAAGACAGTGTGGAATAGCCAGACATACAGTCATCACCTTAAAGACAGAGTGGAATAGCCAGACATACATTCATCACCTTAAAGACAGTGTGGAATAGCCAGACATACATTCATCACCTTAAAGACAGAGTGGAATAGCCAGACATACATTCATCACCTTAAAGACAGAGTGGAATAGCCAGACATACATTCATCACCTTAAAGACAGAGTGGAATAGCCAGACATACATTCATCACCTTAAAGACAGAGTGCTATAGCCAGACATACATTCATCACCTTAAAGACAGAGTGCTATAGCCAGACATACATTCATCACCTTAAAGACAGAGTGGAATAGCCAGACATACATTCATCACCTTAAAGACAGTGTGGAATAGCCATACATACAGTCATCACCTTAAAGACAGAGTGGAATAGCCAGACATACATTCATCACCTTAAAGACAGTGTGGAATAGCCAGACATACATTCATCACCTTAAAGACAGAGTGGAATAGCCAGACATACATTCATCACCTTAAAGACAGTGTGGAATAGCCAGACATACATTCATCACCTTAAAGACAGAGTGGAATAGCCAGACATACATTCATCACCTTAAAGACAGAGTGGAATAGCCAGATATACATTCATCACCTTAAAGACAGAGTGGAATAGCCAGACATACATTCATCACCTTAAAGACAGAGTGGAATAGCCAGACATACATTCATCACCTTAAAGACAGAGTGGAATAGCCAGACATACATTCATCACCTTAAAGACAGTGTGGAATAGCCAGACATACATTCATCACCTTAAAGACAGAGTGGAATAGCCAGACATACATTCATCACCTTAAAGACAGTGTGGAATAGCCAGACATACATTCATCACCTTAAAGACAGAGTGGAATAGCCAGACATACATTCATCACCTTAAAGACAGTGTGGAATAGCCAGACATACATTCATCACCTAAAGACAGAGTGGAATAGCCAGACATACATTCATCACCTTAAAGACAGAGTGCTATAGCCAGACATACATTCATCACCTTAAAGACAGAGTGCTATAGCCAGACATACATTCATCACCTTAAAGACAGAGTGGAATAGCCAGACATACATTCATCACCTTAAAGACAGTGTGGAATAGCCAGACATACAGTCATCACCTTAAAGACAGAGTGGAATAGCCAGACATACATTCATCACCTTAAAGACAGTGTGGAATAGCCAGACATACATTCATCACCTTAAAGACAGTGTGGAATAGCCAGACATACATTCATCACCTTAAAGACAGAGTGGAATAGCCAGACATACATTCATCACCTTAAAGACAGAGTGGAATAGCCAGACATACATTCATCACCTTAAAGACAGAGTGGAATAGCCAGACATACATTCATCACCTTAAAGACAGAGTGGAATAGCCAGACATACATTCATCACCTTAAAGACAGTGTGGAATAGCCAGACATACATTCATCACCTTAAAGACAGAGTGGAATAGCCAGACATACATTCATCACCTTAAAGACAGAGTGGAATAGCCAGACATACATTCATCACCTTAAAGACAGAGTGGAATAGCCAGACATACATTCATCACCTTAAAGACAGAGTGGAATAGCTAGACATACATTCATCACCTTAAAGACAGAGTGGAATAGCCAGACATACATTCATCACCTTAAAGACAGAGTGCTATAGCCAGACATACATTCATCACCTTAAAGACAGAGTGGAATAGCCAAACATACATTCATCACCTTAAAGACAGAGTGCTATAGCCAGACATACATTCATCACCTTAAAGACAGAGTGGAATAGCCAGACATACATTCATCACCTTAAAGACAGAGTGCTATAGCCAGACATACATTCATCACCTTAAAGACAGAGTGCTATAGCCAGACATACATTCATCACCTTAAAGACAGAGTGGAATAGCCAGACATACATTCATCACCTTAAAGACAGTGTGGAATAGCCAGACATACAGTCATCACCTTAAAGACAGAGTGGAATAGCCAGACATACATTCATCACCTTAAAGACAGTGTGGAATAGCCAGACATACATTCATCACCTTAAAGACAGAGTGGAATAGCCAGACATACATTCATCACCTTAAAGACAGAGTGCTATAGCCAGACATACATTCATCACCTTAAAGACAGAGTGCTATAGCCAGACATACATTCATCACCTTAAAGACAGAGTGGAATAGCCAGACATACATTCATCACCTTAAAGACAGTGTGGAATAGCCAGACATACAGTCATCACCTTAAAGACAGAGTGGAATAGCCAGACATACATTCATCACCTTAAAGACAGTGTGGAATAGCCAGACATACATTCATCACCTTAAAGACAGAGTGGAATAGCCAGACATACATTCATCACCTTAAAGACAGTGTGGAATAGCCAGACATACATTCATCACCTTAAAGACAGAGTGGAATAGCCAGACATACATTCATCACCTTAAAGACAGAGTGGAATAGCCAGACATACATTCATCACCTTAAAGACAGTGTGGAATAGCCAGACATACATTCATCACCTTAAAGACAGAGTGGAATAGCCAGACATACATTCATCACCTTAAAGACAGAGTGGAATAGCCAGACATACATTCATCACCTTAAAGACAGAGTGGAATAGCCAGACATACATTCATCACCTTAAAGACAGTGTGGAATAGCCAGACATACATTCATCACCTTAAAGACAGTGTGGAATAGCCATACATACATTCATCACCTTAAAGACAGAGTGGAATAGCCAGACATACAGTCATCACCTTAAAGACAGAATGGAATAGCCATACATTCATTCATCACCTTAAAGACAGTGTGGAATAGCCAGACATACAGTCATCACCTTAAAGACAGTGTTAAATAGCCAGACATACATTCATCACCTTAAAGACAGTGTGGAATAGCCAGACATACAGTCATCACCTTAAAGACAGAGTGGAATAGCCAGACATACATTCATCACCTTAAAGACAGAGTGGAATAGCCAGACATACATTCATCACCTTAAAGACAGTGTGGAATAGCCAGACATACAGTCATCACCTTAAAGACAGAGTGGAATAGCCAGACATACATTCATCACCTTAAAGACAGTGTGGAATAGCCAGACATACAGTCATCACCTTAAAGACAGAGTGGAATAGCCAGACATACATTCATCACCTTAAAGACAGAGTGGAATAGCCAGACATACAGTCATCACCTTAAAGAGAGTGTGGAATAGCCAGACATACATTCATCAACTTAAAGACAGAGTGGAATAGCCAGACATACATTCATCACCTTAAAGACAGTGTGGAACACACTATCCTTCTCAACAAGAAATAAAATCCGAATCTTCAACACCAATGCAGGGGCGGATCCAGGGTTTAGAAAAAGGGGAGGTCCAAGGTAATGTATGAAGCGCTGAAGGCTCGAAACGAGGCGCAAAGAGCTTGGGGTGGGGTGGGTGTGGGAGGGGGTATCCCGCTTCCCAACCATTTGACTTTTTTAGATAAAACAGTTTTTTTGGACACCCATAATCTGGTTTTAAGCAAGTGTAATCAACCCAAAATTCAGACATGCGACATCGTACGAATTGTCCGTATACAATAAAAAAAATTGGGAGGAATACGGCTTTCGGCCGTGTCCCGTTTTAATATGGATTTGCTGAATATATAAAAATCGTGATAAAATAATCCTACGTATTTTCTTGTATTCGTCACATAAGTATAGCTTCTAATGTCAAATCTACAGTAGATGAGGTGTAACTACTTTTGAGTATAGAGTTTTGGCAAAACGCAGCGGATTTTGTTTCGTTTAACCTGTAGGTAGGCCTGTTCCAACGAAGAAAATGCGGTGTGTCTGAAAATGTCCAACGAAAAGACAATATTAAACATCTGTCATGTGCCATTTATAGCAATATTGACTAAAACAACTATAGTAATGCAAATGTTTAATAAAAAACGAACGAGTATGCTACAAGTGACTAAAACAACACGTAATCGTCTTAATTTCTAGGCACGGTAGTGTAGTAATAGTAAAACTATATATTTATTCGTACGACAATGTGTACAATTCAATGACAATTCAAGTATATTTGCACATAAAGAGACTAACACGTATTTGACTAAAACGTGCTACACGCATTCTCTATATTATTCATATTACAGAAAGTCGTGGCATCATGTTTGACGTGAGACAAGGTGTAACTGAAACTTTTAGACATATATGAATCAATACCCCGAAGGGCTAGATTGCCCACTCAAGAGTGCTATCCAAACTGTTGTTGCATTTTAAACTACTCTGTATAAAACGCACCATTCGATTCATGATCTGAATTTGAATCGGGAGACATTCTGCTAAAAGTAGTAGTAGTACCATATAACAAAAGTGAGTGCAAACTGGTAGATTACATTTTTTCCTGATACCTTTGCGCTATGTAAATTAAAACGCATCATAGAAATACATTCACCATAGAACGAGGAACAGTATGACATAACTAATTGAAGTTGTGTACTTATATTACAAACCCAAAAATGTAAATGTAGTGATTAGCACATTCGCCTTTCGTGCCAAAGTTCTGAATTCAAGACGCAAACGGTACATTTGGTGTATAAACCTGGCTCTCAACAAAAACCTGGCTCTCAACATTGTTGACTGTGTGTCCCTGGTAACTCGGAGATCACGTTAATGTCAGTCCCGTCTCAATTTGGGACGTTAAAGAATCACTGAAGTCAGCTTGGCGATAACGTTCTGAAAAGGCTAACACATTGAATGAGACCTCAAAAGACCACACCTTTCTAACCACCATATAATTATAAAGACTATAGTCAGTTAATAGAACGTTGCCGGGTAGAACAACTAGATACTAGAAACTCTGTTTATATCAGCAGTGTATCAATAACTGTTGTTCATCAGCAGGTCTGTTAACCATTACACAACGAGCTACATAAATAGGTGGTCACAAAGCAGGATTGCAAGATCGCGCAGGTAGTGCTTGGTCGATCATACTGTAAGCTTGATATATGTCTGAGTCCCTCTTTTAAAGCTTGGGGGTCATGGGCCTGACAGTCTCCAAAACATTCTTGTGATGATGGTATGTGACGAAGTGAGACTGGTTAGCAGCCCTTGACCCTTCGTCCTGGTCCCAACTGCCAGTCCATGCAACCTCCTCGTAGATGTCATGATATCCAAACGGATTCAGTAGTACGGCTTCCAGACATTCACACAATACCCCCTCTGGATCCGCCTATGCAATGTGAGACTTGGAGACATGGAGAGTAACCAAGACAACAACCAGAAATCATGGAGAGTAACCAAGACAACAACCAGAAATCATGGAGAGTAACCAAGGCAACAACCAGAAGACACGGAGAGTAACCAAGACAACAACCAGAAAACGTCAAACATTCATAAACAAATGTCTCGGACACATTATCAAGGCAAGACAAGATGACAAGATGACAAGACAAGATGACAAACAAAGAGCCCGCGAGGAGGACAAACCAACAAGCATCAGGAAGGAGATTGAAACAAGGAAGTGGACATGGATAGGACACACCCTCCAGGACATGGATAGGACACATCCCCCGGAAGGAAACCATCAGCGTCACGAGACAGGCCCTAGAATGGAACTGTCAAGGAAAAAGACAACTAGACAGACCAACATAGTTGGAGGCCAGTCGCTATGGCAATGAAGAAACATGGGACCACGTGGAAAGATATTAAGATAGCAGCCAATAAGGCAATAACCGAGTGCGTTGGAGAAATGTCGTTTCGGCCATGTGCTCTACTTTGAGTGACGAGAACTAAGTAAGTTAGTCAAACCCTGAGAAACAAAACCGTAGTTTTTGAGAGAACCATAAACTGGTTGAAAAAAAAACATACATTTGATAATGTTAAAATTACAAAATATGTTCACCACACAAGCAGAAAACCGCATGCATGGTTTTCTGGCTATGCCCGTAGTCTTAATTTTATTCACAAAGCAGTAGTGTTTATATATAAACGGTAACTCATTCGAACCGTAAATATATTTTTGGCTAGTTCGAACCGTGCTTTAGAGAATAGAGTTATGTAGAATTGTCCGATAGAGGGCGAATGTATAGATAATAATAATGTATCCGCCAGGGGCGCCACGTGCAATCATTCGCCACGCGCTCATGCGTCCAGGGGCGCCGTTTAGCCGCCAAGTTTTCAGAATTACGCGGCAGTAAGTAAGGCGGGAAGTTGCACGGCATCATAAAAAAGATTTCTTGATCGATATCAAAAGAGAACATGCGGTATTGATGACAACATGTGGGCCACTTTTGCGCAAGAAATTGAAGAGGTAAATTTAACTTAAGTTTGACAGGTCGTTAGATTAATCAGTAACAAGTATTTCAATAATTGGAACCTGGATGCAAACTAAAGGTTAGAAAAGTGTAATATATTTGTGATTAATCATAATAATGAATGAATGATAGTGATGACGTTGTACAAACACGCCATTTGTGGTGTTAAGTTGCTACACCTGTACACATCAGGAAAGCTTAATTTGGTGTGTGCCATATCTGATGTGATTTAATTTTTAGTAGATGTAATAATCTAACATCGTACACTAGTTGTGTGTTGCACGTATCAGGCACAGTGCAACAATCAAATTACATCTAACTTTTAATTAAGTACTCGTATTCTCACAAGTCTTTATGGTGCATATGTCTTTGGTGTAAGAGCTTGAAAATATTTTCATCAAACTGTTTAGCCTAATCAAAAGTAAGAACCATTAATTATTATTATTAAGTATATTAAGTAGTTCCCCCTTATAAGGCCACTGCTTTTGCAACAGTACAGTGACCTAATAAAAGGGGTGGCCTCTAGTGAAGGGGCGGTTTATCATGAGGTGAGGTGGGTGACCTCTTGTGAGGGGTGGCCTCTGGTGAGGGCTGGCCTGTGGTGAGTGGGTGGTCTATAGTGAGTGGTGGCCTCTTGTGAGGGGGTGGCTTCTTGTGAGGGGGTGACCTCTGGTGAGGGGGTGACCTCTTGTGAGGGGGTCCTGTATAGAAATTGGTTGACATTTTGGCAACTGTGTAATGTGGTCTAAGTATAGAAACCAAGGTCAGTATACAGCTAGATCAGAACAGCTAATGCGGAAGCTAAACCTCAGGTGGTCTTGTCTTATCTATAATCATGGTAAGATATGGTTATAATTGGCTACTTTGTTGCCGTTGTTTAAACAGTGATATTTTTATCAATCACTGTTGCTGTCCTACTGTATACATCTCACTATCACTGAGCTCTATTTGTGATCTAGTTAGTCTTTCTTTAGACCACTGCACACAAGCATGGAGGCCGTATCTGATAGCACGCAGGTGCAGCAACATTAACTGTATTGGTCTCACAACGGAGAAACAGTTAACTGTATTGGTCTCACAATGGAGAAACAGTTAACTGCATTGGTCTCACAATGAAGAAACAGTTAACTGTATTGGTCTCACAATGGAGAAACAGTTAACTGTATTGGTCTCACAATGGAGAAACAGTTAACTGCATTGGTCTCACAATGAAGAAACAGTTAACTGTATTGGTCTCACAATGGAGAAACAGTTAACTGTATTGGTCTCACAATGGAGAAACAGTTAACTGCATTGGTCTCACAATGAAGAAACAGTTAACTGTATTGGTCTCACAATGGAGAAACAGTTAACTGTATTGGTCTCACAACGAAGAAACAGTTAACTGTATTGGTCTCACAATGGAGAAACAGTTAACTGTATTGGTCTCACAATGGAGAAACAGTTAACTGCATTGGTCTCACAATGACGAAACAGTTAACTGTATTGGTCTCACAACGAAGAAACAGTTAACTGCATTGGTCTCACAATGGAGAAACAGTTAACTGTGAATATGAGATGATGGAGAAAGACCAAATCTATGGTTCCTGTAAAATATTGAATGCGTATGAAGATATTAACATAATTGTGTTCTTCAAACATAAGAACATTGAACATTGAAGAGCAAGATGGCATAAAGTTGCAGTAAAAATACGACTTGTACGTAAGTGCTAGATTGGTTTTGGAGCACATCATCGCCAAGCTGTGTAGATACTTGCAGTATTGTTAAAAATAAAATTGACCGGTGTCAGACAAGGGCAGGGCACAAGCAGGTGTCAGACAAGGACGGGACACAAGCAGGTGTCAGACAAGGGCGGGGCACAAGCAGGTGTCAAACAAGGGTGGGAAACAAGCAGGTGTTAGACAAGGGCGGGGCACAAGCAGGTGTCAGACAAGGGCCGGGCACAAGCAGGTGTCAGACAAGGGCGGGGCACAAGCAGGCATCAGACAAGGGCGGGGCACAAGCAGGCGTCAGACAAGGGCGGGGCACAAGCAGGCGTCAGACAAGGGCGGGGCACAAGCAGGTGTCAGACAAGGACGGGGCACAAGCAGGCATCAGACAAGGGCGGGGCATAAGCAGGCGTCAGACAAGGGCGGGGCACAAGCAGGCGTCAGACAAGGGCGGGGCACAAGCAGGCGTCAGACAAGGGCGGGGCACAAGCAGGCGTCAGACAAGGGCGGGGCACAAGCAGGCATCAGACAAGGGCGGGGCACAAGCAGGTGTCAGACAAGGGCGGGGCACAAGCAGGCGTCAGACAAGGGCTGGGGCACAAGCAGGTGTCAGACAAGGGCGGGGCACAAGCAGGTGTCAGACAAGGGCAGGACACAAGCAGGTGAAACATTTTTGGACTGTTCATGAGCCAGTGGCAAATTCCGTGGTTCCTCATCTTTCATCTTGATGTACTGGGTCCACAAGGTACTCGACACCGACCACTAAACACTAATTGCATCTGATGCAAGATACACAAACTTTAGCTCATACTGACAATTATTTTACAAGATTGAACAAGATTGTCATCCAAGGCAACAAGCTGTGGGAGAGATGGCAAGTGGACAAGGAAACAGAATCATGGACGCTACCTCGGTTCTTTTTGGTTTATGGTATGAATATAAGTTTTTGTTGCAGTCTTGCTCTAAAGTAATTGTTTCTTTACAGTGTTTGACCTTGAGGTTGATTCAGTTCACCATGTTGTGTGCAGGTAGGCCATCCACTGCAAGACATGATGTCTCTACGGGTCTGCAAGGACCTAAATGATGGTATCTCTGAGGCCATCGGCAAAGACACTTCCATTGACACTGATGATACTGCCGGGAGACAGGAGAGATTGACCATGGGTGGTTCTCAAGAGAGTGGTGCTCTGGAGAGTGGTGTCATGTGTGCGGTGCCTCCAGGGCGGGGTCTGTGGTGTGAGAACTGTAACAGTCGGGTAGTGGAGCTGAAGAGGCAGGCCGTCAAGGCGTGGATGCCGTTTGCTACACGGAGAGGCCAGATCCACTACACGGTAAGTCCTCACATTAAAGGTCCACTACACGGTAAGTGCTCACATTAAAGGTCCACTACACGTAAGTCCTCACATTAAAGGTAGATCCTCGATTAATTTTTTTGGCGCTTAATATCGTTTCAGAATCTTCCCGAAAAATCAAACTTGTCTAGTATCCACTATGACATGCTAGTTCGCTTGTGCAAATTTGTTATTTAGTTTTGATCAAATCGTCAGACAAACTATACAATTATTTTTGACTGGATGCAGTTAAAATTCAATTAGAAAAGGGCAAAAATGACTACGACTCTATACTATAACATCATGTTACATCAGGCCATTCACTCTATACTATAACATGTTACATCAGGCCATTCACTCTATACTATAACATGTTACATCAGGCCATTCACTCTATACTATAACATGTTACATCAGGCCATTCACTCTATACTATAACATGTTACATCAGGCCATTCACTCTATACTGTAACATCATGTTACATCAGGCCATTCACTCTATACTGTAACATCATGTTACATCAGGCCATTCACACTTAGCTGTTTTATTAAACTGACTATTACTTAAGCAGTTTGCACTCTCCATATTTGAAGATCAATGAACTTTATTCGCGTTGGTGTCAATGGATTGAAGAGGGAGCTCCAACAATGTCATCTTTGTCAGTAGAAATGTCTGACAGTAATTGTGAAAGATCATCATCTGTCTAGGTGGGTGGGGGGGGGATGCAGGGTCAGTGCCCTACAAAGGAGGACAAGACAGTATGACTGAGTATATGCGCCCTGACTATGGGCCAAACAAGTGCAGTGTCAGTTAAAACAAAGTTTAAAGGGTTGCCTTGTACTGAAACATCAGAGAGTTTCCCTTGTAAATTTACTTACCTCCTCTCCATATCCACATCAGCTGTCTGCTTAGCATTCTGTCAAAACGTCAACACGCCAAATTGACGAAGATGTAAATTTTGTTACATTGAAAACTTACAAAGACGGTGTGTTCCGTGGTCTCGTTTCCTGCCAGTCTTTCCGCGATGAATCCCCTCAAATATATTTTTGCTCTCGTCTCTTTTTATCTTGCCTCTAATTTGCTTGAATTTTTGTTTAAAGAGTCCACCGGTTGGTACTGTTATATCACTCGCAGGCGGTTATGTCAGGCTTCGATTTTACCTGAGGTCTTTGAGTCTGAGACGCCTGGTCACACTCTGGACTCCTTACACAACCCTTGGTAGGAGACTGCGGACCGCATGCATACTTCAGAAGATGATAATCCAGTGTTAGACTGGCCGGTTTCAACTCTGACAACACTCCATCAATGCGCATGTATGTTGCCATCTTGAACCGACTCAGGGCTGCACTCGCTTACATGTGCTTGTTTGAAAGTACTCATGAACATGTGTGTGTGGTCCGACTTGGGCGACATCTTTGATAACAGGCCAGGAAATTTATACAGTGGCATATGGTAGACTCGTTGTTGGAAAAGTATGGACTCCCAAATCTGTTTGCGGACTCAAGAAAATAAATAGTTATCTAATACTGCTCTAGTCTGCTGTCCGGTGATTGTCCAGTGGTTCAGATGACCACTGGTGTGTATTCAGGTCACCTGACCGCATGAAAGCCAGTGTTAACAGAGAGTCCGACCATATGTTCTGACCAGGGCTGGGTAAATAGAGACAATAGGAGCGAATGTAGTCAACATGGCAAGTTTAATTTTATTTGCAAAAAAACATACTGCCTATTTATAACTAATATAGTTTTATTTCAAATTTATTAGTAAATTATATTTTAATTGGTCATAAATGTAAAGTTTAGTGAGGAGACAGAGTACACAATGCGACAAAATCAGTTTTATCACGTCAAACAACATGTCTGCTTTCCAGTAATTCAGTAATTGTAGTAGTTTGTGAGTTGGATACTAAATAATGTTGAGCTGTGGAGGTGTGTCATTGTGTCTTACTGAGGTGTGTCATTGCGTCTAACTGAGGTGTGTCATTGTGTCTGAGGTGTGTCATTGCATCTAACTGAGGCATGTCATTGCGTCTAACTGAGGTGTGTCATTGCGTCTAACTGAGGTGTGTCATTGTGTCTGAGGTGTCATTGCATCTAACTGAGGTGTGTCATTGTGTCTGAGGTGTGTCATTGCATCTAACTGAGGCGTGTCATTGCATCTAACTGAGGTGTGTCATTGCGTCTAACTGAGGTGTGTCATTGCGTCTGAGGTGTGTCATTGTGTCTAACTAAGGTGTGTCATTGTGTCTAACTGAGGTGTGTCATTGCATCTAACTGAGGTGTGTCATTGCGTCTAACTGAAGTGTGTCATTGCGTCTAACTGAGGCATGTCATTGGGTCTAACTGAGGTGTGTCATTGCGTCTAACTGAGGTGTGTCATTGTGTCTGAGGTGTGTCATTGCGTCTGAGGTGTGTCATTGCGTCTAACTGAGGCATGTCATTGCGTCTAACTGAGGTGTGTCATTGCGTCTAACTGAGGTGTGGGGGAGGGAGGGAGAGAGAGAGAGTTTAGTTTATTTGACAATTTTCAAGTGAAATATAATCAATTTCCGAAGTAAAAGACTTTAATAATGAACTTTATAATAAAAATTGTATAGTGATACTGAATAACCTTTGTATCGTCACATTGGCTGGTCATAGACATTGGAATATCACATTTTTTCGTTGTGTGTTTGACGTGTGTTCTGAATGACATCATCAGGTGTTCTGAATTTTGGGTCCCAAATGGCAGCAGATGAAATGCAACATTTATCAGAAACAAACAGAATGCCAGGTAACCTCAATATCACTGTCCCATGCATTTATGTAATTAAATTCGTTGTAGCCAACTTTATTTCTACACTTCATAAAAATAGCACTTAAACTTTTCATCTCATCATAAATCACCTGGAGTGGATGGGATTCCTCCAAAATTACTAATGGAAACAGTAGAACAAATCAGTATACCACTTGCAAGAGTATTCAACTTATTATTAAAAGAGGGAGTTGTTCCGTTTGAATGGAAAGAACCAAACATCATACCATTATTTAAAAAGGGTTCGAGAAATAAGTCAGAAAATTACAGACCAGTGAGTTTAACGTCAGTGATTTGCAAATTATTAGAAAGGTTAATTAAAGACCATATGGTGGACTTCATCATTAAGCATAAATTATTAAATTCATCTCAACATAGATTCCTTAAAATGAGGTCATGCTTAACAAATATGTTTTTTGGAAGAAATCACTAAGTGGATAGACGTGGGATCGCCAGTAGATATTATCTACTTAGATTTTCAGAAAGCTTTTGACAAAGTGCCACATCAAAGATTACTACTTAAATTAAAAGCCCATGGTATCGGGGATAGCATAACTGACTGGATAGAACAATGGCTGACTGGCAGAAGACAACGAGTTGTAGTGGATGGAGAAGTTTCAAATTGGAAATCGGTTTTGAGTGGAGTACCTCAAGGATCAGTATTAGGACTTATATTATTCTTAATATATATCAATGACTTGGATGACAGTATAACAAGTAACGTACTGAAATTTGCAGATGACACAAAACTGTTTAGAAAGGTTTAATACTGATGGTGATAAACAACATTTACAAAACGATCTAGACAGATTAGTGAAATGGTCTGAGAAATGGCAGATGTTGTTCAATTTTGGAAAATGTAAATGCCTACATACAGGACATAGGAACTTGAATGTAAACTATAAAATGGGAGATACTGTTCTGGGTACTACTGTAAAAGAAAAGGACTTAGGAGTTACAATAAGCGCTGATATGAAAGTTTCAGAGCAGTGTGGTATTGCAGCTTCAAAGGGTAATCAAATTCTTGGATTGATTAGAAGAAACATAACATACAAGGGAAAAAAGTTAATTATACCTCTTTATAAAGCAATAGTTAGACCTCATTTAGAATACTGTATACAAGCATGGAGACCATATCGTAAGAAGGATATAAATACACTTGAACGCATACAAAGGAGAGCAACTAAAATGATTCCAGAACTGAGAGACCTTAGTTATGAAGAACGCCTGAAGGAATGTGGTTTAACAACTCTAGAGACAAGGAGGTTAAGAGGAGATCAGATTGAAATTTTTAAGATATTGAATGGGTATGAAAATATTGATAGAAATATGTTTTTCTCACTCAAGAAGGATAGCAGAACTAGAGGACATGAGGTAAAATTAGTAAAGGATCAATGTAGATAGGACATCAGGAAGCACTCGTTCTCACAGAGGACAATAAATGAATGGAACAAATTGTCTGCAGATTGTGTAACTGCTAGCAGCGTGAATATGTTTAAAAACAAGGTTGACACATATCTCAGGAGGGCGGGTTATAAGTAGATGAACATTGTTGGACTCTCGATAAGCCAATGGCTTCCTTGTCCACTTGCCATCTGGGCCTTTGGCTTGGATGGCAAATCTTGTTAAATCTTGTTAAATCTCGTATATTTGCACATTATGTTTACTTACACATGTTACAATATTTCTGGCCTTTAATTTTCTTATTACATAAGTTATCATCTGTGATTAATGTGGGCAACCTCTGGACTTAGGGTCCGTGTAGCAATTGAAATTATCAAACACAGAGTTGATCAATATTGACCAGAGATATAACGCATTGATGAGCTTGCTGAACTGTCTCGAGGAACTGGAATTGCATTACATAAGTGTCTGAGTTGAACAGAGTGTCAAATAAATGTGTCAGATAAATAAACTCCAAAATCATGTATCTGTTGAGTCGATGAGAAATAGCAGTATCATATATATTGATCAGCTGATCGTTCAAAATATATATTGATCAGCTGATCGTTCAAAATATAATAAGCTTATTCTCCAGTTATTTTGACTGTAATGGATGGATTTATGTCTGTCGTGTTTTGTGCGAGTATAAACAATGTCTTTTTATGACAATGATTTAATCAGTCAATCAATCATCAAATTGATAAGGCGCCACTCCAACAGTTGTTGCTCATGGCGCCGTACAAAATGCCCAGGGCTGGGTAAATAGAGACAATAGGAGCGAATGTAGTCAACATGGCAAGTTTAATTACCAGGTGAACATTTATGTTTATTTGCAAAAAAACACATTCTTGGGATTCTTGCCTATTGATAACGAACATATAGTTTTATTTCAAATTTATTAGTAAATTATATTTTAACCAGGCTTGTTAGCAAATGCAAATGCATTTGAATGCGCATTCAAATGCCTCGATAAAATTGTAAATGCATTTGCATTTGAATGCATACCTTAAACATTTGCATTTGCATTTGAATGCGACACACAAACGTTTGATTTGTCAAATGCACAACCAAATGCGCAATCAGATGCATGCGTAATTCTTTGAATAATTATTATTGTCAGATTCACTTTCACAAGTTCACAACATGCCATTGGAAAAAGTTGCTCTGTAGTGAGCAGTATCCTCAGCAGATTATGAAATCATTGTCTGACCTGTGAATCCACTTTCACAAGGTGCTCTTTAAAAAAATGCTCTGCAGGTCAACTGGTCAATGCATGAGCTGTTATTCATACAACATGAAAATACCAACTGGTCTATAAGTTGATGGCTTCAGACATTACCTGTTCATTGAAACAATGTAAACAATGCAGACAAATGACTCCCTTGTGTTGTGTTGACACTGTTGTGGTGGGTTGGGGTGGCAGTCATTGGGGGAATAAACATTAGCAAGAGAGAGATTAGAGAGAGTGATTAGTGGTAGCTGTAATTATCCACCAGGTTATCGTCCCAGTGACCCCACCAGTGGACAGTCTATTGTCTTGGTTTCCCCTTCCATTCTGGCCTACCTGAATGATTAGCCTTTCATTCCCTGCCATGGTTCCCAGGAGACTGTCAGTTGTCTATTCCTCCCTCCCATTTCCACCACCTCTGCAGGCCTAGGGCTATGTGACTCAGTGTATGACTCTATAGACATGTTCTTGTAGTGGGACTGGTATGTAGTGGTACTTAGTTGTTACAATATTGTACTACTGTATTTATTAAATTAATAATGTGTTTGTATACATTACATTTTTTTTTTCTCCAAATAAAACAAAATGTTAGTATATGGCCAAAACATTTAAAATTAATTCAAATACATTTGCAAATGTGTAACCAAAACATTTGCATTTGAATGTGACCCCAAAACATTTGCATTTGCATTTGAATGCGTTCCTGGAAAGTGGCATTTACATTCGCATTTGCATTTGAATCAAGTGAAATATTTGCATTTGCATTCAAATGCATTGACATGCATTGGTTGACAAGCCTGATTTTAACTGTACAAAATATAAGCATTTTATTTAATGGAAAGCTACTTTACAATCAGTTGGTTTAGTAAGTTTATCTGTTATAGTAACTGCGTTGGTCATTAGCCGTCACATTAGTTTCATAACAGTAATATATTTTATTTGATATAATGCCAGATCCAAGGTTGTTTCAAGCATTTCACAGCTTATTAAACATTTATAACATTGTCTAGAATTGCTATGTAAACAAATACATTACTTAGAATACAAAGTACTACTACTGAAAATAATAAATAAATAAATATACATAAATTTTCATGTATGTTATGCTGTCTAAAATATGAGCGATAAAATGGGCGCTATATTCATATATATGCGCTACATAATACCTTTCCAGAACTTCGTAACTAATAGGTGCTGAATGCTGAGCGTAATAATGCTGTAATATTCCTATCCCGGAAGTTGCCCTGTTCTCTTTACATAATCACGTCATGATTTACACAGCCAAGAGCTGCTAGGAGATTGAATTCTCCGGTCTTTCCTCCTGATCGCACTTATAAGTGAAACTTACCATCCTGTTTTATGCTACATTAAAACAGCGTGTAATTATGTTGCTCATTATAGGTCATGTGATCTGCATTACGATATTAGATACGTTAATCACAGTTTGCAGTATTGCCCTGTCACAACGATATCCCATAACGCTTGGCGTGATAATCACTCAAAGCGAGTATTCAGTTGTAGCAATCCTTATTAGGTCTCCAGGAATTGTGACAGATGATCCTGTCGTTCCAGGCAGTGTCCATCTGGTGATGTTTTAGCTTGTCACCGTATGGTGACACAGTGTGGGGGGAGGGGGTGGCATCAATAAGCCAGTCAAAGCACACAGCCAGTGGTGTCTGTTGTCGTAATTAGCCCTGTTTGGCTACCCCAGCCCTAGGGTGTGGATTAGTATCTCTAAGTGCCCCATTCAGCTGGACAAGGGTGCTGGAGAGAAGGGTGCATTTAGGAGGTAAGACAGACTCACTTGTTAGAGAGGGTAGGGTAGTCTGGGTTTGTTTGGTAAGCAAGATCAGCACTTTGTCAGCCTGAGATGGTTTGTAGTGTAGCGGCCATGGATTATTGTGGTTCTGAAGACACTGGTGCCCATGAGTGATAGGGTTATGTAGCGGGCTTATAACAACCCTAGAGAAAAGGAGGTTAACAGGAGATCAAATAGAAGTTTTACGATACTGAATGGTTATGGAAATATGGATAGAAGTATTTTTTTTTATACTGTCACATATATAAGACATGGTTTGTTCTGTGACTTCTGTC
The DNA here is from genome assembly GCA_963662155.1 of Lamellibrachia columna. Taxonomy (NCBI): domain Eukaryota; kingdom Metazoa; phylum Annelida; class Polychaeta; order Sabellida; family Siboglinidae; genus Lamellibrachia; species Lamellibrachia columna. The sequence goes on from OY759262.1 coordinate 64,555,621, forward strand.
ACATATATGTAAGACATGATTTTCTTTATGATTGACTTCTGAAGGTGCACTGTTGGCGTGTGACAGGATTGTTCACAAACCATCATCACATCCGCAAGAGATTACAGAGAGCTTTTTAAACTTCTGCAGTGGCATAAATATGTTGGTGTTTTTAACACTTTTAGTAGTAGTTTGTTCAGTTGATAAGTTGAGATGATTATAACATGCTTCTTTCTAATCTATATGATTGACATTTCTGCACAGAAACCATTCAATGGACTACAATGGTTGTCGTCAGAATGAATATTATTAAGATTATCTGGAAAGAATTCTATATAAATATGCCACGTGACGTTTATGTCAGCTTTCTATGGGTCTCTAAGATTAACAGTAGGGATTATACTGCTTGGATGGACCCGTTATGGTGGCGCCTGTGGGTGCCTTCTCTGCAGCAGATGACAATGAAAGTGTTTTAATTAGTCACATCTGTCCATGTGTAATAATTGAGTTTTATCGGGACTCGCGCAGAGAGGCAGCTCATTCAAGCTGCGCTTGACAGCCCGTCCACACTAACATCTGCACACATGTGTTTACTGATCTTCAAAAAGTTTGATGTCAGTTATTTTGATGATGTTGAACAGTTGTTTTTTGATTGTGCAGACTAGATACATGTTTCATGTGGCAGCAAAGAGGTAAGATATGACATGTACTGACAGGCCGTTATTTGAAGTTGATTGTGAAATATCGCTATTAGACACCGGCAGGTGTAAAGATCTGATCATTCACTGATATTCTATACGGGCAGTTCTTTTTTTATGGGAAACCTATTTAGGTGCTGACTCGCTGAAAGTGGCTGCTAACTGTGTGTTTTCAATGGTGGCGGTACTGGCATGTCATGTAGCGGTGATCTAGTGGATATTTTTATTGGTACAGTGTGGTGTACCAGCAGTTGGTCAAATAAGTAACTTTATATAGAATTAAATATTTATAATCTTTCGGGGCAAGTTCTTAGGAAAAGGACCAAAGACAAGGTGGTGGATGTTAGTTCGTGCGTGTCATTGAACCACGGAAAAGTCCATTTGAAGCACCCAGACTTAGAGAGTTGTGCTGTTTTCAGTCTACACAAGTTGGATTATTTGGAAAGTTAATAGTTAGACCGTGCTCACGAACTTACTGTGATCCTTGCAAGGAATTGTTCAGCCGAGGTGAGTGGTCTTAGGTTGAATTTCATTTGGTAGAATTGTGTGCATGTTGTCACTAGCGAATGGTAATGACAATCTACAAGACATGACACTTGACTTGAGACTTGGACATTTCGGACTTACTTGGGACTTGAGAATTCAGTCCAAGACTTAAGCTAATTAATGTATTGTATACTTGAGATTTACATCTGAGTGAAACTCTTGTTACAACTAGTGTAAACTTTGGTTCATGCCGGTTTGCCGACAGCAAGACAGTATAATATGACTATGACAGGCTGATACTGAGTCTCAGGGTTGAGGACGACCTGTATAAAATGTGCATGACTGAGTCTCAGGGTTGAGGACGACCTGTATAAAATGTGCATGACTGAGTCTCAGGGTTGAGGACGACCTGTATAAAATATGCGTGACTGAGTCTCAGATTTGAAGACGACCTGTATAAAATGTGCATGACTGAGTCTCAGGGTTGAGGACGACCTGTATAAAATGTGCATGACTGAGTCTCAGGGTTGAAGACGACCTGTATAAAATGTGCATGACTGAGTCTCAGGGTTGAGGACGACCTGTATAAAATTTGCATGACTGAGTCTTAGGGTTGAGGACGACCTGTATAAAATGTGCGTGACTGAGTCTCAGGGTTGAGGACGACCTGTATAAAATGTGCATGACTGAGTCTCAGGGTTGAGGACGACCTGTATAAAATGTGCGTGACTGAGTCTCAGGGTTGAGGACGACCTGTATAAAATGTGCATAACTGAGTCTCGGTTGAGGACGACCTGTATAAAATGTGCGTGACTGAGTCTCAGGGTTGAGGACGACCTGTATAAAATGTGCGTGACTGAGTCTCAGGGTTGAGGACGACCTGTATAAAATGTGCGTGACTGAGTCTCAGGGTTGAGGACGACCTGTATAAAATGTGCATGACTGAGTCTCAGGGTTGAGGACGACCTGTATAAAATGTGCATGACTGAGTCTCAGGGTTGAGGACAACCTGTATAAAATGTGCATGACCGAGTCTCAGGGTTGAGGACGACCTGTATAAAATGTGCATGCATGGTTGTGGTTTCTATAAAAGTGACCTGGTATGGACAAAGGGTGCTCTACCATAAAGGCACATCCGAAAAAGGCCTGACCCAAGATGGCACATACTATAAAGGCAAATACACGAATGGCACATACTGTAATGGCACATAAAAAATAATGGCACATATTAGTATAACTGAAGTTAGCAAAAAAATAGCATATTTGAATACAAAATATGACTTGCAAAGAAATAAATGCTGATGAAAATGACACATTTGAGTGTCAAAGTAGTAATTTAGTCACATCAAACATCTCTGGTCACATGCATGTTGTGTCCAAAACAATTTTCAGTTTAGTTACATCAAAATAATGAGAAATCTAATTGTTTGTGGTGAGATCTTATTTGAGCCCTCTGGTTGCATGTTGTGTCTACAACGAACTTATGAAAAATATAAATTAATGAAAACATTCAAAATAGATTTTAATGAAAACACGTAGAGTTCATGGCAGATGTTGTTGTGTCCAGTACTACGGAGAAACTGCTCCAAGTCCTTGTATTCAAATGTGCCATTTTTAGTCTTACTTCAAGGGAATAACAACAACGATTGCTTGAAATCATATTATGTTACATCTTGTAGTGTATTTCCATTTCCATAGCACTGAAAAATTCATTAGAATTCCATTAATTAATAATTCCAAATAATACTCTGCTCTACCGGCCTGTCTCGATTATGCATATTTTTTCCACGATTATCGGCAAGCTTTGTCGTGACGTCACTGATGATAAGGAAGTGCTACGAGACTGGGACTTTCCATTCATTCACCGTCCTGTTGACGGTGATAGCGGTTGTTTAGAAGCGAGTGTCCTAATGGTTTATTGTGCGACATTTGATTGTAATGCAAACAGCAGTAAGAATAAAGTAACGTAGAATGTTGACGACTACGGTCCATCTAGGATCGAAGTGAACTGTCAGTGTGGATACAGGTTATTTTTGCCTGTTGAATTCAGACAGTGGGCATTCTTTGGAGGGTTACGCCTGCGACTATGGTAACTTCGTGATCTCAGCCCAAATGATTGTGTAGTGAGTACATGAAGTTTAATGTGCATGAAGTTTAAAGCATTCTATTTATTCTCTCATTTGTTAATTGATTTATTTCCACATTAACCCGAAATTGTTTCTTTGTATTATCTCTTATCTTTTATAACTTTCGCTTTCTTTCGCATAAAATATGGCATATGTATTACCATTTTAACAAGCAGTCAGCGAGACAATCATTAGAACTTATAAAAAAATTTGTATCCTTGATGTTCATATTATACAATAAATAATATATTACACCAAAAACTTTAATATTATATACAATTTAATCATTTAAATAATTTATTACAATTATCGTAATATCTTGTTTCTACATTTAAGTTTTTCATGCATTTCCCCTCATCAGGGGAAATTCTCCCCAGTTTTTGTTTTTAATTAAATCAAATACAGAGCAATGACAGCGCTAAGCGATTATTGTATTGTGAATACAACAGAGCCACCCGCATATGATCTTTGATCTATACAGTGTTTTTCATCAGATCATTTTGAATGTGAAGCATGGTCTTTTATTCACACCTGCTCACTGTACGAAACAGACAAAGCAGCGTACTTCAACAGTAGCTAGTTAAACTTAAATGCCAAGTACGGGAATAACAAACCCTTTAAGTGAAGGTTAATTAATAGCTAGAACTGAGTAGATTGAGTAAGATAAATATAGTTTGACATTTCTATGTGGTTGTTTTCATGGTTCGGTCAGAAACTAAATAAGTTCAAAGGCTACTGGCGTCACTAAACTACTCCGAAAGAGCTGAATTCGAAGATGATTCTGCGGTATCACTTGCCTCTAGTGGTTTGAAATTGTTATATTATGTTTTATTCTGGAAAATTTACATCGCCATCACTTGCTATTGTAACGTGAGTGAAACTATACTGAAGCATTGTCTAGAAATCACTGACTGAATGTAAACCCATATGATGGCCATATCATCATTGACGTAACAAAACCACGTGATCGCTCATCTCACTAACTTTGAATTTTACGCGTGCTTTGTGAGTTAGACACATTAAACATCTAATTTTACCTATAAATAAATTTGTCCTAATTTTTTATTTTGGCATGTAGTACATACAATATTAAACTGTGTACACGGCAAATAAGCATTTTAGTTAGTGCCTTGTTATTCCCTTTCAGTTGTGCCATTATAGTATGTGCCATTATAGTATGTGCCATTATAGTATGTGCCATTATAAATTGTACCATTATAGTATGTGCCATTATAAAGTGTACCATTATAGTATGTGCCATTACACAGTGTGCCATTACAGTATGTGCCATTACAGTATTTGTCATTACAGTATGTGGCATTATAGTACGTGCCATTATAGTATTTGGCATTATAGTATGTGGCGTTATAGTATGTGCCTTTTTCGTGTGTGTCTATGTAGGGAGACCAGACAAACTTGAGACTTCACTTGGACTTGTATCCTGGTGACTCGGGACTTTACTCCTTGGTACAGGGGTATATACAAAAACTTTACTTGAACTTGCATGCTGATGACTTGAACTCAAAGAAAAACCTTTCCCAACAGCCCTGAAAGTCACTCTGCGTCTGAGGGTCTGTGTAGAGAAAAGCCTTAGACAGGCCTGTTTCATTAGCATTGTGTTTGGCAGATTTGATTGCAGAATTTAGATTCTGATTACAAGTTAAACAAAATTTTTTTAATGAACTTTGATTGCAGCACACGCTACACAACGTCTAGCAGGGCTTTAACCCAGCAGTAGGGTGGGGGATTACCCTACCCTAATCATGAATCATCATGCACCACTTTCCTAAAGGGCAAATGATAACAGCTATTGTGATTACAAACTCTGCTTACACCTGACTTGTTGACTCGAGTCACCCAGGTTGATTCGAGTCGCCCAGGCTGACTCAGAGTCGCCTCGGCTGACTCGAGTTGCACATTTTGAATAGACTTGACTTGGAATTCAGAAAAATTACTCAAGACTAGACTTGGACATGGAGGTCATTGACTTGAGACTTGACGTGCTAATTTGTGACTAGGCAACAAGTCTGGTAGGCTTGAAACGTACCCAACACGAGACCATGTGGTTCTGACAAGCCGCACTGAATACAATGATTTTTAAGTACTTGTTATGATTGGCTAATATTTCAGCTGGGCAGCATCCGCCTAAATTTTCTGCTAAAAATTACCGCAAAAAAACAACTATCACGGCGATTGGTAAACCCTGCTGACTTGAGTAGGACTCTAGTTGCTCATTTTTAATTGACTTGGAATTCAGAGAAATGACTGGAGATTTGACTTGGACTTGAAGGTCATTGACTTGAGACTTGACTTGCAGGTCAATGACTTGAGACTTGACTTACCAGTTTGTGACTTGCCACCAAGTCTGGCTTACACTGTGATTATACCTCTCCACCCTAGAAACTTTTATTTCCTATTACTTTTTTCACACTTGGCTGTTTTGAATTAAAAGGACTAGCAAAAATGCCCATCTTCCAGACATGATAAATTGATTTTTCGTACATGACTGCAAAATGTCAGTATGCACAACATTATCACAGAAATATCTATCTGTGCCTTGGTACGTAGTACTGCCAGTCAATATATTGATGGCTTCTTAAAATTGTGATGTAATACTGACCATCATAGTAACGTCTAGCGATGCCCTGCCTTTGTATTATGTCACTTTGGACAGTTGTAGAAACAACGCATGATGCTGTCACCAATTGTACAAAAATGAGAACTACAAAGGGTAATTCGATTGTTCATAGAAAGTGTAATAGCTGGTGTTATTGTTCATAGAAAGTGTAATAGCTGGTGTTATTGTTCATAGAAAGTGTAATAGCTGGTGTTATTTTGGTGTTGTCCTCTCAGAATATGGTAAAATTTCTGCAGATGCAGAATCGGGTTTTACTAATTTTAATCACCCTTTATTCCCTGCGTAGTAGGTATTGTTCTAGGGTTGAGAGCTGTAACCTAACTCTAGTGTTGCTCCTGATCAGACCACAGAAAATAGAAAGTGCTACAACTTGTTAACGTCTTGTTAGCGTCATTGTCTGATATAAACTGTGGTCCCTGCTATAGTCACTCATGACATACAGTGACAAACTTGCACCCTGTCAGACATATAATTTGCACAAACTACAATTTTCCACGGAAGGAAGGTTTTGTTCAAATGCCTGTCATGTGTGAGTAACCTGAGGACATGTTAGAGATCCATGTGATATGTGGATGATATGATGATATGCCTAGTGTTGCCTCCATGGCAGCAGTTTAATTGTTGACTCGATAACATTCTGTGGTTCTTAGAAGAAATAAAGAAGAAATTGCTACGTTGATTTACTGAACGTAGAACTGCCGATCCACACATTTATTGCTAAATGCTCCGTTATGAGATTACAGGCCGTTCGGTTGAACGTTTTGCACTTGTTCATCTAGACAATGTGTGACAGTATTTTGTCATGTATGTATGGCATAATTGGTGTCATCTATCATTTGTACCTTATTTGGATGTCACATAGCACCTGCTTACTTTGCAGTGATATTTATGCCATATTAAAAGACAACTTGATGACATTTGGCATCCATTGATCATGTAAGGCGTGGAGGTTGCGATGTGTCGATAAGAGACACTTAGAGAGGAATGTCTCTTTGATCTATCAGATGACACTAGGTAGACACCCTGGAGAGGTCAGCTGGCAAGGACAGTCAACTGATGTAGTCGATGTGACAGTCACCTGGTGCACCCTGTCACCCTGATGTTCACACTGTCACCCTGATGTTCACCCTGTCACCCTGATGTTCACCCTGTCACCCTGATGTTCACCCTGTCACAGTCAGTCATTGTGACCCTAAAATCTGATGGAACATGCAGTTTTTTAAAGCCTTGTTCATGAACATGTGGTTTTTAAAAGCCTTGTTCATGAACATGCGGTTTTGGAAATATAGTTTTAAAGGTACCTGTTCATTTCAGGTTTTTTGCTCGCCTCCATTCAGAATCATTTTGCAAAAAAAATTAAATCCTAGCTTGTTTGTGCTCATTTGTGGTTTTATTTTTTGGGCAGATCGTATTGTCGGTGATATTACCAATAATGGGAGGCAGGGGTGAGGAATATAGGAACTGTAGAAGGATGGCGATCAACACACAGGTACAGAAGGTATGTATGGAGGAGGGAGTAGGCTTCGTAGACATGTGGTTAAACTTTGTGGGAAGAGGTGACTTTGTCATGAGAGATGGACTTCATCTGACAGGGAAGGGCGCTGCAGTTCTTGCGTGTGAGTTTGTCAGAGTTGTCGACGAGGGCACAGGTACCATAGATTATTTAAACTAGATGCGCAGGGGGAACTGACAGAGAAAACTCAAAGGAGTACTACTACAAATACACATCCAAAGAAATGTTCACCAATAATTTCAGACAATGAACTTAAATGTGTATGCTTAAATGCCAGGAGCATAGTAAATAAAAAAAGTGAGTTAGACATTATGGTAGCAGATATTGATCCTCATGTAATAGGCATCACAGAATCATGGGCAAATGAAGATATAGTAGATGCTGAGTTAGCACTGACAGGCTATGTAATGTTTAGGAAGGATAGACGAGAAAGAAGGGGAGGTGGAGTAATTTTGTATATTAAAGAATATATCCAAGCATATGAAATTACACTGAAAAGTGAAGCAGATAGTGTGGAAGCAATTTGGTGTAACATAGTTACCAGGAACTCAACATTAACAATAGGAGTAGTTTATCGTAGTCCTAACATAGGACAAGAGGAAGATGTAAAATTACAAAAGGTGATAAGGGAGGTGAGCAAGGGAGAATGTGTTATAATGGGTGATTTTAACCATGGCCATATACAATGGGAATCATTAGAGAGTGCTGGAGGTGACGACCATCAGTTTCTACTTCTAACACAGGATTGTTTCCTTACTCAACATGTCTTGGAACCAACCAGAGGTGGGAATGTGTTAGATTTAATTTTGTCTTCTCAAAATGAATTAGTTGACAATGTTAAAGTACACGAACCTTTGGGTTCAAGTGACCATAACCAAATCCATTTTAATATAAAAGTAAAAACAGGGAATACATATAAAAAACAATGGAGGAGAAACTTCAACAAAGGCAAATATAAAGTGATGAGAACATATCTAGCAAATATAGATTGGAATAACTTGCTGAAGAACAAGACAGCAACAGAATGCTGGACTTGTTTAAAATATGAGATTGAGGGCATTATTGAGAAATTTATTCCATTAAGAAAACAAGGGAAAAGATCCAGGAAAAAACACCTGTCAAAAGAAGCTATTAGAAAAATTGCTCACAAACAGATGCTGTGGAAAGTCTATAAACACACTGGAAATGTAGAAGACTACACAAACTATAAAGAGGCACTTAACCTAGCTACAACTGAAATTAGAAAATCTAAAAGAACCTTTGAAAAAAAATTGGCAGGTAATATAAAAAATGACAGCAAGAGTTTCTATGCTTATGTAAGGAGTAAACAGAAAGTTCGAGATAAGGTCGGACCACTGGAAAACAACAGTGAAAACATAATTTCTGATGGGTTCCAAATGGCAGAGGTCCTGAATGAGTATTTTAGCTCAGTTTTTACCACAGAAGATATCAGCTCACTTCCAGTTCCATTGACTAAATTTGAGGGCAATAAATCAGAACATTTAGGGCAGTTATTTGTAACTCCTGAAATGATAGCAAAGAAAATTAAGAAGATGAAAGATAAAAAATCACCTGGAGTTGATGGGATACCACCAAAACTGCTAAAGGAAATTGTTGATCAAATTAGTACACCACTTGCAAACTTATTTAACTTGTCACTAGAAGAAGGAATAGTTCCTTCAGAATGGAAAGAAGCAAACATTACGCCGCTATTTAAGAAGGGATCGAGGAAGAAGCCAGAAAATTACAGACCAGTGAGTTTAACATCAGTTGTATGTAAATTACTCGAAACATTAATTAGAGACCACATGGTGGAATTCCTCATAAAACATAAATTAATAAATACATCTCAACATGGATTCCTAAAAGCAAGGTCATGTCTAACCAATCTCTTATGTTTTTTAGAAGAAATTACAAAGTGGGTAGATGACGGGTCACCAGTGGATGTTGTCTACTTAGATTTTCAGAAAGCTTTCGATAAAGTGCCACATCAAAGATTGTTACTTAAACTAAAAGCCCATGGTATAGGCAATGATGTAATCAACTGGATAGAAAAGTGGCTTACACACAGAAGACAGAGAGTAATAGTAGATGGTAAGATTTCAAACTGGAAATCTGTTTTGAGTGGGGTACCACAGGGATCAGTGTTAGGGCCTATACTGTTTTTAATATATATAAATGATTTGGAGGATGACATATCTAGCAAAGTACTCAAATTTGCAGATGACACAAAAGTATTCAGAAAGGTTACTAATGATACAGATAAACAAAGTTTACAGGATGATCTAGAAAAATTAGTTAAATGGTCAGAAAAATGGCAAATGTTATTCAATTTTGGGAAGTGTAAATGTATACACATAGGACATGGAAATATGGACGAGGAATATAAAATGGGGGATGCTGTACTAGGTAGAACCACACAAGAAAAGGATTTAGGAGTAACATTTAATGCTGACATGAAAGTTTCAGAGCAATGTGGGATTGCTGCTTCGAAAGGAAATCAAATTCTAGGGCTAATTAGGAGAACTATCACGTATAAGGAGAAACATCTAATTGTACCCCTGTACAAAGCAATAGTTAGACCACATTTGGAATATTGTATTCAAGCATGGAGGCCATATCGTAAAAAAGACATAGATAAGCTAGAAAGAATACAACGAAGAGCAACTAAGATGATTCCAGAATTAAGAGACCTTAGTTACGAAAGTCGCTTATTACAATGTGGTTTGACAACACTAGAGACCAGGAGACTAAGAGGAGACCAAATAGAAGTGTTTAAAATAGTGAACGGTTATGAGGATGTTGATAGGAATATGTTCTTCAAACTTAAAGAAGGCAGTAGAACCAGAGGACACAAAGCAGCATTAGTTAAGGAGCAGTGTAGGTTGGACATGAGAAAGTACTCTTTCTCACAGAGGGTGATAAATGAATGGAACAAACTGCCAAATGATTGTGTTAATGCTAGTAGTGTGAATATGTTTAAAAATAGAATTGACAGATATCTGATAAGGGCGGGCTACACATAGATGAGAAAATTATTGGACTCTCGATAAGCCAATGGCTTCCTTGTCCACTTGCCATCTGGAACTTGTTGTTCGAGATGGCAATCTTGTTAAATCTTGTTAAATCATTTTGGTGAAATCATCGGACAAACTGTAAAATTATTTTTGACCAGATCCAGTCAAAATTAGGAAAAAGGGCAAAAGGTTTTCAGCTCTATAACGGTAATTCACTATAATGTTATAACATACTAGCCGAGTTGCCCTGCCCAGAGTTGCACCCAGTGTTGCACACAAAAAAGGCAGCCTCTGCAAGAGCCTATGACTCCTTGTACCACCCAGTCAATGACTCCTTGCACCACCCAGTCAATGACTCCTTGTACCACCCAGTCAATGACTCCTTGCACCACCCAGTCAATGACTCCTTGCACCACCCAGTCAATGACTCCTTGCACCACCCAGTCAATGACTCCTTGTACCACCCAGTCAATGACTCCTTGCACCACCCAGTCAATGACTCCTTGCACCACCCAGTCAATGACTCCTTGCACCACCCAGTCAATGACTCCTTGTACCACCCAGTCAATGACTCCTTGCACCACCCAGTCAATGACTCCTTGCACCACCCAGTCAATGACTCCTTGTACCACCCAGTCAATGACTCCTTGCACCACCCAGTCAATGACTCCTTGCACCACCCAGTCAATGACTCCTTGCACCACCCAGTCAATGACTCCTTGCACCACCCAGTCAATGACTCCTTGCACCACCCAGTCAATGACTCCTTGTACCACCCAGTCAATGACTCCTTGCACCACCCAGTCAATGACTCCTTGTACCACCCAGTCAATGACTCCTTGCACCACCCAGTCAATGACTCCTTGCACCACCCAGTCAATGGCTCCTTGTACCACCCAGTCAATGACTCCTTGCACCACCCAGTCAATTATTATTATTATATCGGAATTTATATAGCGCCCGAATCCAATTAAGATAAAATGCTCTCAGGCGCTTTACATGAAACTGCATCAATTAAATAACACTATAAAATACACACTTTACATAAAACTGCATACATTAAATAAAACTATAAAATATAGATTATTTTAAAAGTAGCTAGTGTAAGGAGCTGATTTAAACATTAAAAAAATAAATAAACATATATTACACTTATAGTAAACACATTAATAAAACATAACGAATAAGTCATTGGTATATAGCAATGTCATTAAAACGAGAGCGTGACTCAATCACATCAGTCGTAAGCCAGTTGAAAAAGATGTGTTTTTAAGTGTCTCTTGAAAGAGCTGAGAGTGTTCAGTTGTTTAATGTTCTCAGGCAAGTCGTTCCACAGTATGGCCGCATGTCGGCTGAAACAACGTTCACCATAAGTTGCAGTCCGTAGCATAGGTACGACGAGAAGTGACTTCTCCGTTGATCTTAAACTACGCGTTGGTTGATATTTCTGCACAGTGTCACTCATGTATGCCGGTGCCAATCCGTTGAGCACTTTATACGTGAAGGTGTTAACCTTAAAGCGGAGCCGGTATTTCACCGGAAGCCAATGTAGCTCACGTAACACAGGTGTTATGTGTTCGCTCTTGCGTGACCTGGTGATTAGGCGAGCAGCGCAGTTCTGTATACGCTGCAATCGTTCAATTAGCACCTGAGGCAAACCTTGCAGTAGCGCGTTTCCATAGTCCAGGCGAGATGTTACCAGTGCTTGGACTTACAGGCGTCATTTGTGATGTATTGCCTGATTTTGCCAATATTTCGAATGTGGTAGAAACAGGACTTGGAGATCGCATTCACCTGTTTCTCCATTGTCAATCCGCTGTCCATAATAACTCCAAGATTTCTCACGGATTGCACAGCATGTAATAGTCTGCCTCCGATCATGAGGGACAAGTCGTTCACCCGAAGAATTCGGTGTTTGGACGAAAACACAATGAGTTCGCTTTTTTCTTGGTTCAGTTTCAGCATGTTTCTATTCATCCACCCGCCAACATCAGCCACACAGGCTTCAATGGCTGACCTTTCACTGGCCCAGTTCTCATCAGGCTTGATGGACAAGTATATTTGTGTGTCATCTGCATAACAGTGGTAGTGAAGATTATGTTTCTTCACTATATCACCAACTGGTTTAGTGTATATGCAGTACAGTTTCGGTCCCAACACGGATCCTTGTGGCACGCCGCAACATAGATTTGCGTTGAACGAAGTTGTGGGACCGACAGAGACACATTGCGTTCTGCCGCTAATGTAGGATCGCATCCAATCCAGGGCTTCTGCAGTCACACCAAATGAGTGTTGAAGACGCGTTAGCATAATGCCATGGTCAATAACATCAAACGCACTGGACAGATCAAGCATGACCAAGACAACTACACGTTTTTGATCAAGGGCTTCTGCGATGTCGTTCTGGAGCACTTTCTATAGCACTTTCACAAGAGCTGTCTCGGTTGAATAATTATTTCGGTACGCTGACTGATGAAAATCGTGTAGATTGTTGATGTCCAGGTGATCTTTCAAACGATGTTCGACCACTTTCTCAAGAAGTTTTGACACGTATGGTAGGTTTGACACAGGCCGATAATTATTCAGAACTTCCTTATCGAGGCCCGGCCTTTTAAGCAATGGTCTCACAACTGCACGTTTGAAACATGCGGGTACCACTGACGTTGCCAACGATTTGTTAATAATGGCTGTAATCAACGGCACGAAATGATCCAGACACTGCCTCAAAAGCCGCGTAGGGATCGGGTCTAAGACACATGTCTTGTTGGGCGAATTTGTGATTATTCGTTTCACCTCGTCATGGGTGGCTGGCAGATGACTCCTTGCACCACCCAGTCAATGACTCCTTGCACCACCCAGTCAATGACTCCTTGCACCACCCAGTCAATGACTCCTTGTACCACCCAGTCAATGACCCCTTGCACCACCCAGTCAATGACTCCTTGTACCACCCAGTCAATGACTCCTTGCACTACCCAGTCAATGACTCCTTGCGCCACCCAGTCAATGACTCCTTGCACGACCCAGTCAATGACTCCTTGCACTACCCAGTCAATGACTCCTTGCACCACCCAGTCAATGACTCCTTGCACCACCCAGTCAATGACTCCTTGCACCACCCAGTCAATGACTCCTTGCACCACCCAGTCAATGACTCCTTGCACCACCCAGTCAATGACTCCTTGCGCCACCCAGTCAATGACTCCTTGCACGACCCAGTCAATGACTCCTTGCACTACCCAGTCAATGACTCCTTGCACCACCCAGTCAATGACTCCTTGCACCACCCAGTCAATGACTCCTTGCACCACCCAGTCAATGACTCCTTGCACTACCCAGTCAAGTCTTCTTAGAGCAATGCCAATGACAATGACAACTTCATACCCCAAAAATAAACAATCTACGAACTTCCTACCATGTATGATGACCTTATCCAACGTCACTAATACTTATGAACTGATTGGATATGTCAAGATAACCATTTCAACATGAAAACAAACTATCCTGAAAAGTACTCACTATTATTATGTACAACTGCCGGTTTGATGAAACGTTCATACAACACAAAGGAAGTCCTGATTGGATCCATCATAATATCCTCAACACCCGGGGGAATTTTTTATGTACGAACCATCCCCATGGGTGAACTACAAAATGTCAGCCCCGGCAGGCAGGCAGGCAGGGAGGCAGGCAGGCAGGGAGGCAGGCAGGCAGGCAGGGAGGCAGGCAGGCAGGCACTTTCACTATTTACCCGATCTGACAAATTCTGTCAATGAATTTAACAAAAGTTTGCACTGTTTTATAAAACCGCACGTTACTTGCACTGTTCACACTCAACACAGTTGCAGTTGCATCAAGGTAAGGCTGTCAACCCTTCCCTTACCCCCCACACCCCGCTACCACCTTACCACAGAAATAGTCGGCCTACGTCCACTGAATGGAACACAGTAACAATTTGTTGACATTCATTTGAAAAGGTAACATTTTGTAGACAATTATTTATCTTGAAGGCGTGTGATAATGTGCCACATTGCAGATCGCTGTCTTTAGTACATCCTACATGTAGGATCTTCAATGTAAAAACCATGAAACTGACCAATTGCAATTATCTGTCAAGAAGACAGTGGGATGGGAAAAGAAGAGACTAATTTGTGGTGTTCTACCAGGACAAGACACAGCAAAACACCTTGCGTGACATTGCTACTTCTACCATCAGTTGCAGGAGAAATTTCTTATCATCTTGTATCAATGTGTTGCTTAAATGAATAATTAAATAGTGGTGAACAGTTCTTTATTTAGATGTTCGCATCGATACTACAGCTTTAGACCGTAATTGAATACTGAATGGAGCGATGTTGCATTATGATGGCCAAGATGTTGGCCAAGGTCACTGATGTCACACATTTTAGATTGTGACAAGAAGGTAGTCTGATGCGGATTGCAAACATTTACTGTAGAAATACTTGTCGTTTCTTGCGTAATCTTAAGGTGACAATGATAATGTTTATCATATGATCCTTATATTGATCCACTGCATATCTAGATCATGTTTTGTGGTTTTGCCTTGAAAAGTGCTCGGATTATATACATATATTGAAGCAGCACAACAAACTGATAATGCAAAGAATGCTGGGATGGTCATGTGACGTCAGTCATGGGCCATGGCCTAAGGACATTGGAATCACAATCAAAAGAACCCAGGTTCCAATAATCTTGCTACTGTTTCAAAGCTTGGGCAATTATTTCATTCCACATTGCCTTAGTTCACTCCGTGGTAAATGAGTACCTAACTACAGACTGGTGGATATGTGAACGAATAGTCTTCAGTCAGTAACTGCAGCATGGCTGAATGCTTCCCAGAGAAGTCAAGTTGGTGTTGGAATGAACAGGTCTGCCAGGGGGTGAAGTGTAAGGTCTGCCAGGGGGTGGAGTGTAAGGTCTGCCAGGGGGTGAAGTGTAAGGTCTGCCAGGGGGTGAAGTGTAAGACTTTGAGCGGTCGCAAAGTAATGGATACCATACTATATAGGAACTTAGCTTTTTTTACCCAGTCACCCGTAAATGTCACAATCTGCGCCCAGTCACCCATGACTGTGACAATCTATGCTCAGTCACCCATGAATGTGACAATATGTAACCAGTCAGCTGTGACTGTGATAATATGTGCCCAGTCATCTGTGACTGTGACAAATAGTTAAATTCCACCTCCGTATCTGAGCAACATTTCTGCCAGAATTGTCTCCAGGGAGATGGAGATGCCTGGTCTGGTGGGAAGCTTACATCCAATCTCTGGCCATCTCTCCCAGAGCTACTGCAGTCTCCGAGGCAGATTCAGAGACTACAAGATTGGTGTGCCAGCAGCTCTGATTATCTACGGCACACTGATGAAGATGGATCTCCTCCCAGAAGACTGGGAAAGAGATAGCATTGAGGGATGGAACAATGCCTTCTGTGAGGAGGCAGCATCCACTTGTGTCTGTCTCTCTTTGTCTCGTCCAGAGACACTCACTGCTAAGTAGGGCGCTGTAGTGTAACAGCTTCTCCTTTCTGCCCAGGTTTCTGATTGGGCCAGACCTTGGTGGGCAGACATCTCATTCAATACTCTCATTTATTACTGTTGTTATTAAAACAGATGTCTTTAGTCAGGGACACTTTCATTTACCATTTTTCCTGCTGGCTTTGTCATGGGTGTTATGGAGCAATCCATTTGATGAATTATGTCACTGTCACTAAAACAACAGATTTTTGCAAGCAAGCTTTAGCTTCAGTGTGTGTCTAACATTTACTAATAACTCATTGAATGTAGAATGACTTAACAAGATATTTTAACTATACTAGCAAATAGAATAACGAAAAAAAAAATTATTTTAACATTGAGACTTCACTGAAATACCTCAATTCAGTGATTTATGGCATTGGTAATGTGTCTCATATTTTATAACTTAGGTAAAATTATATTCTGTTTGTTGAAGAATATCAAGAATGTGGTTTAAAAAAAAAAACTCATGCGGAGTAAGCACAAATACTTTGAGTGCATTTATATTTGCATACATAACATTTTATTAAAATAAAATCATAAGTTTATGCAATGTTACATTTTCATCCAATAAATTATAATGTTTTACTAACCTTGTTGGCATGTTCTAAAATACACCTATTAAATTTGTTTTCATGATGTTTATTGATTGCAAAAATCACAAAATATCAAGACGCAAAAACATTATTTTAAAGAATTTACAACACTGCTATTAGAATATTTTTGCAAATGTTTGGTGACAAAATACCAATTATGTTTAGACAGATGCAGGGCCAATATGTGATTGGATGGTCTGTTTGATTTGTTGATATAGTGAAAATGTAACAGTGTTGTGGTGACAATAAAACGGTGACAGCGTGTGACATACGCTCCATCTGGTGGTTGGAACAAAGCAAGGATTTGGCTTTTGTCCACGGAATCGTGTCACTACCCTAATGTGTCATAATTGAGTTAGCCACAAGCACAATTGTAGCAAGAGGACGATGTCCAGTACTGGTCAAACACGTGTCCAGTGGCCGGAATCGACTTACCTGAACAGGTGTGCAACTCTTAGCTGTAACAACATCAATTACTGACCACTGGTCAGTTGTAGTACCCTGCTGTGACCGTTCTTGAACAGTGGCCTTAGCAATTATTTATTGGTGGTCACAGCCGGTTACTTGTGTGACAGTCAGTTGGACAATAGTGAAAGTGGCGTGAAAATAAAGAGGTTCTGTAGTGGTCAGTTCATTACTTGACCATTGTCCACTTATGTCACCCATCATCTGTTGTACAATTATTCCCTTTGTGGTCCTGTTTTTATGTGTGAGTTTAATGTCAATTAAGTGTGGCCTCGACCATGAGCGTGACCACCGCAGTCCTTCGTGACCAGCAGCGTGACAACTGCTCTGGTCATCTGGGAATTCATTAATGTCTTATCACACAGAACAATATTTCCCGTCTCAGTTGATAGTTGTCATTGTTCCTTTGGAGTCGCGTTGTTAGTTTCCTGCTGGTCACTGGGTTGTTCACTGTTGTTGTGGACGCTTGTTGGTGTTTCTTGTGATCTTAAAACGTGGTTTTCACCTGGTCAGTTGGAACAAGTCATTGCGGGTGAAGGACACAAATGTTGGATGTCTTCAGAAAGGTTTGTTTGTGACAGTAATTTCAAAGTCTGCTCGTAAACATCCTCAACATGTGTATTACGATAGATTGAATACACTGCACTGGTAAAACGTCATTGGACCATTTTGTATTTCAGTGATATATTCTCTAAACGAGAAATGATTGAAATTGTCAATGTATGTTGTATCTGTGCCATGTATATGGAATATTGGTTAAAGAATATGTATTATGTGATTAGTCAGTAGTTAATTAATTAACAAATAATGAAAAATTTATAAAATATTAATTCAAATTAAACTCTGTTCAAGACAAGTCATAAATCGATATACAACTGAAACAGGATCTTAGTTTAGTAGTATGTTGATTAAAGCCAGTGTGGGGCATTCCATATTAATTTCTAATTAATATTTGATTAATTTGTCATTATTTGTTAATTTGTTAATTAATTAATGATTAGTCAAACATGGTTTTTTAAAACAAAATTCCACATCTGTGACACAGAAATAACGTGTGTTGACAATGTAAATCATTTCTGACGCTCAGTTTTTTCCAAGAGAATATGTCTGAAATATTAGAAGATCCAGGAACGTTTACAGGTGCTTTATATGAAAGGATAAAATCAGTTACTGTCCTAAAATACGAGATCCGAGGTGGCTTTCTAAGTTTCTGTTTTCTTCTGACCGCCATCAGGAGCAGTCTTATTGTTTTTGGTGGCAATCTGGTGAAATCTGACTAAATCTTGTTAAATATAAAAATATTTGTTAAATCTTGTTAAACTTGCTAAATCTTTTTACACCTTGTGAAATCTTATCTGTTACCTGTTCCTAAAAAGTGAATATTGACCTCGGTTGACCCCAGACATCTGCTAAAAACACACTCATCCATTGAAATGGCTGTCAATGTAGTTGATTTTTTTCTGTTCAAGAAACATCTTGATACAGGTTTGTTGAATTACTGACTTTTTTGGCAATTTTTGGAGTTTTTCCAGGAGTTATCTGTCTTTGGCCAATCATAGTGAATCATTTTCAATAGAATTTTGTCCATAAAGTATGTAAACAATTTGCTCGCTGTAATTCGCGTGGTGTTGGGCTTTTTTGACGTATCGGATTTCATCACTGTGGGGGTTCGATGACCCTAGAATATATCGGGTTTCGCCCATCTTTTGACAGGGTGGTAATTAAGTGGTGGAGGGCGGGTTAGGTGTTACTCTGAAGTATAAACAAACTTATTGCCACCCTCCCAGGGGTCTGATGCTGTTCATCAGGTGCTGCTGTCTAGTGCAGGGTAATTACTATGATTAGTATATCTTTTTCTGGCAATGTTCCAAACATTGTACACCAACCCAACTCCCGACCCCCACCTCCAACGCCCGACCCCCAACCCGCCATAGTACTAAGGTTTCTGTATTTTGAATAAGTCATCAACAATGCCCACCGATGGTTTATTATGTCAATACCTTATCAGGAGAAGTGTGTTTTAGTAACGGGGTTGAACAAGTTTTTTTGGAGTTCTTAGAATAACAATATCTTATTGGTGTTGTCTCCGGTGTGCTGGCCTGTGCTGAATTGTAGTGCACATTCTGAAAATCCGAAGCTTTTGTTGTAAGACTTGTAGATTACGCGCACACACCGGGCAGTAATAGCTCGTTTGTGTTAGTAAAATTGATCACGTCATTATTCCGTCATTGTAGAAGACTGCTCTCTCACATATCCATCGACCTGGCATATTTTTCTACCAGACATTTATTCATGAAGCTTTGGTGCAAATTTGGGGAATGATTTTAAAACTACCTCTTCAGTTCGATTTGTGTAAATAGTTTTTAAGTAATATGCACAGTTAGTTTAATAAAAGAGGACAAACTTTTGTTAAAATCATCAAAATAATTTACTTTTCAGGTAAATTGCAAAACTGTAAATAGCCTTATATAGTGTATAGATGCAGAACAACTTTGCCATTTATTGCTAATTTTGAACCGTATCTGGTCAAAAATAATTTAATAATTTGTCCGATGATTTCATGAAAACTAAATAACAGATTTATAGGGAATGTCATAGTAGATAATAGATAGGTTCAATCTTTCATGAAAAAAGACGAGCAAAAAAATTTAATTAAGGAGGGATCTTTCTAGTTGATGTTTTAAAAAAAACATCCATTTGAACCTTTTCTAATTTCTTCCATATCATACCATTTTGCGCATAATTGAAGTTTAATTTTCTTGCTTCATAAGTACGTCAGAAAATTGCTGGAAATTTGTTTTGTTTTTTTCAACCCGAGTCAAAACATTCTGTGATGAAATGTCCACATTCTTGTTCCCTGCATTAGAATTTTGGCGAGGCTGATGAATTTTTATCGCTCCATTCTGTCAAGGTCTTGAGCAGCTCTGAATTGATCGATGAGAAATGGCCCTTTGTGTGCCGGAGAATGCGATCTGGTCGGTGATTCACGGTCTCAATCCCCCAGGATTATGACGGCACTGAAAACAATAATGACATTCAGAATAGATGCAAAACGCAACACTTGCTAAATGCTACAAAGTGAAATTGCAGGGCGGTTCGTACGCTTGTGTGTGGTGTGAAAAACAGTTGGGCAACGGTTGGGCAATGGGCAATTCTACGAAGAGGTCACTAAACCCATTTGCTGATATTGAAAACTCTATACCGATACTTTAAGGTTAAACAGGAATTTGTCAGTCTTTGGTGCCTACAAATCAAATGACATATTTTATATGGTAATGGCTGATCTTCACAACATCCCTTTTTGTAGGTTTTTTAAGACTTAAATATTTTTTTATTACTTTTTCAGATATTGACAATACCTGATTTAGAGATGTCAAGGATACTTAAAGCTGCCCTTTGTAAAATTCCATGGAAACTTTACTGTACAAAATCTTCAATTAGCACGTGAAGGAGATGTAGTTTTAAATAAAAAAGTTGACCTTACCATATATTATTTCAACATCTGGCTAATGTTGCAAAGATATACAGTTTAAAAAAAACAAATCCGATATTTATTGGCACTGCTCCTTGAAAAAACATCTAATTTCACTCATTTTGTGAACAGAATTGAACCTAACACTTTCTGTTATTGACTATCGCATGCTAACCCGTTTGTACAAATGTTTTATTTGGTTTCGGTGAATTCATTGGACAAACTATAAAATGATTTTTGACTGGATCATGTCAAATTCAGCGAAAAAATTTTAAAAGTGGTCTGGCTGTGCATAGCATAACATCTTTTGCAAGCTACCCGGTATAACAAAGTAAATTCTTTTGATGATTATAACATAATATTAAACTTTTCAATTCATCATGGGCTAAATTAATTGAACAGGGAGTTTTAATTTTGTGAGAAAATGTTGACAGTAACTTGTGTCATGCTATAATGCTGGTTTGACCATTCAGGTCGAAGGAAGCTGCATCATAAATGCGCTGGACAGATGGGCTGGGGTCATTTAATCTTCACAGGCCTTCTCTGTCCATAATGAATGAGAACAGTTGAGGTGAACTCAAGACAATTAGCAATTAATGACAGGTCCAGGAGGAACAATGCAAGGGTGGTTATTGGTAGTCTAATTACAGGAGGTGTGCACAGATAGGGTGTAATTAGAGGGGGTAATTAGCCAGGGAGGATGGCATGAGGGTGGGGCAGTAAAAATAAATATTGTTACCCTGAAAAATTAAAAATAATTTTATTAATAAATAGTTTGATTAAAATGTGAATTATAGTTTGCTTAAAACGTGATTTATATTATAGTCGGTCTCCTGTGCAGCTGCAGGTGAGGGTTGCCACTGGCTGAACTGATTTTGTTCTGATACCATAAACAAGAACTAAATTATACTTGACCTGGTAATTACCTCTTAAGAAATGTTTGTTATTCGTTTCAAATATTTCGGCCGACTTATTCATCCTTCATTGGTGGACCGACTTCTCTAAGGGTGTGTCACATGACTAAAGTCATGTGACACAAACTGGAGATGGATTGGCAGGTGCTCCTGGCCAATGTCTCTGCATAGCTCAGGCTTCGTTCCATGGAAGTTTATATTGCTTCCTTGAGTTTTCTCTTAAACCAGTTCTCACAGTATCCTTACATCTGTCAGTGAACACTGAGGCTGTGGACTGTGTTCACTGATGGCTGTGGACTGTGTTCACTGATGGCTGTGGACTGTGTTCACTGGTGGCTGTGGTCTGTGTTCACTGATGGCTGTGATCTGTGTTCACTGATGGCTGTGGACTGTGTTCACTGATGGCTGTGGTCTGTGTTCACTGGGAACAAGATAGGTGTTCATTGATTCTTGTGTCTATTGTTTTCTTTGTTGCCCATAGCAATGTCAATCTTCAGACGAAGGACAATTGAGTTGGCCAAAAAGTAATGAATGTCAAAAGTTTGTTGAGAAGTAAGAGGCTGACTTGAGAGGAAAGAGGCAACTAGTTGAATGAGGCCTCACAAGAACATCAGATTCTGGTAAATACAACATACATAGAACATACATAGAACATACATACATACATAGAACATACATAGAACATACATACAACATACATACAACATACATACAACATACATACAACATACATACAACATACATACATACATACATAGAACATACATACAACATACATACAACATACATACAACATACATACATACAACATACATACAACATACATACAACATACATACAACATACATACATACATACAACATACATACAACATACATACAACATACATACAACATACATACAACATACATACAACATACATACAGGGGAAACAACTATAAATACCATATTGAATGTCACATTCCATGAAAAGGGAGCATCAATCCATTCAAGAAACTAAAAATGCTGCCACATTATCAGTGGTTGATGGCAGTATATATAATGTTGGTACGGTATGATATGGTACAGTATGATATGGTACGGTATGGTTACCATACCATACCGTACCATACTATGGTACAGTATGGTATGCTGATTGGCAGTGAAGTCTGTTGGGTTTTTGGGCCATTGTTGCGTCTCCTTTACATTCAAACTTCAAATGGGCAATTATGTGATTTACTTATTTTAGTTTATCTCACCTCATATTGTTCGCTTTGTTCGGCTACACAAGTTCTTAAGAGGGTTCAACATCAACTTCTTAGAACATCCCAGGGCCCAAGAATCTCTGCAGACCTAGATCTGTTTGGCTGATAGCAGAGCTTGTGTTTCACCTTCAAATGTGTTGTTGATCCAACCATTTCTTACTACCTCTGTCTTTT
Organism: Lamellibrachia columna; assembly: GCA_963662155.1. Taxonomy (NCBI): domain Eukaryota; kingdom Metazoa; phylum Annelida; class Polychaeta; order Sabellida; family Siboglinidae; genus Lamellibrachia; species Lamellibrachia columna. The sequence continues at coordinate 64,578,476 of OY759262.1, forward strand.
TCCTATGAGTGAGCAATGTCTGCTTGAACTTTTCTCCAGGTGACTTCACTATTTCTTCTGATTGGTGTAATATTAATGTTCAAAGCTATGGGCAAGTTTGTTTCTGAAACTATTTTTATCAAACTATTAGAAACAAATGGTTTAATCTGTCATTATTTTCTACAGGTAATCAAATATATGATGCTCCCCGTCATGTGATGCTCCCCATTATGTGCACCCAAAATAACTAGTTCTTGTCTTGATGCACAAGTACTGTCGTGGACACATATCCTTAAACATGGCCACCTCAATGCGTAGATGCAAGTAGTCTGCAAAACTTGGTAATGTCTTAAAACTACTTAACACCTTATTCCTGAACTTGGCATAAAAATAGTGTCCCCAGAAGCCTTGCAGGTTTACTGGGCAGGTTCAATCACAGCCATTCAGTGATCGTTGTCATTCTTACTATGCACTCTCTTTAGCATCTTAATTTTTTCACGACATTTCAAAGACGCCCCAGTCATTAAGTTTCACGTTGACATGTCTTTCATGTGCCAGTAGCGCAGTGGCGCAGTGGTGCAGTGGTGCAGTGGTGCAGTGGTGCAGTAGCGCATTGGCATAGTAGCGCTGTGATGCACAGTTTTGCAGTAGAGCAGTTTTGCAGTGGGGCAGTAGCACAGTGGTGCAGTAGCACTGTGGTGCAGTGGCATAGTAGTGCAGTAGCACAGTGGTGCAGTAGCTCGGTGGTGCAGTAGCACTGTGGTGCAGTGGCATAGTGGTGCAGTAGCACAGTGGTGCAGTAGCACGGTGGTGCAGTAGCACTGTGGTGCAGTAGCGCAGTGGCATAGCGGTGCAGTGGCGCAGCGGTGCAGTGGCATAGTGGTGGTGCAGTAGCTCAGTGGTGCAGTAGCACAGTGGTGCAGTAGCGCAGTGGCATAGCGGTGCAGTGGCGCAGCGGTGCAGTGGCATAGTGGTTAGAGCATCAGAATCAATTGAGAAGACCAGGTTTGAATCCTCTTGCTGCTGTTTACAAAGTTGGGCAGTTTCATTCCCCTCACATTGCCTGGGTTCATTGGTTCAGTGGTGGATATGAATGAATAATCTTCGTGCAGTAGTTACAGCATGGCTGAATACTTCCCAGTCGAATTGGCATTGAAAAGTGATGTGTGATCTTTTGAAGTCTCTTACTGCGGTCTCGCTATGGAGCACTGTAGCACCGTAGCACTGTAGCACCATAGCACTGTAGCACCATAGCACCGTAGCACCGTAGCACCGTAGCACAGTCACAGAGTGAAACCTCAATCCTTTTTGCTGTCATTCAAAGACACAGAATATTTTTTCACTCGGCTGTTGTTCGCAGTTCTGAAATTACAGGAACTACCAGAAATGCCCATCCTCTAGATCCTCCTCCAGATCCTCCTCTAGATCCTCCTCCAGATCCTCCTCCAGGATACATAACATTATCACAGAAATACCTGTTCCTTTTTCCTTGGTGCTGCCAGTCGACATCTCTCTAAATTGTGAATTTATTTTAGATATTATGTTGTAACAATGTCTAGCGACGTTGTATTACACAACTTTGGACAGTCAAAGAAAACAAATGCACGTAATTGTTGTACATAATAACTACAATTGTTGTATATATTAACTACAATTGTTGTACATAATAACTACAATTGTTGTACATAATAACTACAATTGTGCAGAATATCTACAATTGTTGTGCATAATAACTATAATTATTGTACATAATAACTATGAAGGGTAATTTGATTGTTCATAGATGACCTGACCATGGGGTTGTAGATGACCTGACCATGGGGTCGTAGATGGCGTAGATGGCCTGTCCCCTGCATTGGTGCCCAAGATGCAAAGCGTTTAGGAGGAGTAGCGTAACAAACACATATACACTTGCCCGATTATAGTGACCAGCTTTTGTCTTCACTGCGGAGTGTCTGTATGCTTCTTAGAAAACTTGTGTTGTGTTGTGTAAGTACATGTGTTTATTTTGTGTATGAACCAAACAATCTCTGCTGTAGAATGTGTTCACTTCATGAGCCACAGTTCATGAGGCGACTAGACCTGGTCCCAGCCAGTCACTTGGATTGTATTTGTGTTATTTAAGTTACATTGAAATTGGAACTCTAACCAGGCAGTTGTGTGAAGAAGGAACTTGCTCAGTAACAGCGATATGTAATATGTAATGCCTTCTGAACTACTCTAACTATTGCAAAGTGCACATAATAATAGTATTTTTTGTTTTTGTGTTTTTCCCTAACAACCTGTTGTGCCACCACAAGCTAAGGGGTGACTAAGCTTGTCCTTCCTTTACCCCGCCCTTCCAAGACCCTAAATACTGATCATGTAACAGTATTGAAGAACACGTCAATTGATTGTAAATCTTATTTAATATACATCAAACAATCATATCAAAACACATTAGGTAGAATGTCATAAATAACACAGTGAATATGGTGATTTTGCTTCGTAATTGATTTCTCATTATATTAATCTTTGAGGGTAATTGCTATATTTATGGCATTAGCAGGAATTGAATCTGTCGCATGAACTGTTTAATTACCACAAGTTCACTTAGTGCAGAAGGATTATTTTCAGATCCATGATATCTTCAGCCAAATCACGAGAAGTAACGCAGATAATAGATTTCATGTCTGAAACAAACCACATGGATGGCTTTTGGATTAATGTAATTTAATTCTGTGTTAATTAAATGGTTATTAGCATGTATGAAATCACACATGCATGCATGCACGCACATGTGTGCATGCACTCACACACGTTCACACGCATGCATACATGCACTGAAGTATGCATGCATGTGTGCCTTTAAGCTCACATGCATGCACACATGCATGCACTCAAGCACACATGCATGTATGCATGCACTCAAGCATGCATGCACGCATACACACATACATTACAAATAGGGGATTGCCTCCTATGAGAAGGGGAATGCCCACTTTGGTAAAGGGGATTGCCCATGAGCTAAAGGGGATTGCCCACTAAGTAAAGGGAAGCTTGAGTATGCAATCTTCCATATAATATGTGGTGGCATGTATTTTATTTAAAAATTAAACTACAATTTATTTAGCATATATATGTACAAGTCTTGATGACTCCACGGCGATGTATTCATTTTTGGAGATGCAAACACATTGACAGAGACAGTAAACACGTTGACATTTGATGACACTACAAAGTTACATACTCCGACAACTGGCAACGCAAACATGTGTCTACATGTTTTTATCTTATTGTTTGTGGGGGCAGAAAGGTATTTGTGTGAAGATTGCTGGGACATCCATTGGACTGTATCCGCTGGAGGTATAGATGTAGATGTGGAGATGTAGGGACGCTCCGTTGTCTTCTGCCTTCAAAGTCTTGCGAAGAGGAAATAATCAGCGCCCTGTTGGTGGAAAGAGGAAATTATATCAGTAGTTCCGGCTTAGACAGGCAGTTGTCGAGTTTTTCAGACAATGCATTCTGTCGGACAATAGTGGGATGATTGTCTCGTGCGGGCGCTATGTAATTTTACCTCATACCCTCTCATCACCCCGATGTCCTTTGCCTTTACAAGTGTAACCTGACTCCTCGTTGTTATGATGCTCTCTGGGAGTGGTTAAGAAATGGGGCTCTGTTCCCACTGCACCGTGGAATGAAAAAGCAAAATTCCTCCTTCCAGACTGGGGTCTTTTTTAGTTGATAATAAAATGAGTCAATGCTTTGTTGGGAAACTTGGGTAAGATTTAGCGTATATATGTACAAGTCTTGATGATTCCACGGCGATGTGTTCATTTTTGGAGATGTAAAAACATTGACAGAGACAGTAAACACGTTGATATCTGATGACACTACAAAGTGACCTACTCCGAGAACTGGCAACGCAAACATGTGTCTACATGTTTTTATCTTATTGTTTGTGAGGTCAGAAAGTTATTTGTGTGAAGATTGCTGGGACACCCACTGGACTGTATCCGCCAGAAGTCTAGATGTAGATGTGGAGATGTAGGGACGCTCCGTTGTCTTCCGTTTTCAAAGTCTTGCGAAGAGGAAATAATCAGCGCCCTGTTGGTGGAAAGAGGAAATTATATCAGTAGTTCCGGCTTAGACAGGCAGTTGTCGAGTTTTTCAGACAATGCATTTTGTCGGACAATAGTGGGATGATTGTCTCGTGCGGGCGCTATGTAATTTTACCTCATACCCTGTCATCACCCCGATGTCCTTGATCACTTTGCCTTTACAAGTGTAACCCGACTCCTCGTTGTTGTGGTGGTTAAGAAATGTGGCTCTGTTCACCCTGCACAGTGGAATGAAAAAGCGAAATTCCTCCTTCCAGACTGGGGTCTTTTTTTTTAGTTTATAATAAAATGAGTCGATGCTTTGTTGGGAAACTTGGGTAAGATTTGGTTGGACAGGGCATGCTTCTGTGCGCGGGGGACAGATACAGGGTGATTAGGGTTTAAGTGCGTAACACTATCGCTTGTCTTCCAGGGGTATCCACATCATAGTCACGGTCACGCGTGTGCACGTGTGCACACTACCTGCGGTGGGTGGAATGCGTGCATGTGTAAATTGTAAATGCATTTTTGAAAATTAGTGTTCCGGGTTGGAATGTTGTTTAGGGCACGGAGACAGTGAATTCTTGTCTTACCTAGTTGGTGATGTTGTTACCAGTTGTGGCAGCATTGTCAATGTCAACAACTCACCCGGTGGCCAAATGGAGACTCAGTTAAATTTAGCATAGCAGAGTGGTATTGATGTGAAGACATTTAGGTAATTTATATATATTTATGCATATATATATATATATATATATATATAATTATAACATACATATCTGTATATATATATATATATAGAGAGAGAGAGAGGAGGGGGAGGGGGAGGGGGAGGGAGAGAGAGAGGGGGAGGGGGAGGGGGAGGGAGAGAAAGAGAGGGGGAGGGGGAGGGGGAGGGGGAGAGGGAGAGGGAGAGTAGTGTAGCATAATTTTCCACAATTTCCATGTCCTGTAAATAGATTGGAACACCAGAACCTGAAGCAGAACTAAATACTTATTTATTTATTTTTTCAAAGGGGCAAAACAAGCATATTTATAGAATAAAGCTATTTGTCGTGCTTTGGCAATAATTAAATATTATTTTATTTGATGAATTATTTAAAATTTAAATGAGCAAAATTAAATTGACTGAAGAGGAATTGACATTAAGGAATTTGGGGTTGATTTTCACTGGGAATGGGGCAACAACTCCCACTCTTGCGTACAGGTGGGGAGGGGGCACTGACTCCCTTGTGTACAGCTGGGAAGAGGGTCTTCCGAGTACGCGTGAGTTATCAGCCATGATCTGCTTTGTTAAATTTCGCGGGACAATGCCTTGTTTAGCGTGTCAGAGTCAACAGTTTCCGCCAAACGTCACACCACATCGGTGACATATTGTGACACCAGATTGTTGCATGTTTCATTTTTCTATGATAATTACCGTGGATGCAGTCACAATATCAGGGATAGCGTGCACAGGTGAGAGAGAGGGTGCGGGGTTATAGAAGCGATGGTAGATCGCCCCGATAGTGGCAGGGTATATATATATATACATGCGCACATGCATGCAGACAAACAGTTGGAGTGTCGGGTCGAGGCACCATGTGGCAATTCTATCTGCTCACACATCCTAGCCTCGTCAAACATCAAAGATTGCAGGTAGGTTCGCCGCCACGGATCTCAGTTTACAAAGTACTATACCTTCATTATAAGTGCATAATTAAAATTAATGGAAGGAGTTTTTTGTCTGGATGCACATCTGAGCACAGGTATTTGAGGATTTAGGCATGAGATTCCTTATTATTATTATTATTAATTCTTTTTAGATAAATAAATATGAAGTTAATGAGCCAGGGCAGGGCATGAAATGTTACCTTTCTCCAGAGTACAATTTTCACGTGGAGGTGTTCTTGTGGACTTTCTAGTCTGTTGTGGTCAGTCGTCCAGGTTTGTGTTGGCATGTTGAGGCAGTCTTGCTGTGGTCAATGTTGGTCTTATATGATGCAGTTAGCAGTCTGTTGTTGGGTTAGATGACCACTCACTCCAGGGCAACGGGTTACACATTTACCCCCTGTGTGGGATCTTTGACTTCCACTGGTATAGAGGCCAGGTAGAAGGGACCAACGGCTCTTAGTGTCAGATCCCTAGTGTTGTGTATCATATGGCTCTGTATAGTATATGGTACGTACTGTATATTTTATATGGTATGATACGGTATGCATTTTCTGGTGAATCTAAAAACATACTATTGAAAGACTATGCTAAGACTTACATGAAGCAGCATAGAGGCTGGAAATAAATTTATTTGTAGTGAAAAAATACTGCGAAATGTATTTGCTTGAAAGTAATCTGGTTTCCTAATCATTTGGAGAGACGTTCTGCACACTACACGCAAGAAACACATTTGCATGCATGTAACAGTGGCTATTGGATTTTTGCGGCCACAATCCTACATTTGTAGTTTCTATACCATATTCTATGCTCTGTAGAATTCTATAAAATTCTATTTACAAATGTATACAAATCTATGGAAATTGAAGTAGACATAAAATATTTCTACAGCATCTATACATAGGGCCAGTTCAACTGAATTAAAATACCGGTTTCAAAACCACATAAAAATACTGGTACACTGAGAGAGTACGCAGCACTGCTGATCCAAAACACTTCCACCCGTCTCCCACCTGCCAGGGGCTGGTGTTCCCACTCTTATGAGGTCTCCCTCCTGCCAGGGGCTGGTGTTCCCACTCTTATGAGGTCTCCCTCCTGCCAGGGGCTGGTGTTCCCACTCTTATGAGGTCTCCCACCTGCCAGGGGCTGGTGTTCCCACTCTTATGAGGTCTCCCACCTGCCAGGGGCTGGTGTTCCCACTCTTATGAGGTCTCCCTCCTGCCAGGGGCTGGTGTTCCCACTCTTATGAGGTCTCCCTCCTGCCAGGGGCTGGTGTTCCCACTCTTATGAGGTCTCCCTCCTGCCAGGGGCTGGTGTTCCCACTCTTATGAGGTCTCCCTCCTGCCAGGGGCTGGTGTTCCCACTCTTATGAGGTCTCCCTCCTGCCAGGGGCTGGTGTTCCCACTCTTATGAGGTCTCTCTCCTACTAGGGGCTGGTGTTCCCACTCTTATGAGGTCTCTCTCCTGCTAGGGGCTGGTGTTCCCACTCTTATGAGGTCTCCCACCTCCAGGGGCTGGTGTTCCCACTCTTATGAGGTCTCCCTCCTGCCAGGGACTGGTGTTCCCACTCTTATGAAGTCTCTCTCCTGCTAGGGACTGGTGTTCCCACTCTTATGAGGTCTCCCTCCTGCCAGGGACTGTTGTTCCCACTCTTATGAGGTCTCCCACCTCCAGGGGCTGGTGTTCCCACTCTTATGAGGTCTCCCTCCTGCCAGGGGCTGGTGTTCCCACTCTTATGAGGTCTCCCTCCTGCAAGGGGCTGGAGTTCCCACTCTTATGAGGTCTCCCTCCTGCCAGGGGCTGGTGTTCCCACTCTTATGAGGTCTCCCTCCTGCAAGGGGCTGGAGTTCCCACTCTTATGAGGTCTCTCTCCTGCCAGGGGCTGGTGTTCCTACTCTTATGAGGTCTCTCTCCTGCCAGGGGCTGGTGTTCCCACTCTTATGAGGTCTCCCTCCTGCCAGGGGCTGGTGTTCCCACTATTATGAGGTCTCCCTCCTGCAAGGGGCTGGAGTTCCCACTCTTATGAGGTCTCCCTCCTGCCAGGGGCTGGTGTTCCCACTAATATGAGGTCTCCCTCCTGCAAGGGGCTGGAGTTCCCACTCTTATGAGGTCTCTCTCCTGCCAGTGGCTGGTGTTCCCACTCTTATGAGGTCTCTGTCCTGCCAGGGGCTGGTGTTCCTACTCTTATGAGGTCTATATATCATTGCGGATATGAACATAGTTATTTAGTTATTATATAAAAAAAAAAATTTTACATTTTTTTTTTACCAAAGGTAAATATTTCAAGGTTGCACCACTGTATTATGTTGTGTAAAATGACCTAGTTCTGTATGTAGATGTGACTGTATTGTGCATTGACTTCTGCTTGTGCATACATTATTCCATACCCTTATCTTGCACCCATACAATAATATTGACTCTGCCTTATGATCAAATAAATAAGTGCAGTCTTCGGGGCGGCTGATAAGTTCACTTAACAACTTACATAGCAAGAAACGATTTTTTATGGGGTCACAATTAGCTTAAGGGGACTTACTGGTTGTTTTTTGTCAAACAATCCATTACTGTTGAACACACTGCTCAGACACTTAAAGCTATCAGCAATTGTGCTATTTAAAAACAATCTTTCTTTACATTTTTTGTGTCTAAAACATCACAAGTGTGCCTTATGATTCACTTCTCCTGGCGGCCACAGCTGTTTGTGTCTAAAACATCACAAGTGTGCCTTATGATTCACTTCTCCTGGCGGCCACAGCTGTTTGTGTCTAAAACATCACAAGTGTGCCTTATGATTCACTTCTCCTGGCGGCCACAGCTGTTTGTGTCTAAAACATCACAAGTGTGCCTTATGATTCACTTCTCCTGGCGGCCACAGCTGTTTGTGTCTAAAACATCACAAGTGTGCCTTATGATTCACTTCTCCTGGCGGCCACAGCTGTTTGTGTCTAAAACATCACAAGTGTGCCTTATGATTCACTTCTCCTGGCGGCCACAGCTGTTTGTGTCTAAAACATCACAAGTGTGCCTTATGATTCACTTCTCCTGGCGGCCACAGCTGTTTGTGTCTAAAACATCACAAGTGTGCCTTATGATTCACTTCTCCTGGCGGCCACAGCTGTTTGTGTCTAAAACATCACAAGTGTGCCTTATGATTCACTTCTCCTGGCGGCCACAGCTGTTTGTGTCTAAAACATCACAAGTGTGCCTTATGATTCACTTCTCCTGGCGGCCACAGCTGTTTGTGTCTAAAACATCACAAGTGTGCCTTATGATTCACTTCTCCTGGCGGCCACAGCTGTTTGTGTCTAAAACATCACAAGTGTGCCTTATGATTCACTTCTCCTGGCGGCCACAGCTGTTTGTGTCTAAAACATCACAAGTGTGCCTTATGATTCACTTCTCCTGGCGGCCACAGCTGTTTGTGTCTAAAACATCACAAGTGTGCCTTATGATTCACTTCTCCTGGCGGCCACAGCTGTTTGTGTCTAAAACATCACAAGTGTGCCTTATGATTCACTTCTCCTGGCGGCCACAGCTGTTTGTGTCTAAACATCACAAGTGTGCCTTATGATTCACTTCTCCTGGCGGCCACAGCTGTTTGTGTCTAAAACATCACAAGTGTGCCTTATGATTCACTTCTCCTGGCGGCCACAGCTGTTTGTGTCTAAAACATCACAAGTGTGCCTTATGATTCACTTCTCCTGGCGGCCACAGCTGTTTGTGTCTAAAACATCACAAGTGTGCCTTATGATTCACTTCTCCTGGCGGCCACAGCTGTTTGTGTCTAAAACATCACAAGTGTGCCTTATGATTCACTTCTCCTGGCGGCCACAGCTGTTTGTGTCTAAAACATCACAAGTGTGCCTTATGATTCACTTCTCCTGGCGGCCACAGCTGTTTGTGTCTAAAACATCACAAGTGTGCCTTATGATTCACTTCTCCTGGCGGCCACAGCTGTTTGTGTCTAAAACATCACAAGTGTGCCTTATGATTCACTTCTCCTGGCGGCCACAGCTGTTTGTGTCTAAACATCACAAGTGTGCCTTATGATTCACTTCTCCTGGCGGCCACAGCTGTTTGGGAGACCATTTTGTCAGGTAAATGTTAATATTAATTTGAAGGGGAAGATAAAGAATTGAACACATCTACTGGTAGTATCCACTACGAGCTAGCTCATTTGTGCAAATTTGTTATTTAGTTTTGATGAAATCATCAGAAAAACTAGTAATTTTTTACCGGATCCAGTCAAAAATCAACAAAAAATAACAGGTTGCTCTGCCTCTACATATTATAACAGTAGGGTATTCAGAGTTTACCCAATCTAAGATCAAAGTCAATTCTTTCGATGCTTTCAGCAATCGTATTAAACTGATGGCACATATTACTTAGATTATTCACACACTACACTTTTACCACTCATATTGAACTGAGGGCACATATTATTTAGATTATTCGCACACTACACTTTTAGCACTCACATTGAACTGACTGCATATATTACTTAGATTATTCACACACTAAACTTTTAGCACTCATATTGAACTGACTGCACATATTACTTAGATTATTCACACACTACACTTTTAGCACTCATATTGAACTGACTGCACATATTACTTAGATTATTCGCACACTACACTTTTACCACTCATATTGAACTGACGGCACATATTACTTAGATTATTCACACACTACACTTTTAGCACTTGTATTGAACTGATGGCACATATTACTTAGATTATTCACACACTACACTTTTACCACTCATATTGAACTGATGGCACATATTACTTAGATTATTCACACACTACACTTTTACCACTCATTGAACTGATGGCACATATTACTTAGATTATTCGCACACTACACTTTTAGCACTCACATTGAACTGACTGCATATATTACTTAGATTATTCACACACTAAACTTTTAGCACTCATATTGAACTGACTGCACATATTACTTAGATTATTCACACACTACACTTTTAGCACTCATATTGAACTGACTGCACATATTACTTAGATTATTCACACACTACACTTTTACCACTCATATTGAACTGATGGCACATATTACTTAGATTATTCACACACTACACTTTTAGCACTTGTATTGAACTGATGGCACATATTACTTAGATTATTCACACACTACACTTTTACCACTCATATTGAACTGATGGCACATATTACTTAGATTATTCACACACTACACTTTTAGCACTCATATTGAACTGATGGCACATATTACTTAGATTATTCACACACTACACTTTTAGCACTCGTATTGAACTGATGGCACATATTACTTAGATTATTCACACACTACACTTTTACCACTCATATTGAACTGACGGCACATATTACTTAGATTATTCACACACTACACTTTTAGCACTCGTATTGAACTGATGGCACATATTACTTAGATTATTCACACACTACACTTGTACCACTCATATTGAACTGAGGGCACATATTACTTAGATTATTCACACACTAAACTTTTAGCACTCATATTGAACTGACTGCACATATTACTTAGATTATTCACACACTAAACTTTTAGCACTCATATTGAACTGACTGCACATATTACTTAGATTATTCACACACTACACTTTTAGCACTCATATTGAACTGATGGCACATATTACTTAGATTATTCGCACACTACACTTTTAGCACTCACATTGAACTGACTGCATATATTACTTAGATTATTCACACACTAAACTTTTAGCACTCATATTGAACTGACTGCACATATTACTTAGATTATTCACACACTACACTTTTAGCACTCATATTGAACTGACGGCACATATTACTTAGATTATTCACACACTACACTTTTAGCACTCATATTGAACTGATGGCACATATTACTTAGATTATTCACACACTACACTTTTACCACTCATATTGAACTGACGGCACATATTACTTAGATTATTCACACACTACACTTTTACCACTCATATTGAACTGACGGCACATATTACTTAGATTATTCACACACTACACTTTTAGCACTCATATTGAACTGACGGCACATATTACTTAGATTATTCACACACTACACTTTTACCACTCATTGAACTGAGGGCACATATTACTTAGATTATTCACACACTAAACTTTTAGCACTCATATTGAACTGACTGCACATATTACTTAGATTATTCACACACTACACTTTTAGCACTCATATTGAACTGACGGCACATATTACTTAGATTATTCACACACTACACTTTTAGCACTCATATTGAACTGACGGCACATATTACTTAGATTATTCACACACTACACTTTTACCACTCATATTGAACTGAGGGCACATATTACTTAGATTATTCACACACTAAACGTTTAGCACTCATATTGAACTGACTGCACATATTACTTAGATTATTCACACACTACACTTTTAGCACTCATTGAACTGACTGCACATATTACTTAGATTATTCACCCACTACACTTTTACCACTCATATTGAACTGACGGCACATATTACTTAGATTATTCACACACTACACTTTTACCACTCATATTGAACTGACGGCACATATTACTTAGGTTATTCACACACTACACTTTTAGCACTCATATTGAACTGACGGCACATATTACTTAGATTATTCACACACTACACTTTTACCACTCATATTGAACTGACGGCACATATTACTTAGATTATTCACACACTACACTTTTAGCACTCATATTGAACTGACGGCACATATTACTTAGATTATTCACACACTACACTTTTAGCACTCATATTGAACTGATGGCACATTTTACTTAGATTATTCACACACTACACTTTTACCACTCATATTGAACTGACGGCACATATTACTTAGATTATTCACACACTACACTTTTAGCACTCATATTGAACTGATGGCACATATTACTTAGATTATTCACACACTAAACTTTTACCACTCATATTGAACTGATGGCACATATTACTTAGATTATTCACGCACTACACTTTTACCACTCATATTGAACTGATGGCACATATTACTTAGATTATTCACACACTACTCTTTTAGCACTCATATTGAACTGACAGCACATATTACTTAGATTATTCACACACTACACTTTTAGCACTCATATTGAACTGACGGCACATATTACTTAGATTATTCACACACTACACTTTTAGCACTCATTGAACTGATGGCACATATTACTTAGATTATTCACACACTACACTTTTAGCACTCATATTGAACTGACGGCACATATTACTTAGATTATTCACACACTACACTTTTAGCACTCATATTGAACTGATGGCACATTTTACTTAGATTATTCACACACTACACTTTTACCACTCATATTGAACTGACGGCACATATTACTTAGATTATTCACACACTACACTTTTAGCACTCATATTGAACTGATGGCACATATTACTTAGATTATTCACACACTAAACTTTTACCACTCATATTGAACTGATGGCACATATTACTTAGATTATTCACGCACTACACTTTTACCACTCATATTGAACTGATGGCACATATTACTTAGATTATTCACACACTACTCTTTTAGCACTCATATTGAACTGACAGCACATATTACTTAGATTATTCACACACTACACTTTTAGCACTCATATTGAACTGACGGCACATATTACTTAGATTATTCACACACTACACTTTTAGCACTCATTGAACTGATGGCACATATTACTTAGATTATTCACACACTACACTTTTAGCACTCATATTGAAATGACTGCACATATTATTACTTAGATTATTCACACACTACACTTTTACCACTCATATTGAACTGACGGCACATATTACTTAGATTATTCACACACTACACTTTTACCACTCATATTGAACTGACTGCACATATTATTACTTAGATTATTCACACACTACACTTTTAGCACTCATATTGAACTGACTGCACATATTATTACTTAGATTATTCACACACTACAGATTTGAACATCATAACCTACACTGATTCACAATGGACTAAATAAATTTAGTTTTTCCTTGTTAAACCCTTCGAGTCCCAGGGGCCATCTCAGTTGCTTTCGTTGTATTCTTTTCAACTTATCTGCGTCCTTCTGCAGAGTCAGAGTGAAAGCATGCGCACAGTCTGGAATATGACATTAAATGTCCAGTATCTTGAGCTGGTGAATAGTTCTATTTTAACTGTCCACCTCCTTGTTAAGCGGCCATTGTTTACGATGTGATACACTTATACTGCGCCTGTTTATCTTGCTTTGGTCTGTATCGGACCCCCGGATGTTTGCTGGGTCTACAAACGATGCAGATTGCGGACTGTATTGCCGTCACTTGCCACCTGAATGAAACCTGAGTAATCTCATGACCTGTCAACAGAGATACAGGTGTCAACGCCTGCCCCGGCATACCTGAGGTTTATGCGTTGTCTCCTGGGGCCTCTACAGGATTAGGCTGGGTTCTTGGGACAGGACAATCGGTGGTGGTCAATTGTTGGATTTTATAATAACGTTGACAGCAATCATAGGTGTGTATCGGGGGTGGTTGGTGAAGTTGTGCAGTGGTGACAGTCACTGTTTTCGATGACACAATGATGACACAGTTGTTGACTTTAGCGTAATAGTTTTAATCATGACAATGTGATATATATTAAAGTTGATGGGACAATCCTTTGCTTTGACGTCATGTCTTACATTCACTTTACATCTTGTCTACACTATGACAACACAGTTGCTGTATGTCACAGTGGCATCATAGTTTGTACTTCTTTATTTTATGTCATGGTTTTTATGTGTGTTGTTACAGTTCTTTTTGATGACATCCCTGTTTTACACTGACATTACATTAGGCCTACAGATGTTCTCGAGACTGACTCTACAGTTTTAGATAGTGACATCCAAGTTGGTGACAGTAACAAATGTTAGATTTCTCAACAATGCAAAAATGGTTGTGAGAGTAACATGAGACTTGTTGACACTGACATATGACAATGAAATGACACTAAAGAGTGACCTTGACAATGAAATGACACTAAAGAGTGACCCTGATAATGACATAACACTAAAGAGTGACTCTGACACTGGCCTCGCACCCAGAGCAACCATGAGTCCTTGTTTCAGGAGCGAGACTTGCTGTCGCTGGTAGAGGGGACACTCTCCCTCCCTGGACGTCTCCTCCACCACCTCAAGGATGATGGTAGTTGTCTTGTCTGTACCACGAGTGTGGACAATCTGAAGCAGGAGGCCGTAGCCATGGTACAGTCCCTGGAACGCACCCAGGCGCAGCTGGGAAGGCTGCCCAATCTCTCTGCCCTCCCAGCCTCTATACACCTGAGGAATGAGGGAAACACCCCTCAGATATCACCCCGATCAGGACGAAGACGACTTAGGTAAGTGCTGGATTCTACGGGGTGGGGTGTGTATTGGGGTTGTGGTTTCTCCTCTTTGTCTCCACCATCCGGGGTGAGGTTGGCATTGATACTGGTCCTCGACTTGTTTCCCTTCATCCCTCACTGATCCTGTTTCACTGCTGTCTCCCCTCCCCCCACCCCTCGCTCTCATTCTCCCCTCCCCTCCAATTCCCACCAAATCTCTCTTCACGCAGTCCTCCCATCTCAGTCTCGGTCTTCCTCTTCTACACTCCACTCTAAGCGCATCTACTCTCTTCATCAACCGTACACCTTCCATTCTTTCCACATGTCCAGGCCACTTTAGCCAGCTCCTCACCAGCTTCCTCGTGAGACTCTCACACCAGCTTCCTCGTGAGACTCTCTCACACCAGCTTCCTCGTGAGACTCTCTCACACCAACTTCAGCCCCTATGTGTAGTCTGTGTAACATTTGCTGACTAAGAAAATTGAAGAAGAAACACCAAGGTTTACCTGTACCACATTCTACCCCACCCGCATCAACTGTACCACATTCTACCCCACCCGCATCAACTGTACCACATTCTACCCCACCCACATCAACTGTACCACATTCTACCCCACCCGCATCAACTGTACCACATTCTACCCCACCCACATCAACTGTACCACATTCTACCTCACCCACATCAACTGTACCACATTCTACCCCACCCGCATCAACTGTACCACATTCTACCCCACCCACATCAACTGTACCACATTCTACCCCACCCGCATCAACTGTACCACATTCTACCCCACCCACATCAACTGTACCACATTCTACCTCACCCACATCAACTGTACCACATTCTACCTCACCCACATCAACTGTACCACATTCTACCCCACCCACATCAACTGTACCACATTCTACCCCACCCACATCAACTGTACCACATTCTACCCCACCCGCATCAACTGTACCACATTCTACCCCACCCGCATCAACTGTACCACATTCTACCTCACCCACATCAACTGTACCACATTCTACCCCACCCACATCAACTGTACCACATTCTACCCCACCCACATCAACTGTACAACATTCTACCTCACCCGCATCAACTGTACCACATTCTACCCCACCCGCATCAACTGTACCACATTCTACCCCACCCGCATCAACTGTACCACATTCTACCCCACCCACATCAACTGTACCACATTCTACCTCACCCGCATCAACTGTACCACATTCTACCCCACCCACATCAACTGTACCACATTCTACCCCACCCGCATCAACTGTACCACATTCTACCCCACCCGCATCAACTGTACCACATTCTACCCCACCCACATCAACTGTACCACATTCTACCTCACCCGCATCAACTGTACCACATTCTACCTCACCCACATCAACTGTACCACATTCTACCCCACCCACATCAACTGTACCACATTCTACCTCACCCACATCAACTGTACCACATTCTACCTCACCCACATCAACTGTACCACATTCTACCCCACCCACATCAACTGTACCACATTCTACCCCACCCACATCAACTGTACCACATTCTACCTCACCCACATCAACTGTACCACATTTTACCCCACCCGCATCAACTGAACCTTAAAAAAACTGGGTGTATGTCTTTTGTACAGTCCTATCCTTCACTGTTTTTGTGACGTCTCTTCGCAGTGGAGTGTTAGTTATAGGCCATCACTGACACTGATGAATTATTGATTGAGATATTCTACATTGTCCAGATGAATATTTATTATAATTTTACAGATACTCGTAATATTTGGTGTTTTTGGTAATGGATGTAGAATGGACAATAGACCCTGGTCAGTGAGTTTCTGTTGAGATTGACAAGTACAGCTCCAAATCCCTTCTTGGGAGCAACAGGAGCCTGGATAAAGAGTGAATTTAATATTGTGATAAGTCAATGTTACATTCTGGTGTAAATGTTACATTCTGGTGTAAATGTTACATTCTGGTGTAAATGTTACTCTTTTTTGGTGGCCTCAAACCTATGACCCCATTTCAACAAACAATAGACCATTGTACTTACATTTCAACAAACAATAGACCATTGTACTTACAAAGCCTTTGTCAGTTACTTAGTATTCTATATATAGACACATGTTACATGTGCTTAAACAATACAGGTCGCTACATATCCTGTCCACTTCAACTTTGTTTGTCACAATAAAAGCCAGTGACACTAGTTAAGGACAATACTTGTCCTCTGCTGTCAGAATCGACCAAAAGTCGCATTTGACGTATTTGAGTTGTTTAGTTTATCAGATTCACCATTGAAAGAGCTTCAAGATTATGAATAGCTTATCATTGTGTAATATTTATGTCAGTCGCAATCGCATTTTTTCTGGAGGTAACTATTTGATAATTTTCTTACCAAGATAACTGTGATTTGAACAATGCTGCTGCATTCTTGCATTCTCAGCCGACCCTGACCCTTGCTGTTGTAAAATACCCTGCACAGCAGAAACATTTTATACGCTCCCTCATTCACATTAGAACCTTCCCTCACTTGTTATAAGGAGAGAAGTCAGGAATCTCGGGCTGTAGACATAAAAATGGAAAAACTGTGACATGCATTTTACATCTCTAATTTACGTGAAGGTACCCCCCCCGTTCTTCTCTTTGTCACACTACTTGCAGATGCCAAGAATATATGTCATTACTAATTGCATCTAAGGGGCTTTGTAAATATAAAAAAATTCCAATAATGCAAAATAATTGGATGTGGGTAGGTTGGTGAAGGGTCCGTTTGGAGTATAAAAAACATCGGAAGCATATTTTTTGAGTGTTGTTCCTGGTTGAAATTTACTACTAATCGGCTTTCCATTCACTGTATTGGCAGTGCCTCAAGTTTTTGGATAGGGGTGCAGTAGGTGGGGGTCAATCCTATCCAATTTTTTTATTACAGAATTTTTGTATAGTTACAAAACCCCCCAAAATGTGCAAAAGCATTTTTCAAGAATCTTTAACAAGATTTAACAAGATTTGCCATCCTGAGATATATGTCAACCTTGTTTTTAAACATATTGACGCTGCTAGCAGTTACACAATCTGTAGACAATTTGTTCCATTCATTTAATGTCCTCTGTGAGAACGAGTGCTTCCTGATGTCCAATCTACATTGATCCTTTACTAATTTTACCTCATGTCCTCTAGTTCTGCTATACTTCTTGAGTGAGAAAAAAATATTTCTATCAATATTTTCATACCCATTCAATATCTTAAAAACTTCAATCTGATCTCCTCTTAACCTCCTTGTCTCTAGAGTTGTTAAACCACATTCTTTCAGGCGTTCTTCATAACTAAGGTATCTCAGTTCTGGAATCATTTTAGTTGCTCCCCTTTGTATGCTTTCAAGCGTATCTATATCCTTCTTACGATATGGTCTCCATGCTTGTATACAGTATTCTAAATGAGGTCTAACTATTGCTTTATAAAGAGGTATAATTAACTTGTTTCCCTTGTATGTTATGTTTCTTCTAATCAATCCAAGAATTTGATTACCCTTTGACGCTGCAATACCACACTGCCCTGAAACTTTCATATCAGCGCTTATTGTAACTCCTAAGTCCTTTTCATTTACAGTAGTACCCAGAACAGTATCTCCCATTTTATAGTTTACATTCAAGTTCCCATGTCCTGTATGTAGGCATTTACATTTCCCAAAATTTAACATCTGCCATTTCTCAGACCATTTCACTAATCTGTCTAGATCGTTTTGTAAATGTTGTTTATCACCATCAGTATTAACCTTTCTAAACAGTTTTATGTCATCCGCAAATTTCAGTACGTTACTTGTTATATTGTCGTCCAAGTCATTTATATATTTTAAGAATAATATAGGTCCTAATACTGATCCTTGAGGTACCCCACTCAAAACCGATTTCCAATTTGAAACTTCTCCATCTACTACAAATCATTGTCTTCTGTCAGTGAGCCATTGTTCTATCCAGTCAGTTATGCTATCCCCGATACCATGGGCTTTTAATTTAAGTAGTAATCTTTGATGTGGCACTTTGTCAAAAGCTTTCTGAAAATCTTGCAGTAGAACGACCAAGAACTGGGCCATTGATGGCTGATTATTCACGCATAGTTGTCACTGTCTCGATTAGTTTGTCAGTTTGTCAACAGAGTGCACTGGAGAATGTTCACATCGGCCAAAGTATAAATCTTTGGTAAATATATCACAGCTCTAGCCTCAGCGCTGCTAGTAAAGGTAGTGCTAGTAATACTTAATTGGAAAGTTTTTCATGAGATATGATCTGACACATGCTCTAAGACTATCTTTCATCTGTAGTTCATGCTGCATGTTTAGTATTAATTATTTATTAAGTGGTTATTTAAATATACTTAGGCACTGTGTCCTTTAAGTGGAATCAGATAATCAGGCTGTTGTTTCCTGCTCATATAGTTTTTATTGGGTGTGTTCTGAATTGTATATTTTATCTTCTGATTAGTATCTGCTATCAGCCATTGTTCTGCAGTCGCTTTGTCACTGTCAATAAGAATCAACTTCCCCCTCCTGAAGACAAAGTCCCTGACAACCAAGTCACAGATCACTATTAAATCTTCCATTGGCGACAAGGTAAACATTTGTTAATGCTGCTAGCAAATTTCTATTTTGAAAATCTTAAAAATAAATATGTTAAAATATATTCTTTCATCAACCTGCTGGACAAAAATCCATCAAATTCTGTCATTTTATCTCCAGAAAATCAACATACAAACTCACTTTCATTTGCATATGGTGCCAGCTATCCACTAGAAATTTTAATCTGGCCGCAGCATAAATGTTGTAGTCTTCAAATATGACCAAATAAATGTTGTAGTCCTCAAATATGACCAAATAAATGTTGTAGTCCTCAAATATGACCAAATAAATGTTGTAGTACTCAAATATGACCAAACAACCTGTTCAAAAATAATTTTGCATGCAGTAAAAAATTGTCAAAAGGGGGATCGCCTGAAAACCACTGGCACTTGATTCGTATGTCATGAACCCTGAGGTACAGTAAAGTGATCCGTCCCTGTCAAATTTGCTTGTAAAGACATCATATGGTTATTTGTCTGGTGGCGGCGCTACAAGCATATCACATGACCACTGTCATGTGACACAAACAGGAGGACTGAATTTGTAATTTATACTTTATATAATTTAATTCATGCAAAATTATGCAAAGTTTTTGTAAGACATTGCAGCACATAAGGAACACATGTATTGTAGTTCCCCAGTTACACGCGATATTATCATATTAGGGCATATTTAACTCTCGCAGTTTATCAGCGACACATTCAGAGATATGAACTTTGAAACACTGCTGTTATTGAATGCCTGAGTCTGAGGATGAAAATTTACAGTGGTATTTTTCTGGGGTGATGGAATGTGAACCCCTGGGGTAGGGTGAAGGGTGAACCCATCACAATCAATTTGCACCCTAAATTGGTGTTAATATGATGAAAGATAATGTAAAGCATTCACAGTAACAAATAGTAGCAAGTTGTGTTTTTTTGATTGAAGGTAAAGTCTTTTCATGGCGAGGCAGTATTGTTTGGTGAAGAGAACCATTATCTGGTTGTGGTTGTCTTATCAGAGATAACATCATTGGTTGAAGACTTGGTCCTGGGTGTGTCCCTGTGAGAGTGACCAAGGCTTTGATCTGTCATGTGGTCA
Organism: Lamellibrachia columna; assembly: GCA_963662155.1. Classification (NCBI taxonomy): domain Eukaryota; kingdom Metazoa; phylum Annelida; class Polychaeta; order Sabellida; family Siboglinidae; genus Lamellibrachia; species Lamellibrachia columna. Next base: position 64,599,298 of record OY759262.1, read on the forward strand.
GTGGTTACAGTGGGTGGGTGACCACTGGAGGGGTAAGACCACTTTTGATCTTCCTGTTTATTGTTTCACATGAATGTAGGGCATATTAAATTGCGATATGTGAATTTAAACAATTCATTCATATGATGTGACATAAGTGCAATTGAGCAGGCATATTCACAGGTTTGTTTGTAGAAGCTATTGGCTGTGAAATAGTGCATTTTTTTTTAAATTTAACAGGTGGGATTTATGGAAATTTTTCTGCAGTTGGCCACGTTGGCGCATAAATACATGGCTATTTTTGTAAAAATTGATGGGCATTTTAAAAGAGCTAGCGATAGGTGATTCTGAAAAAAATTGGTCAACATGTCAATGAGATGATGGCAGTTGTGAAAAATTTAAAGAATTTTTTATGGTCACGTTTTCTTATAATCAGACAGTATGTTAACATGGCCACCGATGCAATATTCTACATAGCTCTAACCCCTGGAGGGGCAAACTGGGACTAACTGTATATGTACTAGTCATCTGTGAAAGTCACACGAAATGGGAGACAACATGTTGCAGAGGCAGGGACCGACCGGACCGACATCTTGCATCTATAATTTTTTTAAACAATTCCACCACAAACTTAATCCATTCTACAAGGGACTGTACTATTGTTACCAATATCTAATTGACAACAAATATTACTGGGAATTAGATCACATTTAAAGTGTGTTTTCCCATTTAATTCTATTGGACTGTAATGGAATAACAACAGTAGCCTTTCCTGTCTCCTTTGTGGAAGTTATTTGAAACCTGCGGCATATTTGTAAAAAGGATATTAAGCAAATCCCCGTCTCAGCGGGCGCCTTTTGTTGGAGGCATTATGCTGAGGAAATTGCCTCAGTTGGAGCAGGGAGTTGCTCCCAAGAGACAAAAGCCTTGTGACTTCCTTTGATGTCACCCACATTTGCATGACAGCTGCCCACCCTAGGAAAGGTGATTAAATCAATTACAAATGTATTCATTGAAGACGATACTGCAGCCGTAATAAATCCAATTTTGATTGTGTTTTTATGTAACTCTTCTGCTGTCTGTGATCCGTCTTTGTACTCTGTGAATTAAGCACCCTTTCAATTGGGATTTGAGTCCATGTCAAATCATACTCAAAGTTCACCAGCAGTAATAAGGATAATTATTTGGGCATTTAAGTTTTATTTTTGATAACATTGCTAGTCAGACTGGAGCCGTACTACCATATAATATGAGACAGGATGTTTGTTGGTCATTCGAGATGCTTATTTATGGTCATATTCAATTGTTTTATTGTTGCAACGATAGCCAAACAACATGTCATGTTTCACAAAGAAACAGTCAAACATTCTTGAATAAGCCCAGCATGGTATTGCTGATGGAACACATTTTCCAGTGATTGTCATTAAAATATGTAGTTTTATTACTGGAGAAATTGTGAAAGGGTTATGTTTTTTATGTATGTATTTTAGTTGTTTATCTGTTGATAACCTAACCTAAGGACAGTTCCTCTTGTTCGATGATATAGGATCAGTGGGGAGTGGTGGTCTAATGGTTAGAGCACCCGCCTGTCGATCGAGATGATGGTGGTTCGATTCCACCTCCGCCGTTTCGAAGCTTGGGCAGTTTCGTTCACCCCACTTTGCTCGTGTCTTTCGGAAGAGACACTGAAAGCTGTTGGTCCAAACTCCTGCGTTAGCTCAAGAATTCCTCGTTAAGCATAAATTATTAAATTCATCTCAACATGGATTCCTTAAAGCGAGGTCATGCTTAACAAATATGTTATGTTTTTTGGAAGAAATCACTAAGTGGATAGACGTGGGATCGCCAGTAGATATTATCTACTTAGATTTTCAGAAAGCTTTTGACAAAGTGCCACATCAAAGATTACTACTTAAATTAAAAGCCCATGGTATCGGGGATAGCATAACTGACTGGATAGAACAATGGCTGACTGACAGAAGACAACGAGTTGCAGTAGATGGAGAAGTTTCAAATTGGAAATCGGTTTTGAGTGGGGTACCTCAAGGATCAGTATTAGGACCTATATTATTCTTAATATATATCAATGACTTGGACGACAGTATAACAAGTAACGTACTGAAATTTGCGGATGACACAAAACTGTTTAGAAAGGTTAACACTGATGGTGATAAACAACATTTACAAAACGATCTAGACAGATTAGTGAAATGGTCTGAGAAATGGCAGATGTTGTTCAATTTGGGGAAATGTAAATGCCTACATACAGGACATAGGAACTTGAATGTAAACTATAAAATGGGAGATACTGTTCTGGGTACTACTGTAAAAGAAAAGGACTTAGGAGTTACAATAAGCGCTGATATGAAAGTTTCAGAGCAGTGTGGTATTGCAGCTTCAAAGGGTAATCAAATTCTTGGATTGATTAGAAGAAACATAACATACAAGGGAAAAAAGTTAATTATACCTCTTTATAAAGCAATAGTTAGACCTCATTTAGAATACTGTATACAAGCATGGAGACCATATCGTAAGAAGGATATAGATATGCTTGAACGCATACAAAGGAGAGCAACTAAAATGATTCCAGAACTGAGAGACCTTAGTTATGAAGAACGCCTGAAAGAATGTGGTTTAACAACTCTAGAGACAAGGAGGTTAAGAGGAGATCAGATTGAAGTTTTTAAGATATTGAATGGGTATGAAAATATTGATAGAAATATGTTTTTCTCACTCAAGAAGTATAGCAGAACTAGAGGACATGAGGTAAAATTAGTAAAGGATCAATGTAGATTGGACATCAGGAAGCACTCGTTCTCACAGAGGACAATAAATGAATGGAACAAATTGTCTACAGATTGTGTAACTGCTAGCAGCGTGAATATGTTTAAAAACAAGGTTGACACACATCTCAGGAGGGCGGGTTATAAGTAGATGAACATTGTTGGACTCTCGATAAGCCAATGGCTTCCTTGTCCACTTGCCATCTGGGCCTTTGGCTTGGATGGCAAATCTTGTTAAATCTTGTTAAAGATTGGGCTGTTTGGAGTATAACTACTTGAGACTGTTCTATTAGTGTTGTTGATAGTCACCAGGTGTCAGCATGGGTAGTGTATTGAAAGACATGATAGAGACACAATTAAATTCATGCTAGAGATATTAGATAAAGGCATCCTTTGTGAATCTGTATCTTCAGATGTAAGTAGCCCCAATTATCTTCCAAGCAAGATAAGCTGCTGTTTCCTGGGAAACGAGCAATTATTTTTTTACACATGGAATCACAAGAATTAGAATCATGTTTTTAAACTGGATTAATTAATTAACAAGCACTTGTGACAATGGACTATTTACCCAGCTATCAGTTGATATGGTCCAGAAAATTGGTGTAATTAGAAAAAAGGTTTCTTAAAAAAAATCTCTGAATCCTTGAACAATAATATAAAATTAATGATAGCTAATTGTAGTAGTTACATTTTCATTAAATTAGTTAATTTATTTGTTGCAGTTTTGTCCCCAAACTCGTATGTTGGGGCTGGATAGGGTAAAGAACATAGTAAGACCTTGGCTGTGAGTAAACGCTGGATATTATATTATAAAGCATTTATCTTTCGGTAGAAAAAAAATCATGAAATGATTACCGGTATGTGTAATGGTGATGCGTTATCATAGGTTACATTACGTAGGTTAGTTATTACATTATGTAGAACATCACAGTAAAGCACCATCAGGTGTGATAATAATATATAATGCATATAGAGTGCAATACCCTTAAAAAGATCAAAGCTCTGCACATATTTAATTAATTAATAATACAATAGTAAGTAATGTATAAAATAAATGTCTATGAATGACAATAAAATAAAAGATAAAGAAAAATATGTATGTATTAATAGATGATTAATTTATAACATAAATACTGATGTCATAAGTAGAGCATTATTAAACAAATTAAACTATGTAATTTTTAAACCAGATAAAAACATCGACTGATAAAATGTCAGCAATATTCCACCAGGAACAGGTGTGTCTAAAAAGCTGTGGCTCTGTAAGATTATGTTTAGTTCAAGTTACCATTGTGATAGACTACCCTCTACTCAAACATTTGGTTTGAGTTAGCACTCTTGCAGTGCATCGTGGGACATGGGATATGATATGGCACCTTAGCTCTTTCATGACCATCACCATGTGTTGTGTTTGCTGGAGCATGTCGGGTTCAGCCACGCGTGATGACAGATGGATTGCCTACTGAAGGAGTGACCACAGTGAAAGCAGAACTAAAACAATTGGTCCAAACAATTATGTTTTAAGTGCCACAAGTTAGCTAGGTGTGAATGTAATTTCTCTGTGGTGATTGATATGTCTCGCTGCTCTGTGGTGGATGTGGGATACATAATGGTTATTGATTTGTTTAAGTGCTGTGTTCCTTATGGAAAACTGTCACGCTTGAGTGATTCCTGGTGATGTTTGTGACAGCTGCTGGTGGGAAAGTGGAACTATCAGGTGAAGGGAAGAGGAAGAAGATGTTAGAGGAAAGGGAATGAACCATGTAGGAGTATGGTTTATTGTGGGGAACTGTGTGTCTTAAGGACATTTTTATTGGATCTTTAAAGAGGAAGCCCTGATGGAAAACATTTTACCTTCATAAAATTATATATGGGGTTACAAAGATTGGGAAAGGGAAAGGAAGAGGTTGGGGAAATATTGGGATGTTTCAACCAGAGTTACTGTGACATGAGGAATTGGAATGAAATGATAACATGTGAAAGTGAGAATTGTAACAGGAGGAGATTTACCATAATTAGTTTAACATTTGTTTGTACTTTTACAGTGAGTACTTTGACAGCCGACACTTGACCAGGTATTTTACAAGTGGGAGCAGATCACCTAGAGTGGTGTGAGGGTGAGCAACAGACCCTGGAGGGGTGGACAAAACAACCCTTATGAATAAAATATTAGAGGAATGTAACAAAGAATGACACTGCCATAGAGTTTTTGTGTGACACAGTGACTCTGTAAAAGTTTGTCATTTGAAATAGTGTCACTGACAGGTTATGTTATGTTATATGACACTGACAAAGATGGACACCATGACAGTCTCAGCAGTGACACAGTGACACAATGACAGTGTCCACTATGACACTGTGGCACTGTGATGATGTCTGAACTTCCCCCTACCCTGATTGCAGTGGTCGGTCGTTTCCCTATCCCATCTCCCATATCTCACATTCTCCATCATCCTGGATTTATGAAGCGCAGCTAATGGGGAGTAAGTTATTGGGAGACAAGGCTGTTACCTGGTGGCAGCAGCTGGGGTTTACCTGCCCCAGCTGTGGCTGGTGCAGGTTCATGGCCAGGTAAATCATAAACCTAGCATGTGGCTAGTAGGTTTATAAACCTGGCATGTGGCCAGTAGGTTCATGGACACCCAGGGGAAGAACAACTATGGAGATGGGTGGAGAGAGAGAGAAAGGGAGGTAGGGAGGGAGGGAGGGAGGGAGAGATAGAAAGATGGAGAGACGGACAGATGAATGGGAGGACACAGGCAGGCAGGCAGGCAGGCAGGCAAGAAGGTTTAACAAGATTTAACAAGATTGCCATCCAAAGTAACAGGCTCCAGATGGCAAATAGAAAAGGAAGCCATTGACTCATTGCGTGAATTTTCCATCTGTGCGTACACCCTGTCATATCAGATCAGTCAATTCTGTTTTTGAATATTTATACTCTAATATTTAGCTCTTAGTCCATAATTTAGTCCAATAATTGTTCATATGGAGAGAATGGTGATGTCTTCATATTCAGTCCAAATGTTAGATGGTAGGAAGGGACAAACGCAATCAAGAACTACCGATGCACAAATAGCATCAACGAAGCATTCTCTCATTCTGTGGTTTCTGCTCTTCTCTTCTGTCGAACGAAGCACTCGTTGACTGGAGGTGTCTTCTGTCGAACGAAGCACTGGTTGACTGGAGGTGTCTTCTGTCGAACGAAGCACTGGTTGACTGGAGGTGTCTTCTGTCGAACGAAGCACTGGTTGACTGGAGGTGTCTTCTGTCGAACGAAGCACTGGTTGACTGGAGGTGTCTTCTGTCAAACGAAGCACTGGTTGACTGGAGGTGTCTTCTGTCGAACAAAGCACTGGTTGACTGGAGGTGTCTTCTGTCGAACGAAGCACTGGTTGACTGGAGGTGTCTTCTGTCGAACGGAGCACTGGTTGACTGGAGGTGTCTTCTGTTGAATGAAGCACTGGTTGACTGGAGGTGTCTTCTGTCGAACGAAGCACTGGTTGACTGGAGGAAGTCATGAGCTGTTGCGATATTTGCACAAGTCTTGACTGTCTTTTTATTGTTAGATTGCAGGACCCCAAAATTTATGCCTCGCAATAAAATCGTTGCGTTTCCGGCCACAGAAAAGTCATCAGCTAAGTCTAAGTTGTTCTGAAACCACATTCGCAAGGTGTGAACGATTTCCCTGTCTACCCCAATGGCAATTACCCTGGTCATTCACAAAAAATCCATCTTATTCGGAAACCACAATCCCATGGAGTGAAACGTTTTCCTATTTATGTTCACAGGCAATTATCCGTCTCTAACAAAATTATTCTTTTTCTAAAACCACATTTTTAGGGTGTGAAACTTTTCTATTTACCCTTATTGGCAATTACTCCGGCACTGACAGGTCGTTGTATGAAACACTTGACTGTTAACAAATTGGATTTTAAACGCATAATGACTACATGTAGGTAGGGTGTAGTGGAGAGAATCAAATGTCACGCCTTCAGTGCTTCACAGCCATCAACTGTCCATACCGTCATCGCTTGAGTGCATTTCATTGTTGATTATAAATATGCTGTTTAATTGGCAAACTCTACTGAATGGGTTTGCTATGAAAGTGGGATGCAGTAGCATGGTGGTTAGAATGGGATGCAGTAGCACGGTGGTTAGAATGGGATGCAGTAGAATGGTGGTTAGAATGGGATGCAGTAGAACGGTGGTTAGAATGGGAAGCAGTAGCACGGTGGTTAGAATGGGATGCAGTAGCACGGTGGTTAGAATGGGAAGCAGTAGAACGGTGGTTAGAATGGGAAGCAGTAGAACGGTGGTTAGAATGGGAAGCAGTAGAACGGTGGTTAGAATGGGAAGCAGTAGAACGGTGGTTAGAATGGGAAGCAGTAGAACGGTGGTTAGAATGGGAAGCAGTAGAACGGTGGTTAGAATGGGATGCAGTAGAACGGTGGTTAGAATGGGATGCAGTAGAATGGTGGTTAGAATGGGAAGCAGTAGAACGGTGGTTAGAATGGGAAGCAGTAGAACGGTGGTTAGAATGGGAAGCAGTAGAACGGTGGTTAGAATGGGATGCAGTAGAACGGTGGTTAGAATGGGATGCAGTAGAATGGTGGTTAGAATGGGAAGCAGTAGAACGGTGGTTAGAATGGGAAGCAGTAGAAAGGTGGTTAGAATGGGACGCAGTAGCACGGTGGTTAGAATGGGAAGCAGTAGAACGGTGGTTAGAATGGGAAGCAGTAGAACGGTGGTTAGAATGGGATGCAGTAGAACGATGGTTAGAATGGGATGCAGTAGAACGGTGGTTAGAATGGGAAGCAGTAGAACGGTGGTTAGAATGGGATGCAGTAGAACGGTGGTTAGAATGGGATGCAGTAGAACGGTGGTTAGAATGGGAAGCAGTAGAACGGTGGTTAGAATGGGAAGCAGTAGAAAGGTGGTTAGAATGGGACGCAGTAGCACGGTGGTTAGAATGGGAAGCAGTAGAACGGTGGTTAGAATGGGAAGCAGTAGAACGGTGGTTAGAATGGGATGCAGTAGAACGATGGTTAGAATGGGATGCAGTAGAACGGTGGTTAGAATGGGAAGCAGTAGCACGGTGGTTAGAATGGGAAGCAGTAGCACGGTGGTTAGAATGGGATGCAGTAGAACGGTGGTTAGAATGGGAAGCAGTAGCACGGTGGTTAGAATGGGAAGCAGTAGCACGGTGGTTAGAATGGGATGCAGTAGAACGATGGTTAGAATGGGATGCAGTAGAACGGTGGTTAGAATGGGAAGCAGTAGCACGGTGGTTAGAATGGGAAGCAGTAGCACGGTGGTTAGAATGGGATGCAGTAGAACGATGGTTAGAATGGGATGCAGTAGAACGGTGGTTAGAATGGGAAGCAGTAGCACGGTGGTTAGAATGGGATGCAGTAGAACGGTGGTTAGAATGGGAAGCAGTAGAACGGTGGTTAGAATGGGAAGCAGTAACATGGTGGTTAGAATGGGATGCAGTAGAACGGTGGTTAGAATGGGAAGCAGTAGAACGGTGGTTAGAATGGGATGCAGTAGCACGGTGGTTAGAATGGGATGCAGTAGCACGGTGGTTAGAATGGGATGCAGTAGAACGGTGGTTAGAATGGGAAGCAGTAGAACGGTGGTTAGAATGGGATGCAGTAGCACGGTGGTTAGAATGGGAAGCAGTAGCACGGTGGTTAGAATGGGATGCAGTAGCACAGTGGTTAGAATGGGATGCAGTAGCATGGTGGTTAGAATGGGATGCAGTAGCACGGTGGGTAGAATGGGATGCAGTAGAACGGTGGTTAGAATGGGAAGCAGTAGAATGATGGTTAGAATGGGATGCAGTAGAACGGTGGTTAGAATGGGAAGCAGTAGAATGATGGTTAGAATGGGAAGCAGTAGAACGGTGGTTAGAATGGGAAGCAGTAGAATGATGGTTAGAATGGGATGCAGTAGAACGGTGGTTAGAATGGGAAGCAGTAGAATGATGGTTAGAATGGGATGCAGTAGAACGGTGGTTAGAATGGGAAGCAGTAGAATGATGGTTAGAATGGGAAGCAGTAGAACGGTGGTTAGAATGGGATGCAGTAGCACGGTGGTTAGAATGGGACGCAGTAACACGGTGGGTGGAATGGGAAGCAGTAGAACGGTGGTTAGAATGGGATGCAGTAGCACGGTGGTTAGAATGGGACGCAGTAACACGGTGGGTGGAATGGGAAGCAGTAGAACGGTGGTTAGAATGGGATGCAGTAGCACGGTGGTTAGAATGGGACGCAGTAACACGGTGGTTAGAATGGGAAGCAGTAAAACGGTGGGTAGAATGGGACGCAGTTGAACGGTGGGTAGAATGGGACGCAGTAGCACGGTGGTTAGAATGGGAAGCAGTAGAACGGTGGTTAGAATGGGATGCAGTAGCACGGTGGTTAGAATGGGAAGCAGTAGAATTGTGGTTAGAATGGGATGCAGTAGCACGGTGGTTAGAATGGGAAACTAGCATGGTGGTTAGAATGGGACGCAGTAGCACGGTGGTTAGAATGGGATGCAGTAGCACGGTGGTTAGAATGGGACGCAGTAGCACGGTGGTTAGAATGGGATGCAGTAGCACGGTGGTTAGAATGGGAAGCAGTAGCACGGTGGTAAGAATGGGAAGCAGTAGAATGGTGGTTAGAATGGGATGCAGTAGAACGGTGGTTACAATGGGACGCAGTAACACGGTGGTTAGAATGGGACGCAGTAGAACGGTGGTTAGAATGGGACGCAGTAGCACGGTGGTTAGAATGGGAAGCAGTAGCACGGTGGTTAGAATGGGAAGCAGTAGAACGGTGGTTAGAATGGGACGCAGTAGCACGGTGGTTATAATGGGATGCAGTAGCACGGTGGGTAGAATGGGAAGCAGTAGAACGGTGGTTAGAATGGGATGCAGTAGAATGGTGGTTAGAATGGGATGCAGTAGAATGGTGGTTAGAATGGGACGCAGTAGAATGTTGGTTAGAATGGGACGCAGTAGAACGGTGGTTAGAATGGGATGCAGTAACACGGTGGTTAGAATGGGAAGCAGTGGTTAGACCAGCACCCTCAGGTGATAACACCAGGGTTAATATCCTGCTGCAGTTTTGAATGTTGTGTCATTTGTGTCCCTCCACTTTGCCTCAGTTCACTAAGATGTATAAATGAGTTCCTGGCTATAGATAGTAGTGGATATATGAATGAATAGTTTGCACAGTAACTGCAGAGTGGCTGAATGCTTCCTAGAGAAGTATGTCTGCCAGGGGTGAAGTGTGAAGGAACAGGTCTGCCAGTGGGTGAAGTGTGAAGGTACAGGTCTGCCAGGGGGTGAATTGTGAAGGAACAGGTCTGCCAGGGGGTGAAGTGTGAAGGAACAGGTCTGCTAGTTGGTGAAGTGTGAAGAAACAGGTCTGCCAGTGGGTGAAGTGTGAAGAAACAGGTCTGCTAGTGGGTGAAGTGTGAAGAAACAGGTCTGCCAGTGGGTGAAGTGTGAAGGAACCGGTCTGCTAGTGGGTGAAGTGTGAAGGAACAGGTCTGCCAGTGGGTGAAGTGTGAAGAAACAGGTCTGCCAGTGGGTGAAATGTGAAGGAACAGGTCTGCCAGGGGGTGAAGTGTGCAGGAACAGGTCAGCCATGGGGTGAATTATAAAGGAACAGGTCTGCCAGGGGGTGAATTGTGAAAGAACAGGTCTGCCAGTGGGTGAAGTGTGAAGGAACAGGTCTGCCAGGGGGTGAAGTATGAAGGAACAGGTCTGCTAGTGGGTAAAGTGTGAAGGAACAGGTCTGCATGTGGGTGAAGTGTGAAGGAACAGGTCTGCCAGTGGGTGAAGTGTGAAGGAACAGGTCTGCCAGGGAGTGAATTGTGAAGGAACAGGTCTGCCAGGGGGTGAAGTGTGAAGGAACAGGTCTGCTAGTGGGTGAAGTGTGAAGGAACAGGTCTGCCAGGGGGTGAAGTGTGAAGGAACAGGTCTGCCAGTGGGTGAAGTGTGAAGGAACAGGTCTGCCAGTGGGTGAAGTGTGAAGGAACAGGTCTGCCAGGGGGTGAATTGTGAAGGAACAGGTCTGCCAGGGGGTGAAGTGTGAAGGAACAGGTCTGCTAGTTGGTGAAGTGTGAAGAAACAGGTCTGCCAGTGGGTGAAGTGTGAAGAAACAGGTCTGCTAGTGGGTGAAGTGTGAAGAAACAGGTCTGCCAGTGGGTGAAGTGTGAAGGAACCGGTCTGCTTGTGGGTGAAGTGTGAAGGAACAGGTCTGCCAGTGGGTGAAGTGTGAAGAAACAGGTCTGCCAGTGGGTGAAATGTGAAGGAACAGGTCTGCCAGGGGGTGAAGTGTGCAGGAACAGGTCAGCCAGGGGGTGATGTATAAAGGAACAGGTCTGCCAGGGGGTGAATTGTGAAAGAACAGGTCTGCCAGTGGGTGAAGTGTGAAGGAACAGGTCTGCCAGGGGGTGAAGTATGAAGGAACAGGTCTGCTAGTGGGTAAAGTGTGAAGGAACAGGTCTGCATGTGGGTGAAGTGTGAAGGAACAGGTCTGCCAGTGGGTGAAGTGTGAAGGAACAGGTCTGCCAGGGAGTGAATTGTGAAGGAACAGGTCTGCCAGGGGGTGAAGTGTGAAGGAACAGGTCTGCCAGTGGGTGAAGTGTGAAGGAACAGGTCTGCCAGGGGGTGAATTGTGAAGGAACAGGTCTGCCAGGGGGTGAAGTATGAAGGAACAGGTCTGCTAGTGGGTAAAGTGTGAAGGAACAGGTCTGCATGTGGGTGAAGTGTGAAGGAACAGGTCTGCCAGTGGGTGAAGTGTGAAGGAACAGGTCTGCCAGGGGGTGAAGTGTGAAGGAACAGGTCTGCTAGTGGGTGAAGTGTGAAGGAACAGGTCTGCATGTGGGTGAAGTGTGAAGGAACAGGTCTGCCAGTGGGTGAAGTGTGCAGGAACAGGTCAGCCAGGGGGTGATGTGTAAAGGAACAGGTCTGCATGTGGGAGAAGTGTGAAGGAACAGGTCTGCCAGGGGGTGAAGTGTGAAGGAACAGGTCTGCTAGTGGGTGAAGTGTGCAGGAACAGGTCAGCCAGGGGGTGATGTGTAAAGGAACAGGTCTGCCAGGGGGTGAAGTGTGAAGGAACAGGTCTGCATGTGGGTGAAGTGTGAAGGAACAGGTCTGCCAGTGGGTGAAGTGTGAAGGAACAGGTCTGCCAGTGGGTGAAGTGTGAAGGAACAGGTCTGCCAGTGGGTAAAGTGTGAAGGAATAGGTCTGCCAGGGGGTGATGTGTGAAGGAATAGGTCTGTCAGGGGTGAAGTATGAAGGAACAGGTCTGCCAGGTGGTGAAGTGTGAAGGAACAGGTCTGCCAGTGGGTAAAGTGTGAAGGAACAGGTCTGTCAGGGGTGAAGTATGAAGGAACAGGTCTGCCAGTGGGTGAAGTGTGAAGGAACAGGTCTGCCAGTGGGTAAAGTGTGAAGGAATAGGTCTGTCAGGGGTGAAGTATGAAGGAACAGGTCTGCCAGGGGGTGATGTGTGAAGGAATAGGTCTGTCAGGGGTGGAGTGTGAAGGAACATGTCTGAAGTGTAAAGGAACAGATCTGCCGGGGTGTGAAGGAACAGGTCTGCCAGGGGGTGAAGTGTAAAGTGCTTTGAGCTGTCCTAAGGACTGGGTATTACGCTATATAAAAATTAAGACCATACTGGTTTTTTAATAAAGAGGTTGACACAATACTCTTAGTGACATTCCAGTGCAATCCATGTGCGTGTGTTCACTTCCATCTCTTGGCATGGATCTTTAGGTATTTGGCTCAGACTGGAAAAAATTAAGTTGCAAGTTGAACATCTCTGGCAAATGTTATAAATAGATTTATAGTTCTTGTTGACCCGTGGATGCTAAATTATGAACAAGTGCACTTGTAACCGCTGACTTTGATGTGGTGCCTTTAGGCAAAGTTTGCCTGTACTGACGGTCCTAGTAAACATGATAAAAGCAAGAGACAATAGCACAAGGTGGAACAGGCCTCAGAAGCTACTTGCTCCGGGCGTCAAGTCTCATGAGAGCAAGTCAACAGTCTGTGTCACATGCACCATGCACATCAGAGACCCTAATTGACAAACAGGTGTCAACAGTGCCTCCAAGGTCTACTTTTTCACAAGCTGAATTTTATACTTTCTCATAGATAGTTTCTGACCCAAAACCGCAGGTCATATCAATTTGCATTAGCGTCTAATTGTAGCAGAAAGCCTCTGTCTGATGGTAAAACAGGAGTCAAAGGTCATCAGATAGGCGTAGTGCTAGAAAGTGTTGTGTGTATAACAATGGTCATAGTTTTGATTACTCTGCCCACCCGTGTGACTGCCCTTGCTGACCGGTTGCTACTGGTACCCTATATATACCGGTACCCTATATAGTAACCCACCCACATTGTTTTAAGTCAGATTTTATTTCATAGTCAATGGTTAAATGTGTTGAGATTAGTTGGACCTACACTAGACTCACAAAAACGTGTCGTCCATAGGTGTGTGGATATCTGATGAAGACCGCATAGTAAGTTAACATCAGTATAAATGTGTGCGTGTGTACGTGCGTGTGTGCATGCGTGCATATTATGCATGCTCAACCCTACTGTAAGGGCAGTGTTTTATTTCATGTTGTATATACTTATACCAAGCCGGCCTCTTACACGAGAGGACCAGAACTTGAGTTTGCCTGCTGCTGCTTCAAAGATTGGGCAATTTTGTTCATGCCACGTTGCTTCAGTTCATTCAGCTGTATAAATGATTACCTTGCTATAGGTAGTGGTGGACATAAATGAATAAATAGTTTTTGTAGAGTAATTGCAACATTGCTGAATGCTTCCCAGAGTTGTCGAGTTGGAGTTTGAATAAACAAGTCTGCCAGGGGGTAAAGGAACAGGTCTGCCAGGGGGTGAAGTGTAAAGGAACAAGTCTGCCAGGGGGTGAAGTGTAAAGGAACAGATCTGCCAGGGGGTGAAGTGTAAAGGAACAAGTCTGCCAGGGGGTGAAGTGTAAAGGAACAGGTCTGCCAGGGGGTGAAGTGTAAAGGAACAGGTCTGCCAGGGGTGAAGTGTAAAGGAACAGATCTGCCAGGGGGTGAAGTGTAAAGGAACAGATCTGCCAGGGGGTGAAGTGTAAAGGAACAGGTCTGCCAGGGGGTGAAGTGTAAAGGAACAGGTCTGCCAGGGGGTGAAGTGTAAAGGAACAGATCTGCCAGGGGGTGAAGTGTAAAGGAACAAGTCTGCCAGGGGGTGAAGTGTAAAGGAACAGGTCTGCCAGGGGGTGAAGTGTAAAGGAACAGGTCTGCCAGGGGGTGAAGTGTAAAGCTCTTTCAACAGTCCCAAGGACTATATATTTATCACACTGTAAGACAGACACACTGTAAGACAGACACACTGTAAGACAGACACACTGTTCTGTATTTAAAAAAACTTACCGTTACCTTCTGGTGTAAATTCCGAACGAAAACAGGATGAACTTTAGAGAAATTCACACTGTAAACATCCAAACTACCAACAGTTGTGTGAAAATCGTTTTTGCATCACACTACCCAGCTCTTATGAAGTAGTAAATGTCTCCTTTTGCTAGATATATGGACCTTCTTGCATTGCAGTGCTTATTACTGGTAAATAAAGCGTCTGAACAACCAACAGTGTTGCTATAAAACATTTAGCACTTCAGTTGCATAAATGGCTGTTTAGCCTTGTTTACAGTTTGATGGTTGTGTGATGCCATGGATCCCACAAGGACTCAGTTGAGACATAGGCTTGTTGTACAATACCTGGATGGAACATGATTCATTGCTGATGGATAGTCTGGCTTGTGAGAAACATTGATGGATAGTGAATAATTTATGATGTAAGTTTGACAGGCGTTGTTCACACTTGAAAGCAACCATTGAACAGTGACTCTTTTATGGCTGTCGATAAGCGCATTTTTGTGGCGGTGATAAATAAATGAGGTGTCTTAATTAAGTTAGACGTGCACATGGTGAGGAGTAATGCAGGTGTTATTGTCAGTTTATGATTATCGTTGCATTTCATCGATCGAAGCGCGAAGGACGCTAACGATGTGATAGTTACTTATACAAAAGAATTGCTCTGTTTTGACTGTGGAGGAAGTTAATAGGAATTAAATCAGTGCTGCTAATGATGTGATTGTGATTTTTTTAATATTTAATAAAATTCTATGATGAAGTCTCACAATAAATGCATATATTGGGTTGTTGAGGAGGATGAGACAGGGAGGGGGTTGGGAGATGGGAAACACGGGAGAGACAGTGGGAGAGTTGATTGTTAGGAGCAAGGAACAGATGGTGAGGAGGTAGGTAAGGAAATGGAGGAGGCAGAGGGGAGATGGGAGAGGGGGGTCCACCAGGCACTTTTAGTACAGTTTCATAAGGTCAAGAGTTAACTACCTCGAAACATGAAACTGTTCCTCTAATTTGTTCATGATTCTAATTCAGCTTGGCTACTAGTGGTGTTGTTTCCTCAAAGGTGTCTGTATTATGGTGCATGAACTAGTGCCCTTCCTCATGCAATGACATTGCATCGTATGAACACGAATGGTGCTTGTGCTGAATGCAAAAATGTAGCGGTGCCAGTGCTTAGTGCATTAATGTAGCGGTGCCAGTGATTGGTGTATTAATGTGGTGGTGCCAGTGCTTAGTGCATTAATGTGGTGGTGCCAGTG
The DNA here is from genome assembly GCA_963662155.1 of Lamellibrachia columna. Lineage (NCBI taxonomy): Eukaryota > Metazoa > Annelida > Polychaeta > Sabellida > Siboglinidae > Lamellibrachia > Lamellibrachia columna. The sequence goes on from OY759262.1 coordinate 64,614,743, forward strand.
CTTAGTGCATTAATGTGGTGGTGCCAGTACTGGGTTCATTAGTGTGGCAGTGCCAGTGCTGAATGTGGGTGGTGCCACAGTGGTGCCAGAGTGTTGCCAGCCCGGTGCTGCCTGAAACCTGCAATTATTTGTATGTCTCTGAGAGTCTCTGAGAGTCTCAGCCCTCTCACATCTCAAGCTGTCTTGTTGACTGATCACTGCCCCCAGCGCTGGCTATATGACACTGTGTGACATGGGGAATGACAGTAATTGGTCACCCCGCCCCTTGTCTGTCACCCTGTGATGGATGACTAGGGCAGCCAAGGAGACACGGATAAATAAACACAGGTTCCCAGACTGGGTCCAAGGCAGGTACAACCAGGTGTCAAACTGACCAGGTACATGAGTGATCACTGCATAGGTGTACACATGATAAAGTACATGATTATGTACACTAACGAACAACTGATCAGGTGCATAGGTATGCACATGATCAGGTGTATGTTTGTACAAATGGACAGGTGTACAGGTATACAACTGATCAGGTGTACATGTGTATAATTCATCAAATGTACATACGTACAACTGACCAGGTGTGCAAATGTACTACATGTGTACAACTGACCAGGTGTGCAAGTGTACTACATGTGTACAACTGACCAGGTGTGCAAGTGTACTACATGTGTACAACTGATTGAACTGGTGCACATCTGTACAACTAATAAAGTGTACAGGTGTACAACAGATCATGTGTACAGTAGATCATTGGTACAACTGATCACACACATCACTAAATCATGTGTGGCGTATGCAGACATTTCATATGAGTTCGCTATATAAATGATTAACTGACTACATACAGTGATGAATTTATTTTACTGGAAATATATTTGAGTGCTTCGTAAAGAAGTTGTGATGGCATTGTAAGGAACAGGTCAGCTGGGGGATGTCAAATGTGAAGAGTTTTGAGCAGTCCTAAGGACCAGATAGTTTGTTATACAAAGAACAAACTTTTACCTCTATGAGTGAACATTGAAAAGAATATAAACATTTTGATTTTGCCTGATCCTGTGTAACCACCAGACAAGGTCTAAGAAGATGTGATACATATTGGCTGAACTGCATGGATTAAAGTTGCTGTTTCACCTCTTCGGTTAAAGCAGAGGGATTATGCGTAATCCCTCTATCCATTTGACTGATGGGCCCTAGGAAATGTGATACATATTTGCCGGAACTCCAAGGATCAAAGTTGACTGTTTTATTTCTTTGTTTTATAAACAAGCAGTACCATAACAAAATCTATTGCCACTTGAGATTTGACCTGTTTGATTGACAGAGCCATTCAGATTGAGCCAGGTTGTAAATACTGCAGGCATCAGTCTTTGGAAACCTTTTGATAATTTGTATTCTACTTCCTCCAAACGATGTGTTTATTTATAAAGCTGACATGACATGCACATAGCTCTGCGGAGGGTGTAGAAGCTTCCTTGTGAGTGTGGGGGGGTCTCTTATCTTGGGGCGTGGCCTCTAGGGCTAGGAGTGTTTATAAGCTGGCCCTGTCCAGTTGGGTTGTTATATGTTGTGGTGGACAGATCTGGCATTTTGTTCCTGTTCAAGATAAACAAATGAAGTGCGAATGAGTTGTAAGGATCTGCTTTCAAGAGTGACACTGGCCATAGGAGGTACGTGTTGTACTTACTAGAAGACCATAATAGTAAAATAAAAATGTTTTCCCCATAAACATGAAAATATATTTCTCTATCTAACTGATTTTTAGGAGCACTTGTTATTAGTTTTTAAAAACAAGAGAAAGACAAATAAAATCTATGCATTTTTTAGATGAATCTAAGGCCTTTAATAGAGTGAAACATTGTATCCTATTTCAGAAATCGATTGACTGGGTGTGCCTGGATATACTGTTAGACTGCTTATACATTGGTACTCTAATCAGACTATTGTCAGGCGATTTATCTGAACATTTTGGTGTTACAAATGGTGTGACACAAGGAGGGATACTTTTGCTATATCTATTTAATAATATATGTATAATTATGTATAAATATATGTGTGTGTAAATCAAACATATATATATATATATATATATATATATAATAAATATATATATAATGTTTGAGTTACCTACAACACACCCTGTATCACATTTGTTTAATGCTTGGTGGTTAGATCATCCATATATATTTATATATATATATATATATATATATATATATATATATATATATATATATATATATATATATATATATATATGGATGTTTGAGTTACCTATCTTTAATGCTATGGTTAGACCATCCATATATATTAAAGGTAGGTAACTCAAACATTATTCATCATATATGTATGCCGATGAGCTGGTAATTTTGTCTCCGGCTGCATCAGGGTTAACTGATCTGATCTGATGCAGGTATGTGGGTCATGTGGGGTGAACCATGATGTTAAATACAACTCCAATAAAAGTGCTGTTCTGGTTTGCAAAAGCAAATACATAAAAAAAATTAGATGTCATCTAAGATAAATGGTGAAATCATAAAAGAATATATATTATTTCCTGCCCTACCCAGCTGTACCTCTAGGAGGTTTGTCCTGGTCCACCCAGCTGTACCTCTAGGAGGTTGTCCTGGTCCACCCAGCAGTATCTCTATGAGGTTGTCATGTCCCACCCAGCTGTACCTCTAGGAGGTTGTCCTGGTCCACCCAGCTGTACCTCTAGGAGGTTGTCCTGGTCCACCCAGCAGTATCTCTATGAGGTTGTCATGTCCCACCCAGCTGTACCTCTAGGAGGTTGTCCTGGTCCACTCAGCTGTACCTCTAGGAGGTTGTCCTGGTCCACCCAGCTGTACCTCTAGGAGGTTGTCCTGGTCCACCCAGCTGTACATCTAGGAGGTTGTCCTGTCCCACCCAGCTGTACCTCTAGGAGGTTGTCCTGTCCCACCCAGCTGTACCTCTAGGAGGTTGTCCTGGTCCACCCAGCTGTACCTCTAGGAGGTTGTCCTGGTCCACCCAGCTGTACCTCTAGGAGGTTGTCCTGGTCCACCCAGCTGTACCTCTAGGAGGTTGTCCTGTCCCACCCAGCTGTACCTCTATGAGGTTGTCCTGGTCCACCCAGCTGTACCTCTAGGAGGTTGTCCTGTCCCACCCAGCTGTACCTCTATGAGGTTGTCCTGTCCCACCCAGCTGTACCTCTACGAGGTTGTCCTGGTCCACCCAGCTGTACCTCTAGGAGGTTGTCCTGGTCCACCCAGCAGTACCTCTAGGAGGTTGTCCTGTCCCACCCAGCTGTACTTCTAGGATGTTGTCCTGCCCTGTCCAGCTGTACTTCTAGGGGGTTGTCCTGCCTGACCTAGTTGTATCTCTAAGAGGTTTCCTAAACACTAACTAGGAGACTGTTTGGTCAACTGCTCTCTTGCGACTGTTTGGTCAACTGCTCTCTTGCGACTGTTTGGTCAACTGCTCTCTTGCGGTCGACCTTTTAACACTTCAGACAATGGTGGTTGGTGACCATAATAAAAATGTTTTGTGAAAAATCCTCCATGTTGTTTTGATTGAGATAGCAATTCTGTTTCTGTTGGAATTAATTTTTTTTAACATTGTTGTTTTGGACAGTTGTTAATGCCATGTTGCTCATGGTTGCACATAGTTACACATGATTGCTCATGGTTGCACATGGTTGCTCATGGTTGCTCATGGTTGCACATGGTTGCTCATGGTTGTTCATGGTTGCTCATGGTTGCACATGGTTGCTCATGGTTGCACATGGTTGCTCGTGGTTGCTCATGGTTGCTCATGGTTGCACATGGTTGCTCGTGGTTGCTCATGATTGCTCATGGTTGCTCATGGTTGCACATGATTGCTCATGGTTGCACATGGTTGCTCATGGTTGCAAATGGTTGCTCATGGTTGCTCATGGTTGCACATGGTTGTTCATGGTTGCACATGGTTGCTCATGGTTGCTTATTGTTGCACATGGTTGCTCATGATTGCTCATGGCTGATCTTGGTTGCACATTATTGCTCATGGTTGCATATGCAAGACAAGTCACTAGACATTTATAATATTATGTGTACTTTGTACTTGAGCAACTAAACTCTTCACGACTTATGAGAGAAAACACGACAAACGTGACTACAGTCTGATGACTTCATCTGAAATAGTCACTTCCTGAATAAGCAGCCATAAATTCTCTGGTAAACCAGGTAAAGAACACTTCCAGCACGATGTCAAATAAATCCGCATTCAATCGTGACTCTGATCATCTCGTGAAAATACCTGTGGCAGAGTTAGTAAATATTGGCAAAGGTGTTAAAGCATTGGGAAGTGCTATCAGTGTATGGTCATAGACCGCAGTTAAGAACCTTTTAGCGCTGCTCATGTTTGTACAATCCTTGAGTTGTAGCAGTGTGAATGTTTTTTTGTTGCAATTATATTTAAGTGCAATATGCTTTAAAAAGTTCAAAGCACTTCACAAAATTAATTAATAATGTATGAAATAACATGCATGTTTAGCAGTAGTCTTTTGTAAGATATCTCGAATGAATGTACACAGTAAGATGGCCGTTGAATCAGATGAAGTTAAGGGCCTTGTCCAAAATCAATTTGGAATGGATTAACTCCACCCACCCACCCACCCACCCACCCACGCCCCCATCCAAAAACACCAAAATGAAAACTTTGAGTCACTGTACACGCACTGCCAATGCAATGAGTAGAAAGCTGAAAAATTGCAAAACGTCAACTGAGAAAAACCTATCCAAAATATATATTTCCAATTTTGTTTGCGATAATCCAAGTGGACACTTGAGCCACCCATCAACATAATTTTTTATTGGATTTTTTTATATTCACAAAGATCCTTAATTGGACATTAATAACGTGGACCACCCTTGTTCAATGGTCACCTGCAGTCAGCAGTCTTTCTAAATCACTTGATGACAGTGAATAAATTGGTGAAAAAACAGCGGAAACTGGTGTATTTTACAGCCCAACTGAGTGGTGCCAGGGAGTCGGACTGGGCTCATTAATCCCAGGAGCAGTGAGGGACAGGGATGGTTTAGTGTAATGGAAAGTGGAAGAAGTACAGTTAGTTAGGATGAGCAGTCATGCAGCTCTAGCTCGGTGCAGTATATCAGCTACTGGACGAGCTGAGTTTAATTTATAACTGAGGAGTTTAGTTAGCGTTAGGTCAATAATAATAACATTAATAATACATAAACTTCTATCTCGCATAAGTCCTCAAAAACCCTAGCTCAGAATTGCATGAAAACTAAAGAGTTCGGCAATCTCGAAAACAGGTATTCAATGTTAGAGTTGCCAACAGATGGGTGAATATGCCAGGGAACTCAGGACAGAAAGCACAGTTAAAAGATAAGTCTTGAGATGACAGGTTATGTTTCCTGCTGACCTAACAGTACGACTGACAGTGAGTGATTGACATAACAAGTGGTGTATCTAGGATTTATAAAGGGGGAGGCTAAAGGTGAGGCTAAAGGGGGAGGCTAAAGGGGGAGGACAAGCTTAGCCACCCATTTGTTTACTGTGCTACATGGTAGTGGTGCAACAGCTTATGTAAGAAAAAAAAATCAAAAACGTTAATCTAAAGGGGGCCCTGGTCCAATGCCCCCTAAATACGCCACTGATAATAACATGTTGGTGTTGCCTGAAGACATCATGTTAATCATGGTTTCCCTTCCTTAGTTCCCTGACGGATTCATCCATCTGTTGCCAACTACCATTGTATACTGATGTTGAGACTGCCGACCCCGTTGATTTGAGGCACCTCTGAGCTCAGGTTTCTGAGCATTTCGACGATAGAAGTTTTCATACTATAACAGTCATATGATGTTGTTTACAATGTTAGCACAGATGATTTCACAATCAATCATAGTCATAGTTTTAAATACAAAACATCATATCTGTACAGCCAACGGACAAAGCAGCACTGATTAAACTGCTGTTATTTCCATCCTGATAAATGTTATCATTAACATCTCATAACATTACACAATGCAACAAGAAAAACTTCTATTGAATCCTTGAGATTTCGAACTCAGCAGTGATCAAAGCCAATGGTTAGGTAATCTCAAATCAGTTTACAATATCAAGTCATCTACAGTTGAATGTATACTCTGAGGAGCTAAGGAAGATAAGCCGGGACAAAAAGATGACACCGGAATGTTGTTATATTTCCTGCAGACTTAACACTAACAGGGAGAGAGTTCCATAGACTTAACACTAACAGGGAGAGAGTTCCACAGACTTAACACTAACAGGGAGAGAGTTCCACAGACTTAACACTAACAGGGAGAGAGTTCCACAGACTTAACACTAACAGGGAGAGAGTTCCATAGACTTAACACTAACAGGGAGAGAGTTCCATATAGTTGGTGTGGCAAATGTTTTTTAACTCTGGGAACAAAGAGTAGACAACTAGATGATCAGAGGCTTTCTTGCAGGAATGAATAGTGATTCCAAGTATGTTGGTTGTTTAGATTATAGGGCATCATTAACAGTCTAACAGTTTCAGCAATCGGGTGACAGATAACTGTATTTGTTATCAAGATATTAGTTGGGCTCTCAATCCAGAGAACCAGGTTTCGAATCGTCTTGCTGCCTTTTCAAAGCTTGGGTAGTTTCGTCCCAGTTTATTCAGCTGTATAGAAATGAGTACCTGGAACTACACAATGGCTGAATGGCTGAATGTTTCTCAGAGAAGTTGAGTTGGTATTGGTGAACAGGTCTGCCAGGGGTGAAGTGTAAAGTTGAGTTGGTATTGGTGAACAGTTCTGCCAGGGGGTGAAGTGAAAAGAACTTTGAGTAGTTCTATGGGCTGGATTCTGCGCTATATAAGAACTTTTTTATGAGACATTTTGAAAGTTTTAGAAGTTAGCCATTTTAACAGAATATTGATATAAAGGAAAATAAAAATATCCAACCAGTAGAACACAGCTTACAAGAAATATAAATTCCTACAATGGAGGAAACGAGTTGCAACATCATTGGGAGATCACCTGGGGGTTAGGATCACCTGGGGGTTAGGATCACCTGGGGGTTAGGATCACCTGGGGGGGTTAGAATCACCTGGGGGGGTTAGAATCACCTGGGGGTTAGGAGTTGACTTGCTTAATGATTTTGGATCTCACCTGGATGTAATGTAACGAGAAGACTGGCATGATGTAAGCATTCATTAATTCTGGATGCAAACTGGGAAATTGCAGGTCGTAACACATAGTTTATAGCCGGTGATGAGTCAGTTTTTGGTACGTACATGTAACTATTCCTGACATCTAAAAATGTCAAATAACTTGATTTTAGAATTTGAGGTTTTTTATAGTGACTTCACATTCATGCCTTCATAACTTTATATTAAATTTCACATGATTTGCAATAATTGTTGAGGTGATGCAGTGTTTTTAATTAGTAGTTTCAGGAAGATAAGTGGATAATTAGCCTTTGGTATAATTGGTTTTAGCATAGTTAGGAAGGGTAACTTTTTGTCTAAAAAATACGTAATTTGTTCCATTCATTGATTGTCGTCTGTTAGAATGAGTCCTTTCTGATATCCAATCTACACTGATCCTTTACTAATGTTTCTTCATGTCCTCTAGTTCTACTATCGTTCTTGAGAGAGAAATGCATACTTCTATCCAAATTGTCAAAACCATTCAGTATCTTAGAAACTTCAATCTAGGGTTGTCAAACCACATTCTTTTAAGCTTTTTTCATAATTAACGTCTCTGAGTTCTGTAATCAGTTTAGTTGATATACCACATCCTTGTGTAAGATTCAATATAATTATTTACACCATTTTTTAATGTCATTGGGGTAGCTCAGGTAGTTAGCTCGGGTCCTGAGGACACCTGATGTACAGGTGGGGCCAACAGGTAACCCAATCCCAGGTTTCTCCACAGGTAGACTTGTTAGTAGACTTCTTGGCCCCTGCTAGTGAGGAAGACAGCTTTACTGGGGAAGATATGTGTACCAACCCTGCATGGGCCTGCTCCCTGCTGCCTCCCATATCTCTCTTACCAGTCTGTGGTCTGCTCTCTGGGATGAATCAGGGACTAATCAGGTGCACATTGGGATAGCAGCTGGGAAGATTTGGGAGAGATAGCTCCTCCTGGAAGGCAGGATCATTAGTGCAGCATGGACCAGTAATAAGTAAAGGACCACTAGTGCAGAATGGACCAGTATTAAGTAGAGGACCACTAGTGCAGAATGGACCAGTAATAAGTAGAGGACCACTAGTGCAGAATGGACCAGTATTAAGTAGAAGACCACTAGTGCAGAATGGACCAGTATTAAGTAGATGACCACTAGTGCAGAATGGACCAGTATTAAGTAGATGACCACTAGTGCAGAATGGACCAGTATTAAGTAGATGACCACTAGTGCAGCATGGACCAGTATTAAGTAGAGGACCACTAGTGCAGATTGGACCAGTATTAAGTAGAGGACCACTAGTGCAGAATGGACCAGTAATAAGTAGAGGACACCAGTGCAGAATGGACCAGTAATAAGTAGAGGACCACTAGTGCAGAATGGACCAGTATTAAGTAGATGACCACTAGTGCAGAATGGACCAGTAATAAGTAGAGGACCACTAGTGCAGAATGGACCAGTATTAAGTAGAAGACCACTAGTGCAGAATGGACTGGTATTAAGTAGAGGACCACTAGTGCAGAATGGACCAGTATTAAGTAGAGGACCACTAGTGCAGAATGGACCAGTATTAAATAGATGACCACTAGTGCAGAATGGACCAGTATTAAGTAGATGACCACTAGTGCAGAATGGACCAGTAATAAGTAGAGGACCACTAGTGCAGAATGGACCAGTAATAAGTAGAGGACCACTAGTGCAGAATGGACCAGTAATAAGTAGAGGACCACTAGTGCAGAATGGACCAGTATTAAGTAGAAGACCACTAGTGCAGAATGGACCAGTATTATGTAGAGGACCACTAGTGCAGAATGGACCAGTATTAAGTAGAGGACCACTAGTGCAGAATGGACCAGTAATAAGTAGAGGACACTAGTGCAGAATGGACCAGTATTAAATAGAAGACCACTAGTGCAGCATGGACCAGTATTAAGTAGATGACTACTAGTGCAGAATGGACCAGTATTAAGTAGATGACCACTAGTGCAGAATGGACCAGTATTAAGTAGATGACCACTAGTGCAGAATGGACCAGTAATATGTAGAGGACCACTAGTGCAGAATGGACCAGTATTAAGTAGAGGACCACTAGTGCATAATGGACCAGTAATAAGTAGAGGACCACTAGTGCACTATGGACTAGTATTAAGTAGAGGACCACTAGTGCACTATGGACTAGTATTAAGTAGAGGACCACTAGTATATTGTTAAGTAGCTTCCATGTACATGACAGGACCACCAGCATAGAACAGATTGTGGGGGATCATAAATTATCTATTTAGCTACAATCAGTAGCATCTTGTAGCATGCTGAGAAAAAACCATCAGACTAGCTTGGAGAAGATATTTATGATATTTAATTTGTAGTGTTTAGTATCCCAGTCATAGGTCACAGTGAAGGCCTGTATCGCAGGGCTGTGCCATAGTAGTCCAGTCATAGTGGGATGCCTCTCATTGATAGTAACCTGTTATCCTAGTTGTCATTCACAAACATGTGGCTCCTGTGATTGGCCCACTCACAGGCACATGACCAGATGGGCCATGGCCATTACACAGCAGGGTGGACAGGTTGTGCAGGAGTGGTCCACTGGGTGGGGTGAGAGGGTCTAGTGACTGCAGTGAGAGGGGGACAGTTGGCCAGGAAAGGTGATTTATTACTATTCCTGTGATTGTGATGTAAATCAGAGGGCAGGAACATTGGAGATCGAAGGAGGAGTCAGGAGGCAGCAGGCTATTCCCCTGGATGGGATCAACAGTGTGACTGTGTGTAGTACTGGATAGTTGCACACTTGACACTACTGTTGGCACTGTCACTTGGACACTTCTGTTGACACTTGGACACTTCATGCTGGATTAAGTCAAGATGGACCATTGAAGTTGATCTGTCCTGAGGAGTTCCCAGTGGGAACTGGCATTACCTAGAAGGTAGGAGGGAGATGGGTGGGCTGTGTGTACATCTTCCCTGTGTCAATTTCATTGATATTAATTGTGAATGTTGTGTGAACTAGATGAGCAGTGTTTCTAGGTGAGCAGTGTTTCTAGGTGAGCCTGGGTCATCTTAAATATCCTCCAGATAAGATAACATGGTCTGTGCTGCTAACAAGATACTTGTCAGTGACTACACCACATCTGTGGTGGTTATTGGAGTGGAACACAGCTTGCTTAGAGGTGGGAAGGATAAGATAAGGATTTTATGTGGGGTGGAATATGGAGCAGATGGGGGTGAAGGGAGGGTTCTCCCTTGTTGGGAAGTACCCTACATCTCCTTGGAAACTGCCAAGGGTAACTTCAGGTTCTCCAACGGGTCCAGAAGTAGGTCCATTCCATCCAGGATAATTTTTGTTGAAATATATTCTTAACATATTCATTGTTGAAGACTTCTAGTTCACCAGTGAATATATTCTTAACATATTTATTGGTGAAGACTTCTAGTTCACCAGTGAATATATTCTTAACATATTCATTGTTGAAGACTTCTAGTTCACCAGTGAATATATTCTTAACATATTCATTGGTGAAGACTTCTAGTTCACCAGTGAATATATTCTTAACATATTCATTGGTGAAGACTTCTAGTTCACCAGGTATTCATTGTTTTCATTGCATTTATCATGAAATATTGCAAATACCCACCTTCGTATGACCTTCGTATGACCTTCGTATGACCAGCGGTTTCTGTAGACATCAACACTTGGTGGATGCCTGCTACACTATTTGTATTTGAAATCATCCATCATCATAGCCACTGTTGCAATGGAGAACGGCAATTAGTGATTAGTTTTACATAAAATAAACTACGTTTCGCTGATATACACACTAGTTGCAATCAAATATATGTACTAGTTTGAAGTATTATGGATAGATATTATTTTGGTTAACAACAGATATTCCATGCATCTGTCATTGTCATAAGCCTTGAGGGCTGACTCGTACCCGGAAGAAGAAGAAAACATCGATGCGAGCAACGTTTGCTAAACCAAGTCTTTTTGTAGCAACGCATCCGATTGGTTGATACGGCATGTGGAACAAAGTACAAATCCACGTACAAATCCAAAGTACAAATCCACGGCATGGTTCCGCCAAGGTTGGCAACAATACCACCACTGGTTAATGAAGATGCCAATCCCTGGATTCCTAAAAATTAGTGTGTATTATTCATGATTGGCCTGGGTCAGTGACTCTAGTGGACTCTGACCAGCTCAATGTCCTCTTCATTAACTCTTATAGCCCTAAATTAGTTTTGAGCCAATGTTTCTTGTGCATCACGCAATGTTCTTTAGGCAGATAAAAAAGTTCAGCGATAAATTATTTCATGGCTGAGATATTGATTCTGCGGCATTGACATCTGTTTTGGAAAAGCTGCGTAATTGGCACAAATTAGCAGGGTTAGATTAATTGAACATTGTTGGTGAATGAAATCAGTGTAATATTATCAGGTTAAAACAGATGTCACTTGTGGCTGGGAGATGGCTTCAAAAACCACAATATACATGCATGCATGCCTGTGCGTGCAGGCATGCGTGCATGTGTGCGTGCAGACACTCAAGGCTAGACAATGATCAATGAAGCTATGTGTTTAGTGCTTCAAGCTGAGGTAGAGTGTTAACTAGTAGTAGAACAGTGGGGGGAGGTGGGGGTGGAGGGGTTGTTGTCATCACTGGTGTTTCTTGACATGTCATAATAGTGATGCCATTGATGGCGTGTTAGTCAGTGTGTCTGTCTTAAGTGTGATACAGGTAATGGTAAGTTCTTATATAGTTCTTAGGACTGTTCAAAGCACTTTACACTTCTCCCACTGCAGACCTGTTCATTCCAACTCGACTTCTCTAGGAAGCATTCAAACAATCTGTAATTACTGCCTGAAGACTATTGTTTCACATTTATCCATCACTGTCTATGGCCAGTTACTCATTTATACAGCTGAGTGAGCTGGACGTGAGTCTTCTTGATTTAGAGTCCTGCATTCTAACCACTGCGCCCCCAGGGTAGCTAGCCACTCCTCACCCTAAACATTCACTACTGATGGACATTATAAAAAATTGCACAAATTTGACACCTATGTAACACTGGACCAAAGCAGTAGTTGGAAGTGATATGAGACTGTTGTTGACCTTCCAGTCTCCAACAGAAGCCAAGTTAAAGTCCAGTGTAGACACTTCAGGAAGTTGTCTCCACTTAGTAAGATATCAAATGAATCCTATTGAATTGCACCATCTGACCCATCCATGCCTAACCCATGAGTTCTTACATGTTTAAAAATTAATTGTGTTTCATATTATATACTTGTTTAGGCGTTGCCTTTGCCAGAACATTCGGTAATACTCAGTAGCACTCAGTAACACCTAGTAATGTTCAGTAACGCTCGGTAGCACTCGATATTACCTGGTAACAATACAATATAAAACACTTCTACTGTGCAAAAATCCTTGTGAGACCGAAGCTCGGCAGCACACCAAAACAAAAGGGGTTATGCAGTTTTTAATTGATCAGCAGTTCCAGTCATGAACATTTGGATTGGTACACTGAGGAACTATGGAGGATAACGCCTTGTTTACGGCAACATTTTATATTTCCTATGGACTTAATGCTAACAGGGAGTGAGTTCAGTAACATGCAGTAACATTGCAGCAACATTCTGTAACATACACACCTTTGGAATTGTTTAGTTCATGTCAATTGTCAGTGGACAATTTATTACTGCTATTGTTAATTTTAATGTCAGTCATTCCACCTAAGTTTGAACAATTCAAAATTACCTAAAAAATGTAAATATATTTAAATATTAGACAACGTGATTAAATGCTTCCTTTCCACGAGTCAATTTGCATGTTTGGGTGTGTGAATTCCACATAGTGTAGGTGGATATTTCTCATGTTTGGTCACAACAAGATGTGATTAATGGCTGGATTCTGTTTTTGTTAGTGAAGTGCTGTGGTTTGGCTATTGTCAGAGATTCACAGGCCCAACTGCTGTTGTATTCTGATGTAAAGAGGATTGTTGGATTCCATTGCGCAGACTGGCAGATGTTTTATTTCAATGAACTTCTGTAATATTTGCAATAAACCATTACATCAAAACTGGCAAGGCAAATAGTAATATGGCTGTCATGGTAAATGGAATGACACTGACAGGTTGTAGTGGTCTGAAGAGGTTTATTGTCACTTTGAAAGTGGACCCATGATTGGTCCATTAAACTGAGATAACATCAGTGTCGTACTTAGTTTTACTGTATGTCACTTGATGTTCCTAGTGACATCGGCAGAGCCATCTGGTGTGCTGTTGCTTCATGTTGTGATGGTTCCTTCGATCTTTGTTTTTGACTTTGGCTTTTGACCTTGTTTCTTGACCTTGGTTTTTGACCTTGGTATTACATGGACCAACCAGCTTGTTTAATATCAGAGATATTACTGTGTCCTGTTAACCAGTAACTTTGTGAGAGTATTACATATGTCAGTTATTGAATGTACATTTATGACAATATTATAATTAAGAACTTTCCCAATGGTTTCATGTTTAAGATGGTACAGTGCATGTTGCTGGACAGTTCTGTATAATCCTAATATCATTCTAAAAAAAGGTGCATCTTGGGTGCCATATTGAACTGCTTGAAGCCAGTGCAGCACCATGAGCACAGGCGTCACATGGTCGCGGTTCTAGCGAATCGTCATAACATAAGCACAGGCATTTTGTACTGCTGTAGTTTGTCAATTACAGTCGCCGGCAATCAATTGAGGAGGCTGTTGCAGCAGTCAATGCGGGGCTTGCGTAGGCATGCAATCTTTTGAGTTTGTTCATGGTCTAAATAGCGACTAATTCATCGAATGCTGTGGAAATGGTGGTGTGTTTGAAGGGCTTGGTGCAGTCGAAGGTCACTCCCATGTTTCTGGCTAAATAGAATCGTTGCCGACCGCTATGCCATCTGGTAGACCTTGCTGGTTTGCAGACTTCGCGTGAATGACGAGGAGCTCCATCTTATCATCAGTTTCTGCCTGTTGATCTTCATCTATTGATGCAAGCAAAGTTCCGTCTTTCTGATGGCAATCCCAGGTGATGTATCTTCAGTGAGGCTGAATTCTTCAAAAAGCTGGGTATCATGAGCATATAGATGGGAAGCTGTGCCATGTTTAAGTAGTGACATGGCAGGAGTCATATATGTATAGTAAACAGTTGTGGTCTGATAACAGACCCCTGTGTGACCTCACGGGTCTGTTGGTTATATTTGGGCTAGTCTGAGAACAGACTGTTGTGTGACCTCACTGGTCTGTTGGTTATATTTAGACTGTTCACTGACAGTTTATAGTAACAAAAATAAAACTTCTATAGCACTTAAATTCTGAGGAACGCGAGCTCAGAGGTGCAACAAACCAGGATCATTAAGCATGACATCATGAACAGGGAAGAGTAAAAGTCATCATCAGAATGAAGAACTGCTGAGGATTTCAGTTAGAAATGCAGTTTCAAAATTTTGTTGTTGATTGTGTTGATGGCTGCTCTCAGATCAAGTAACAAGCAGCAGGCACCTTGGCATTTGTCCAGAGGTTATGTCGTGAGGGGTTATGTCCATGAGGGGTTTTGTCTTGAGGGGTTATGTCCATGAGGGGTTATGTCCATGAGGGGTTATGTCCATGAGGTGTTTTGTCCTGAGGGGTTATGTCCTGAGGGGTTATGTCCGTGAGGGGTTTTGTCCTGAGGGGTTATGTCCATGAGGGGTTTTGTCCTGAGGGGTTTTGTCCACCAGGATTTGTCTGTACCCCACAGTTGTCAGTGCTCTGGATTAAGTTGTCACGCACATACAAGAATGTGGGTTATTTTCCCAAAGATGTTCAATTAAGCTTTGATGAAAAGCACATATTGGAAATAAGCTTTCATTTCATTGGGCATACCCTTCAACAAACACTTGGCTGGTACTAGCTGATGACTTTTATTTTATTATTATCATTGACGATGACTTACTTAGGAGGCGGCAGTTTCTTGTGTGGCAGGATTGAAAATAGTGAGATGACATTCTTAAAATGATGTCAATATTACAGCAAAAAACCCTTCTGGCTGCATAAGCGCACACATCACACGATCGACTTTACATGATCTGTGATGACAGTACAAACACGATTTACTGGAGGTAAATTTAGATGTATGCTATTTTATAGACAGGAGTGTATTAGTACTGCAGCTGAATGTATTGAGACTAGTCAACTTTGCACGCATACATGCATGCACGACTACGCATGCATACATGCACGCACTCTTGAACGCATCACCTGAGCCGCAGAATTTAATGCCCATCATTTGAACACAAGCGAACTACTCATGTGCATGACACAGGTTTTAGGACTCCATTAAGTATGTGTGGAATGTCGCGTAATAATCGCCTTGGAGGCAAACTTGCCTCATTAACTGATGCTGCCACTTTGAAGGTATCATAACCAGAGGCTGGTGCTTTAACTTTCATCTCCCTACAGCTTGTTTTAGTACACACAGGCTTTCTGTTTGACATGGTTTCTACTCATGAAATTATGGGAAATCTGGTCAGTGTCACGTCACTGGGTGGGTGGGTGGTTGGGAGGGAGGTGGGGAAGGGGTTGGGAGTGGGTGTGAGGGAGGTGCGGAGGGGGAAGGGGACAGGTTGTGAAAACATTCAGCACATTATGAATGAGATATGGGCAGCAGAAGGGATTGTTTGGCAGGGATGAGGGATGTTAATAACCGGGAGGGAAGGCAGGTATGTAAACATAGCAGACTGATGACATTGAGGTGGGAAGATTAACATTGGGGGGGGGATGGAGGACACAGCCCTGCACGGATGTAATCAGTGATGTATGCGTATGTTCTCGTGTGTGTGCGTTCATGCATATTCAAACCCATTACCTCTTGAGGCAAGCAAGAAACCATTGAGATATTAATAACAAGATATTTTGAGAAATTAATGACTAATGAGGTTCCGTTGCATTGTTGACTGGAGCATTCTGTAAAAATTATTCATGAATATATTAATCTTTTACTTGTTTTTCACAATCAGTTTTACCCTTTTTTCTCTGCAACATTTTGACAGCTGTCTTCATCAAACACTGGTGTGGAATCCCCTACTTAGGAGCAGTCACTACTAGTCAGTCTAATGTAGACAGCGGAAAACTGTCGAAAACTTTACAAAGAAAAAGGTAAAATTGGCTCTGAAAAATCAGTATAAATTATATTACAATCGCCCGGTTTTATGGATCTCTTCACAATTATTCATGAAAGCCTGGTTGTTGACTTGACCGCTCTCAGCCACAAGACCTTGACCGGTCATTGAGAGCCTCTTGACTCTGTCCTCAGTGGTCATGACATAGTGGCAGTAGTGGTCAGTGTGGTCTTGTCACTGTCAGTTGTATCTCTTCAGCTAGAACCCTGCAGGGTGAAGTTTCTCAGGGGTGTAAGAGGGCACAATCAAGTACCCCCTTGTGTAGAGTGGCTGGGCATTGAAGGAGTATAGAACTCTCCAGAAGTTAAGATGTAGGAAGTCTAGTGTGCTGACTGGGGTGGTAATGGGATGCCCAGGGCTGGACTAGTTACTGGATGAGTTTATTTCCCTGCAAATGCAAAATCTTGTTTAAACGGTGTCACAGGTGTCTTTTGAGTATTTGTTTTGTGTATACAAATGGTATTTTCACATATTTAGGGGGCAACTGTAGCTTTTTTATGTGATTTATATTTTTGTCACACGCATGTTGCCATAATTAACTGATTTTGTCACACGCATGTTGCCATAATTAACTGATAACTATTTTGCTGAATAAAACAAATGGGCCAGGTAAACTTTCAATGTTATAGTCTTCTCTCATGATCACATGTCCCCAAAGGCAAAACCCTTAATCTGTTCCTGCTACCCACCCACCCAGCAGGGGGTAAATGTTACCCACCCCATCACCTGATTAGGACATCACCCATGCAACTACTGATGGAAATAGACAGTTTGTAAGAGATCTCTGGTAGTTGAGTAGTTCCCCTGTCAGGCTGTCTCAGACAGATGAACTACTACTACGTCTTCTTCTGGTCAGGAAAGCAACTGGTGACAGACGTGAGGCAGGTCTCTCTTGGCCATTCACACTGAGGTAGCCAAAGAGCCAACAAGCATTAATTAAAATAAATTAATATGTAATAATAGACAGCAGTATCTAGAATGTTGTTGTTTAACCTGTAGTTTATTTTATACGTGATTTATGTACTTTTGAAAAGACAAGATTTCACTTTGAAATATATACGATGATATGAATGAATGAATATACATTTAAATAAATGTGTGTTGTTTAAGCTGTAGGAACACAAAGTACTGGTTCTGACATAATTTATTATAGTACATCTGATTCCTTGCAGTAATTATAAGCAAGTAACACATGCTGGGAATCACTATAGTATTGCCATCATATCAACTCCATTTATTAAATTATTCATTACGGTTTGGTGTTCAGGAATTAATTATTTGTCTGAATAGTTGATAATTTTTGGGCTGAAAAGGGTCTCTAATAGTTGATAATATTTTTCATTTAATAGCTGATACTCTTGAGGCTGAATAGTTGACAATATCATGGGGTGACTAAGAGGGGTATGAACTAGGGGGTGACAAAGAGGGGTATGAACCAGTGGGGATGAGTAAGAGGGGTGTGGTGAGAAATAGGGTAGACTCAGATAATCAAGGAATCTGTAAGTGGAAGAAACAAGAACTTGTTGGGAACAGTTTGAGACAACAGTAGGGTGATTTACCCTTTCTTGGAGATAGGGTAGACAGGTTGTAATAAATGTAGGGTCACTGAGTATTACCCCACCCCTTCCCTCCCTTTCAGAACCACAAACGTACATGTCTGTCTGTCGTCTGTCTGTCACCTCAATGAAAGTGTGTGTGTGTGTGTGTGTGTGGCTTTCAAAGGGTGTAGGAGGGCGTTAGGGGCTTATAATGGTGTAAGGGTGTCAGGGGTTTAGGGAGGGCATCTGGTGCAGTTAGAGGGTAGACAGAGGGCAGCAGAAGGGGAAATAAGTGTCACATGTAGGAATGAATGAAATGATGACTAGAATAAAAAAAATTAAGCCACGTCTTTGGGTTTAAAATGGGCTGACTATTGTATTAGCTTAGACGACTTGTTTCAGCTCCCATCGCCCCTGCACTCAGCTGTGTGAACCAGTATCTACTCGCGAATGAATTGCAAATTTGGAACTCAAGTTTCTGTAAATATGGCGCCAAAACTGTCTGGGGGGGGGTTCATTCGTGGAATGTCTGGAACTCTCCATAAACATTATCTGATGTAGTCAATACTGACTAGACTACGGAAGTATTACATAATCCATGTTGAATCTCAGCCAAAATTAGCGGGCTTTCATTTTATTCTTAATATTGTTTCCCCAGGGCAACTTCGCCACCATATTTACAGAAAATTTGAGTTACAAATTTGTAAGTCTTGAGAATATGGGCCCTGGCTCTTGTAGCTGGTTAACCTTGGATACATCCTAAATCACATTGGATACATCCTAAATCACATCTGCCTTCATCAATGAGTCTAGATTGTAAAACACTTGCCCTGTAGGATGGGGAAAGTATTAGTGCTAAGTCTAGATGCACAAGGCAACCACACGAAGTGGTACCAGTCTCTGTGACAGTCCATGTATAAATGTTTGGGCTCCATGACTGTGACCAGCAGGCTGTCAGACTTATCTAATGAAGCTAAACAGAACATTAATTAGCAGAGAACCTGAGAGTCTGGTGAGAGCTGGAGGTGTAGTCAATTGAACCCCCACTTCTGGCAAGCCCAGCAAACATCAGCACCTCCAGGTGAACCGTCTCATGGGAATGTAAACAAACATCAGGTGACTAAATATGTCATCATCAGTATGGCTGTCAATGGCTGATCACCAAACATTGTAGGATTTTTTCTAGGATTTTTTATGCCTGATATTGAGCAAATATGTGCCATATATTTTAAGATGTATCAATGTTTAGACTACAATCTAAGGCACCATTTCCACCTGTTTGAAGCATGGCTATACTTTGTATAGTGAACAAGATTGCCTTTCAAAGCTACAGGCTTCAGATGGCTAGTGGACAATGAAGCCATTGTCTTATCTAGACTCCAGTACTTTTTTATCCATGTATAGCTCTTGTCAGATAGTTGTCAACTTATTATCACAAGTAACTGTTGGCAGAGGTTTAGAGTCGTTGACTATGATTTGAGCCTGAGTTTCTTGTAAAAGTTATTACATTTATGGATATCGAGTCCATGTGTGTCCATGACAGGTGACACATCTACGCTCTGTGTGAGATCTTTAACTTCCCCTGGCAAAGACACCAGGTAGAAGGGATGGACAGCTTTTAGTGTCTCTTCCAAAAGACACAGGCAAAGTGGGGTGAACAAAATTGCACAAGGTTTTAAAATTGAGGTAGTTGGAGCCAAACCTCAGCCCTTTCGGTTTAGACGTTCTAACCAATCTGTAGAGAATATTGAATTAACTTAGCTAGTTCTGATGAGAAGATCAAACCCCAGCCCTTTCGGTTTAGACGCTCTAACCACTCTGTAGAGAATATTGAATTAACTTAGCTAGTTCTGATGAGAAGATCAACCGTGGGGGTTTGTAATGTTAGACATTTGACTGACTGATAGAACAGCTGGCCAGCAGAGGAAGGGAGGATAGTTACTGACATGAACTGTAATCTCAGGATACTAATCTCATGGTATCTGCCCTGTGAGAACCTACTAGTCTGTCCCACTCTGTCCAGCTTCACTGGCCACCGAATAATGTTAACTGAAGTGAGAAATGTATGCTGGCTCATTATTGACAGGTGTCTGCAGAAACACATCTCCACTGTAGCACATTAGAGCACATTATGAGAGATAACCTGTGTGAACTGGCAGCCCGTTCATGGGAACTGACTCCATTTACAGCCCTGACAGTTTACGTCTTCCTACAACTGTTAGCAATGTCGCTTTGACCTGGGGTGAAACGGGTCTGTTTGATCCCCTGACTATTGGCATTCAGCTCAGATAAAAAGTGTAAATTCTCCGCCACCCGCCACCCTCCCGTACTGGCTCACAGAGCACAGCCACAGCCAAGATCACTTACAGAGCTAGTTAGTTCCCAGTGGCAGGCATGTGTTGTCACCTCATGTGTTGTCACCTCATGTGTTGTCACCTCACTCCAATATCAATTTAATATGAATGACTGAATAGTACTGTTGAAATACTGCATTGGGCGAATCAGATGTTGCTGAGTTAATGTGTGGCTTATTGTAAAGATAATTTTATCAGGAAGCCTTCCTTCCTTGAATTGCAGGTTAGTGTGTCAGTAAACAGAAAGTTGCGAAGACGCAAAAAGATGACGGTGCTTGTTAGTAACGACCATTTTGATGATATCTGAAGGATGTCTGACCGTTTTTATCATAAAATCATGATATATGACACAATTTTTTTATTTTAATGACTCGAGTTGCACAATGAATGGAAGCAGCCTAAGTGGCAGATCAGGATGGACCTGAAAGTTGTTCTTAGTTCAGTTATTTATTAGTTACTCTCCATTCTTGCTACAGTTTGGAAACATACTTGTTCTGCTAATTGTTTGTATTTTTGTAATAATTGTATCTACACAGCCCCTCCAATTGCTATAGGTACAACTAGATCCACCCGCCTGGTTCACCTGTCATGCTGCCCCGGCTCAACAACGAGGTCAATAATCGTAAACAGGAAATGGTCAAATTATATTATGCATTATTTCTTGTGAGAAACAAAGTGGAATAAGTTATTACGACCCGTTTAAAGTGCGCCTACTCAAGGGAATCCCCGGTCAAAGTAGTCATTGTCAACTTAGATGCAGGCACAAGATGTGGGCGCAGTAGCTCACTGGTTAGAACGCTGGACAGTAGCTCAGTGGTTAGAGCACTGCACAGTAGCGCACTGGTTAGAGCGCTGCACAGTAGCGCACTGGTTACAGCGCTGCACAGTAGCTCAGTGGTTAGAGCACTGGACAGTAGCTCAGTGGTTAGAGCACTGGACAGTAGCTCAATGGTTAGAGCACTGGACAGTAGCTCAGTGGTTAGAGCGCTGGACAGTAGCTCAGTGGTTAGAGCACTGGACAGTAGCTCAATGGTTAGAGCACTGGACAGTAGCTCAATGGTTACAGCACTGGACAGTAACTCAATGGTTAGAGCACTGGACAGTAGCTAAGTGGTTAGAGCGCTGCACAGTAGCTCAGTGGTTAGAGCACTGGACAGTAGCTCAGTGGTTAGAGCACTGGACAGTAGCTCAGTGGTTAGAGCACTGTCAACCAAGAGGACTGTCAACCAAGAGGACTGTCAACCAAGAGGACTGCAGTTCAAGTCCAATTGCTGCCGTTTCGATGACTTACGTTGACTCAGAATGGAGGTCTCTCTCCAATCCACTGATTCTAGCCACCAGTGGGAACAATTCAAACTACCTGTGTCTACAAAGAGGTGCGTTTCCCTTAAGCACACTCTTCCCTTTGTTCCATCTCCAATTAGTGGCCATTGTACCTCAGTTAGCCGTCTCGTCCCCATTCTTGATGACAGTTGCATTGCCCAATGACTGACCATGGACCAGTCCCGATTACTACACCCTGCCGAGACAGTTCCGATTACTACACCCTGCCGAGACACCCCGCAGAAATAATCACCAGTTTCCCTGATGACCACCAGGGAAAGCAGCTCTGTCTGAGGTTATTAAAATGTCATAATCGGTTGTCATTAAGCAGATTGTTGTAATTATTTCAATAAGCATAACGGGTCCTGCGCTGGAATTGGAATAAAGTGGTCATGTGACTGGCGCCAAATGAAAGGATTCCGTGATGAAGGTTTTAATTTAGGGGAATTGAAAGTTGATTAAATGGAACCTCTGCATGCAAAGCTGGTGTATGATCAGCTATTCACCCCCATAAAATATTCACCCCTTTGCAGGCTCTTAGCCAGAAATAATTGTTTGCCTGTCTTGATCTTTCTAAAAAATTTACAGCTTCCGTGGAAGCCATTATTGGTCTTTTCACTGGATGTGTGTTTTCACTGGTAAACCAATGCCAGTTGAGCCAGTGAAATCCATTATTGGGCAAGTTGCTAGCTGTGCAGCGAGGTTGGTATTATCGCCTGTACATTAGTCACAACTTTGTGTACATTGAAGCCTTACTAAAAGCCTAATTCAAAATCAATGAAGCCAGAATATTACATGATAATGAAAAATAAAAAAATTATTATATATGGTCAAATCTATATAATAAATGAATAGTCAACACAACACATACATGAAAGTTTGTGAAAAGTAATATGGAACTTTATTTTAAATACATAAACATGGAAGTAATGCTTGCAACGCCTTATGGCATATGTACATCCATGCAAATGTGTCTAACGTGAACAAATGTAATTAGAATCGCACTCAAAATCAAAGCCTGGATCCAACTCAGTTTCGACGAAGTTGACTGCAATTGCGCATGTGCCACTGCAAAGATTGCCATGAGTGGGCGACAATACAGTAGAGTCTTGGTTACCAGGGCTAGGCACATCGACATCACTGTAACAAAGGATGTGGAAGGCACCGCTGCCTCGGATTGTGCAGGGACAATTGCCAGAACGCCGTTCTTACTCGCGAAAAAGGCATCAATTGTTATTGACTTAGACATATTGACTTAGACATATTGCATCTTTTCACTCGCTCTCGCTTGGCAGGTGGCATTTTGAATTCGCTCCATGACATCCGGGTCACGGGATTGTTTTTTCCAATGAGAGCGCCGCTAGATAGACACTGGGAAAGTCCAACTAGTGACATACATGATTACTATAAATGAACATTACTGTTCCCAACACTGGCCTTGGTACTGTTATTTGCCAATGATGTCAAAGTTAAAAATAATATGGATTGGTAGTATTTGCTATTTTACCGCCGATGACATTCACGCTAAGACTAAGTTCAAAAATGACGTAATGCAAATACACATGTTGTAAAAAGGAAACTCATCTTTTATTTTTATTTTACTCATCTTTGTCAGACAGTTGCACATCTCCCTTCATATCCATCCACCCTTCTGTCAAATTTGCACCCCATTCATGCCATCAATTGTTACGTTATTTAACCCTGGCAATCAGCAGCATCATCAGTGTCCCATTGATATTTCTGATAAGTTTTCCATGAATAATTATATATTAATTTGGAAATATTAATTAAGGCAATAAAAAAATTTTTTTTGGCAATATCCAAGGTATTTTTTCAGACAGGAGACAGGCTATTTCATAGATGAAGTGAACATTTCTTAGCAAAATCATCACCATATTTGATCTCATATTTCATCTCACATTGGATCGACAAGATGTTTTGTGTCCACTGTGTTTGGAGACGTGCTCAGGAGTTCCTCAGTTGCACGTGCAGGTGTCGCAGACCACCCAATGCCGTGCCGTCACTGCCAGTTACAATGACGTCTGATGAGGAAGCTTCTGTTACAGATTGCATGTCATTGAACGCCAGTTAGTGTCATGTGCTTAGAACACCAGAGGAATCATTATCACGTTGCTGCAGTAATTAGAGGTTCGTGACTGAATTGGCTCTCCCTGGTGCAATTAGAAATGCCACTTTAATTATTTCCTGTATTTTCGTTTCAGTGTGTGTGTGCTGTTCGGGGCTACTGCGATGTTTTCCCTGCCACTTGACGTGCCGATGGGTGTTTTTGTCCATGCGATCTGTCAGGAAGGGTTTCTAGAATTGCATGATCGGATGATTCTGGGAGGCTGTTTTTGTTCCTCTCAAAACTGCTTTACATACTGCTTATTTTTGTATTTTTCACTGTCTAAAAAAACTTTATTCAGCCAGGTTTTATATTTATTGATTGATCAAGTATGTTTGTAGATACTGGCTCCCCTAGTGGGATCACAGTGTACCGTTAGGCAGTATTGTGTCAGAAAGTGATAAAAAAATTGTATAAATGAGCTAGAATAGAGGATAGTGGACAGATTCAACTTTTTGTGAAATGAATCTGACACAAGATGGGGTGAAAGAATCGAATTGAGGACAACCTGTAAACAGAGCCAATACAGTCATTATCATTGGTCAGTCTTTGAGTTAGGGGATCAGCACCAGAGGTTCAACAGATGCAGCAGCGAGGAATGTGCAAATAACAGTGGTCTTGATTGACAGAAGGAGTCCATGTTGACTTAAAAGCTCAGGACCCATCTTGTGCTGAAGGGTCATGCTTCAACGATTGTACATTAATTACCATGTGTGAGCTTGTACTACACCCCATATGTAAGTTACCCTCCAGGAGCCTCCTGCACCCGAGTGTAACCTTAGCTGGACGGCCCCTTATATTTGTGGACTGGGAACCAAACCACAGAACACAGTCATGGAAATAAATCACAGTTTTGGGTGGGAAATTATTCTATGTATATAGGGTGCAGCAGCTCAGTGGTTAGACCAGACTCTCAGTTGAGAGGCCTTAGGTAGAGTCCGGACTCTCAGTCGAGAGGCCTGAGGTAGAGTCCGGACTCTCAGTCGAGAGGCCTGAGGTAGAGTCCAGACACTCAGTCGAGAGGCCTTAGGTAGAGTCCGGATTCTCAGTCAAGAGGCCTGAGGTAGAGTCCTCCTGCTGCTTGTAAACTTTATACAATTTTATGCACCCCACTTTGCCCATGTCCTTGAGAAGCGTAGGTCCCTTCCACCTTGAAGGTCCCGATTGGGGGGTAAATGTGTAACCTGTAGTAGACTCACTAACTATAAAGAAGGAAGACTCTGAAAATAAACCTGTTGGCATGATACTCCGTTGAGGTTTACCTGTCATGCAACAGATACAGAAAATCTAAATGCCTTTAAATGTTGGCATTTCTGTGAACTTGTTTCGGGTATTTTGTTTGTGATTTTTATCCACCCTTCTTGTTGCAATATTTACCCCATCGGGTTCCCACCCCATCAAGTCCCCATCCCATCGGGTCCCCACCCCATCAAGTCCCCATCCCATCGGGTCCCCACCCCATCAAGTCCCCATCCCATCGGGTCCCCACCCCATCAAGTCCCCATCCCATTGGGTCCCTAACCCATCGGGTCCCCATCCCATTGGGTACCTGTGATGCAGGGTGTTCATCTATCTTCACCTGTCCATAAAGCTGGTGTCTTAGTGCTAGGGTGTCTTATGACTCTCTGTGAGGGTGTCAAGATGCAGGTGTTGGTATCACCCCTTGGCCTGCATATTGCCACCCCATTTATGTCGCCCCCACAGAGAGAGAGGGTTGACTTCTGTCTTCAAAGTATCACTCACACTGGCTGTGAGATGTCAATGTGCTACCATCAGATGTCCTTGTAATTAATCCACACACTCTCACTTTCGTCTTCTTTGTTTCAGATTGTTTCGTCAAGAGCCTTGCCAGTCTCCTCCCGGCAACAGTTCAAGGTCACAGGGGTCAACATCGGTGTCACAGTATCGAGCAGTGACAGAACATGGCCCGTTGTTCTGTAAAGCAAACACCTACGACCACTCACCCGCGACTGCCTACCTGGCTCCTAGACCCAGAAGTGCCAAGAAAAC
Source organism: Lamellibrachia columna (assembly GCA_963662155.1). NCBI lineage: Eukaryota > Metazoa > Annelida > Polychaeta > Sabellida > Siboglinidae > Lamellibrachia > Lamellibrachia columna. Next base: position 64,640,425 of record OY759262.1, read on the forward strand.
CTGTATCCAGGTATGTGGGAAATTTGCATTCCTTTTTATTATTTACCTGGATGGCTCTCTCTGCAGCCATACATGTTAAGTCTCCTGCATTCGCCAGGAGACTCCTGGAAATCCACCAAATCTCCTGATCTCCTGGAAAGGAGAACCAATATCCTGGATTTTCATTGAAACCAAAACTAATTTTTGTTCTGTTATTTTCTGAACTCGACATGGCCTAATTGGGTTTTATTTCCGGTTGACTCGAGTATGTTTTTCTCAGTCAACAGAAAATGGTCAATACCGGTTCTGATTGGCCTGATTTTCCGAGACTACCTGAATTACATATAAATCCCCGATTTTCTGAGACCGTCCGATTTACGTATAAATCCCGGTTTTTCCGAGACCCTCCGATTTACGTCTAAATCTCCTGGATTGGCATTTCTGAAACTTAACATGTATGTCTGCAGCTGCAATATTGATAGTCCTGACAAAGTATAAGGAAATCGCTGATACCATTTCTAAAATGTGCCAATTTTTCAGTGGAAATACCCTTAAAAACCTCTTGATGTGTAACATTCCTGACTTGATGAGATTGTTGTTTTGATTGAAAGTTTTATTAATATCATAATTATTCAAAAAGCAAACATTTCTATATACAAAAATGGTGCTTCATGAAAATGCAGATTGGTAATTTATAACTGAACTAAAATACTTCAGGAAAGAAGGTTATTAAATGGATGCATTAGAGCACCGTATGGTAATAACTGTGTATCAGAGACCTTTTTAGGGATTTGCGAGGTAATCGAGGCACTGTAATTCGTGTTATTGCAACTGTCAGTCACACAATGCCCTACAGCTGCTTAAATCCGCAGCAATACTCCGGTTACATACAAAAAGTATTTATAATCAGGAATATAATGAAAAATCTGCCGTTTGACAGTTCTACTCTAGATACCGTAGTTCTTTTGACATTAGTGACAAAAACTATGACAGAATATGCAGCTTAGTATGACGGGACATCACCAGTTGTATTGGAATTCTCCTCATTCGCTACTGTCCCAGGTGTGGCGTAAACGATACGGAGGTTTTGCGGTTATATATGTATGTGCTCAGACCAGCCTGTCAGTCTGTGGTAACATTATATATCTGTTGTTGGAGTTTAGATGTGAGAAACATCATCCTTCAGAGGAATCAGTTGGTAATTGCAATGTCTGTTTTGGTTACTCCTGGAAGTTTGTGTTTTCATTGTCGTGTGAACTTTGACTTTCTTTGGCATGGGTGGTTTTATCTGTCTGGCATACATACAGACATGCTTACATGCATACATATATACGTACATTCATGTTAGATACACAGTTCAGCTTGCAGTACAACTCCAAACCCTGTAGAGCGTAAAATGTGTGACTAGAGCATTGCCCAGCTGTAGAAGTTCACTAAACGATAATCTAAGTACATCATTCAATCAATCAATCAATCAATGATAAATCAATCAATTAATCATCATTAAGTATATCAAACAACCAACCAAACAGTCAATAAATATTTATTTCCAACAATTGCAAACACAATTGTGTAAATATTATATACAGCATATGCAAAAGTACATAGATTTCACTTTTGGCGTCTTGATGTAGCGTAAATTTGGCTGTACATTTAGCCACCTTCTGGCATTCTCAATCAATTGCTTGTAGCAATACAGGCCTCAATCAATCACTTCCACAAAACTCAACATCTGCCCACCAGCTGTCTGTGATGGTTTCATTCAACGTCTCCTCGCTTACTCTGAGGTAGCGGCAATGGAAATCCCTACAGAAACACCCCACTTTTTATCACCCTTCACATGGTGTCTGTTTTCGTAGCCCGTAAGGTATTTGTTGCTGTGATAGGTGTGATAAAAATTTTCTTCTCAAATTACAAAAACATTCTTGGAAATGAAAAACTGCCATAACACAAAAAGGCAGTAGAGGTGGAAAAAGTTATGTCAGTGCAGGAAAATTAATTGATTGATCGAAAGTATGTTGATGCTGGCTCCCCTAGTGGGATGGCAGTGTACTTGTAGGCGGTACTTTGTCAGTTTCCTGTGGTGTCCCTGATGCGAGTGGGTTCAGTAATAGTCATGCAGTGAGGATGTTGGACGAGAGACCGTGTATCAATCCCGCTGCGTTCCTACGTTGGTGTACGTGCATTTGCACTTCGATTAGTGTATTGGCAGATTTCATGAATTATTAAGCAACCATGCAAGTGAAAGTGGCCAGAGTCCTCCATTACTCTCTCGTTGAACTAATCACACTTCTACTAGCTCCCCTAGTGCCTAGTTCAGGAACCAATGTCAACGGATAGTTTATGAAATGTGCCTGCATTCTGAGTGTTTTGTGGTCATTCTGAGTGGCTTATGAGTTGGGGACATATCTCACCTCCCCAAGAAAATGGAATGGCATATTGTACTTTTTGTGTCTAGTTATTCAAAGGTAGTACATATGATTAAAAGGACACTAGTTATTCAAAGGTAGTATATATGATAAAAAGGACACTAGTTATTCAAAGGTAGTACATATGATTAAAAGGACACAATTACCAATGCTTTTATATTAATTAATTTTGTTCGTTTTTATGCTCTATGAAACATTAAAGCCAGGGACTCGCTTTAAATGTCCCACCAGCCGTAAGATATGTATATCAATCTCTAACGATCCCCAGCTGTAATATACCCCCTGGTATGTGTTCCAATTTCTTACGATCCCAGCCATGAGATATGTGTACCAATGTCTTACGATCCCCAGCCATGAGATATGTGTACCAATGTCTTATGATCCCCAGCCATAAGATATGTATACCAATGTCTAACGATCCCCAGCCATAAGATATGTGTACCAATGTCTTACGATCCCCAGCTGTATGATATGTGTACCAATGTCTTACGATCCCCAGCCATAAGATATGTGTACCATTGTCTAACGATCCCCAGCCATGAGATATGTGTACCAATGTCTTATGATCCCAGCCATGAGATATGTGTACCAATGTCTTATGATCCCCAGCCATGAGATATGTGTACCAATGTCCTACGATCCCCAGCTGTATGATATGTGTGCCAATGTCCTACGATCCCCAGCTGTATGATATGTGTACCAATGTCCTACGATCCCCAGCCATGAGATATGTGTACCAATGTCTTACGATCCCCAGCTGTATGATATGTGTACCAATGTCTTACGATCCCCAGCCATGAGATATGTGTACCAATGTCTTATGATCCCCAGCCATGAGATATGTGTACCAATGTCTTATGATCCCCAGCCATGAGATATGTGTACCAATGTCCTACGATCCCCAGCTGTATGATATGTGTACCAATGTCCTACGATCCCCAGCTGTATTATATGTGTACCAATGTCTTACGATCCCCAGCCATGAGATATGTGTACCAATGTCCTACGATCCCCAGCCATAAGATATGTGTACCAATGTCTAACGATTCCCAGCCATGAGATATGTGTACCAATGTCTTATGATCCCCAGCCATGAGATATGTGTACTAATGTCTTACGATTCCCAGCTGTATGATATGTGTACCATTGTCCTATGATCCCCAGCCATGAGATATGTGTACCAATGTCTTACGATCCCCAGCTGTATGATATGTGTGCCAATGTCTTATGATTCCTTGTTGCTTTGACAAAAGGTCTAATATAATCAGAACTATGCCATTAATCATCACCCTGTAAGTTGTATTTAGAGGGCGATGTTTGCTCACCTGTGTAAAAGAGTACCTGGCTAGAGACGGTAGTGGAACTGTGTGAACAAATATATCTGAATGCATCCCACAGACAGTGGTATAGGCACCAGTCTGCTGAGGGTGAAGTGTAAGTCGCTGTGATACCTGGTACTTTGTTATATGAGAACATAACTTTACCTTTATATCTCCGAATGAATTATATAACAAGTCTGTAGCACAGTATAGCACAGCATAGCACTGCATAGCACAGTATGATGTTCCCTCCTATAATTCATCCATTGTTTATGTGACCATATTTCTTGGAGTCCCAGGCTTTATCAGTCAGTGTCTTGAATGGTTTTGTGTCAGTGAGACTGTTCCAGGCATTGATGATCCTGTTACTGATGGTGCGACAACAAGTTCGCATCACAACATATTTCTTAGTTAGATTTCTTAGTCAGTTTTAATGTGTGTACACATGGTGGTGTTTTTGTTACTTTCAAAAAGCATGGCTCCTAGATCTGCACCAATCAGACTTGATCAAACTAATCTGTCAATCCAAATACACCTGTCGATCACATACCAAGAAACAATAATTACGATGCACTAAGTGTGCTTAGGCAGAACGAGCTTACGTCATGCGTAGATGTTGACTGTTGTTTCACGCGTCTTGGTGACGGTGTTGTTTTACAGGTGGGCGGGCGTAAATACATGCTGACCCAAAAAAAGTTCCCTTGTTGGGTGGGCGGGATTGTTAGATTGTCACTGGTTGCCAGAGTTGTGACGAATCTCGCTGCGTGACTATCTGATCACTGCTAGTTGCTTTGTGGCCACTTAAATAAGACCAGCTCATTACTGGGTAATTGGCCCAGGTAGAAAAGTCAAGTGAGTGTGACTGGTTGGGCAATGTGTGTGTGTGACCAGTGGTCAGTGGTTGTGTGACCAGTAGTCAGTGGTTGTGTGACCAGTAGTCAGTGGTTGTGTGAACAAGCAAACAGCTACACCAGCGGATTTACTAAGTTAAGTGGCTATATGGAGTAAGCCTCTTTGGGTAAGTGCGATTCTCTTGTGTATGTTGCTTTAATTGATGAACCTCAATTGATTATCTTGCTGATTGGTTTATTTTCCTTGTCTAGAGTTAGTGAGTCCAAGACAGGTTACACATTTACCCTCAGTGTGGGACATTTTACCTCCCCTGACATAGACACCAGGTAGAAGGGGTCTACTGCTTTTAGGAAAGTAAGCTTAATGAAATTGCAATTTTTTTTCAAAACAGCAACAGGTGGAATCGAATCCCAGTGCGCTTGCTTGACAGTTCTAACCACAGAGCCACTTGCCTACTCTGCCTCAGGATCAGTTCTATACAGAGGTTGAGTGGATGGTTAGTTGGACACTTACAAATGTTATTAAAGCGATCCTGATAGTAGTTAGTGCCCAAATTATTTTCTGGATGGTCTTCTTATTGAATGGTTGTGAAAAGGTGTGCATTTATCTGAATTTGCAAATAAATGCTACATAACTTATTATGAATTAGTAACAAACTTGTAAGAATGTTACTTATGTTGTCCACTTAATGTGCTGACACGATAATCCCTCCCAGTGGTCAAGGTTTATCATTGCATTTACCAGATTAGTCACACTGAACCGCTTGTGCTTTTCGAAGGCCTCTATAAGAGTTGTGTTTGGACGACCTCTATAAGTGTGATGACTTCATCTTTGAGTTCCCAAACGCTTCCTCAGTAAGAAAGTTAGACATTGAAACATTATGTTTGTTGTTGTTTGACTGTTTTTTAAGCATGTGTATCCCCTGTGATTGGATTCTGATATGATGTTGACTGATGTGGGGGGTCATGTCAGCTTATGCATTTAAGGTTGACATAAGTCCATTAAGAAGCTTATTAATGTTGTATGGTATGTTTAGCAGTATCGTTTATAATCAGTTACGCATTTAAAGTGATGTAGTTTTAATGGCTGTCATTTGTATTTGATAATAATTGATTTAATAATAATTTAATAGGCGTCAATTCAGGATGAGACCTTGGTGGATGTGGGTTTGAATCAGCCTTGTTCTACTGTGAAAAAGATAAAAACATTATTGCATAAATTTTAGGGGCCTCCGAGAAATGTTGCAAATAAAGTTGAAGCTACATTAGTCACTTGACGTGGTTAACACCTTTAAAAACAATGATGTTGTCTAACAAGGGAGTGTCTTTAAAATGAAACCACTTTGACTGTTGGTGAGATAGATAACATGCTAGTTCAAGTAGGGAGAGGCCCATGGAATCGCTGATGCAGGTGACTTGAGCTGTAATAACTGTAATTAATAATGCACTGAGCTTGGCAGACAGATATTCCATGCCTTTGTTTGTTGGTTGTGTTGATAGAGTGCTATTGTGACAGTCAACTGTTGTTAAAGGAAGTTATACAGCTGTTATTATTGACATAATACATAGTTTTATTGTCTAATGACTGATATAATGTATAATGTAATGATAAATGACTGATGATTAGAATGATTGACATATGACACAGAGTTTCATGACTGACAACTTTTTTTATAGAGTTGTAATCATTGAATAGTTCTCACAGAGTGTAGCCTAGTGTTGGACTACTAAGCTTGTTAATTAATGTTTGTCTGATTATTTCAAGGCACATAGTGCAAACTATGTCTGGTCTAACAGCCCAAATGTGTTTTAATGAACTACAATGATTTTTAATTTGAATGATTCTAGTTGAATTGCATGTTTATCTAACAGGCAGTGCAGGGCAGTCAAGGACACCCATGTTGTTCTTATTTCAATTATTTGTTAGTCCCTATTGAGCTTATGATATCTTTGTAAAGACTAGTCACATGACTCCTCCGAGTGCTATCTATATATCATGGCCCATCCTCTGCTCTGGTTTGCCGTCTTATATAACGCAGAATCCAAGTCTTTAGCACTGTTTGAGCCCATTACATTTCTTACCCAGGCAGACCTGCTCATTTTAACACTAGACTACACTTGGAAGCTTTCAGCCACACTGGTATAAACAAATTTGTTGTGCAATTTGTTGACTATTTACTGACTATTTCCTTTTTCAACACATCAAAATGTTGCACAAGTTGGCCAATTGTGGTCTTAAAGGATTATAAATTCTGTCAGCATAAAAAATCAGATACTTTAAATCCATAACGCATTTTGCAATCTTTTTCCCAGTTAGCACCCTCTGTGTTTTTCCTGTTAGCACCCTCTGTGTTTTTCCCAGTTAGCACCCTCTGTGTTTTTCCTGTTAGCACCCTCTGTGTTTTTCCCAGTTAGCACCCTTTGTGTTTTTCCCAGTTAGCACCCTCTGTATTTTTTCCTGTTAGCACCCTCTGTGTTTTTCCCAGTTAGCACCCTCTGTGTTTTTCCCAGTTAGCACCCTGTTTTTCCCAGTTAGCACCCTCTGTGTTTTTCCCAGTTAGCACCCTCTGTTTTTTCCTGTTAGCACCCTCTGTGTTTTCCCAGTTAGCACCCTCTGTTTTTTCCTGTTAGCACCCTCTGTGTTTTCCCAGTTAGCACCCTCTGTATTTTTTCCTGTTAGCACCCTCTGTGTTTTTCCCAGTTAGCACCCTCTGTGTTTTTCCCAGTTAGCACCCTCTGTGTTTTTTCCTGTTAGCACCCTCTGTGTTTTTCCCAGTTAGCACCCTCTGTGTTTTTCCCAGTTAGCACCCTCTGTGTTTTTTCCTGTTAGCACCCTCTGTGTTTTTCCCAGTTAGCACCCTCTGTGGTTTTTCCTGTTAGCACCCTCTGTGTTTCATAGAATTACCCCCCAGACATACAATGGCAGATGTAATCACTGTAATAAGTATATTACAGATGTAATCACTGTAATATTTATATTACAGTGCAAAAGAAAGTTGTGACCCTTTTGTTCCTTTGCCCCCAGAGTTGACATTTATTAAAATATCCTCACCCTCTTCGTATATTTGTACATAAGTGCAAACCTACCACAAAAGAAACTGATAGGAAATCTTGATATCAGTGAGGCGTTCACATACGGGCAGAGAGAATCAATCAAGAGAACACTTAAAAGAATCATTTACACTGTTACCACTATATACTTAAAACATCATTAGCGTTTGATGTAAAGGAACATAAATAGATCACAGTCATTTGTAAGGGTATGTCCGCCAGTTATCAGTATGAAAAATGCAACGGTAGTCAGTTGAGGTGAACTGCGTACAGGACACGATGTAGTTCTACGTATTTTAGACGATGTTTAAGTGATTACTGAGTTTTGAGTCGGTTTCTGAAGTATCTGTATTTCTCCATGGGGCACAGTACAGTGATTTTACGATAACCACATTAAGATATCTGTTCTACTGTCAAATAAGTAGATTTTAATTGTAATGCTTTATTGGCAAGCCTTACATAATTCCTACATAAAATAAGAAATATTATCTGAATGCCATTACATTTTTTACTTTCTACTGTCAATTTAGATTATTTTAATTATGTTATTACATACAGGTACTTTTAATTTTTCTTTCTTTGTAGTGCGATCATAAAAGCACATACAAGTGATACTCAGGTGTTTTCATGGTTATATAACTGAGTTGAGTGGAGGAATTTTTTAAAGACATTTTCTTCCAATTAGTGTTGTTTTTGTTTGTTTCTGTGATTGTGCGTTTAGGTCGGTAGCATAAAAAGTTATAATTTTAAAAGGTTTTGTGTTTCCATTAAAGTTATTTTATTGTTATTCAGTCGCCCTCTTCTGTTGCCCATAATGCACTTGCACTTGCTTGCAATCGAGTCTGTTCCGATTTCGGTTTCGATTGCTTATGACAAATACTTGGATTTCTTCCAGAACTGACATACCCAGGGGTAGTTCGTTATGCGTGATGAAAAAGAATGAATTCTGTTCATTTCTGTACAATTAAATACTAAACCGGTGTGTCACTATAGACATACCGGTGTGTCACTATAGACATACCGGTGTGTCACTATAGACATACCGGCGCACAGTAAAATAAGCTAACTTATAAAATGTTTACTGGGGGCGACTGTATGATTTTTTTGGGGGGGCTGCCGGGGCGACATTTCTGTGTGATGACATCCGCCATCTAATTTCAACCAGAAATCTTTAGATTTACCGAAATATCCATGGGCAGTAATGATATCATTGAATATAATTAATTAACAAATACACTGGATAATAATTTTTAATAAAATATACAACTAATTAGCTCGCTCGCTATAAAAGACCTAAATTTACCAAATATCCAGACCAGGGGACTTGTTCCCATCTGGATGCATATTGAACTTGTTTGCGCTGGTATCATTACCTGACTGGAGCCAGTCCCTGGAGCCAGTCCCTGGAGCCAGTCCCTGGAGCCAGTCCCTGGAGCCAGTCCCTCCCACAATGGGCTAAATATAGGACAACTGAGGAACAGCCAGTTAGAGTCATATGATGTCACATGATCATGTCACTCGATGTCACATGCCTGTCTATATCTCATTGCATTTTATTGTTACTTTATTCAGGAGCAAACATACTTGATCTGATTTCATTGTAGTTTTACTTGATTTGATTTGTATTAATTAGGATGTACTTATTTATTATTATGTATTTTTTATCAAATATGTTTATCGTGTTAGCACTTTTTATTACATTGATTACATTTGATCAATCCTGTATTTATGCTCTCTCAACAGAATTTTTATTCCAGAGATATGTTGCTTTATAAATAAAAGTTACTATTATAATTTTATTATTATTTCTTGTAGATGCTGACCAGTCGGTTGCCAGTGCCCGGGGGTGGGGTAGTCCCCCCTGAACGCCATGGGTGGGAGTACAAAGACCCCAGCAGACCCACTACCCCCTCCAGACCCGCTGTGTTACCCCTGACGCAAGGCCAGCAGGGGGTGTCTGGGGGGTCAGCCCCCTTCAGTCCAGCGAGCAGTTGCAGTTCCAACCCCTCAGTCGCTGCATCGTTCTTCGCCAGGTAAGTTTTGTTTATCTCACAGGTGGAGGTGGGAGCTTGTTGGAGATGTTTTTATTTTCCAGGCCCCGTCCCCATGACACGAACCCCCTCCAAGACATGAACCCCCTCCATGACACGAACCCCCTCCAAGACACGAACCCCCTCCAAGACACGAACCCCTTCCATGACACGAACCCCCTCCATGACACGAACCCCCTCCAAGACATGAACTCCATCAACAATACAAATAAAGGAGACAATAATTGGGAAAAATATCTTTGATGAAAACAGAATGGGACAGGGACGGGCCCAGGTAGGTGACAATTGATGGATTCTCGATAAGTCTTATTGTCCACTTGCATCTTTATCTTGTCGAATTCGACGAAAATCACGTTAAATATCTTCCTTTAAATTTCTTGATAAATCTCTTGTAAAATTTATTACTAAGTGTTGCTAAATCTCTTGTTAAAACTCTTGTTACATTGTCTAAAGAGAAGGGCATTCACCCTTCACTCTGTCATGATCTGGTGGTAGCTCAGGTCATGGGAAGTCTTTGACACACCTCAGGTCACCACAGCACTTCTGTGACATACCTTTGACACACCTGTGATAGATGTGACACACCTGTGATGTGTGTGACACACCTGTGATGGCTTTGGCACACTTGTGATGGCTGTGACACACCTGAGACAGCTGACACATGTGACGGCTGTGACACACCTGTGATCGCTGTGACACCCATGATGACCGACACACCTGTGATGGTTGTGACACACCTGTGATGACTGTGACACACCTGTGGAGTCTGTGACACACCTGTGATGGCTGTTACACACTTGTGATGGCTGTGATACACCTGTGGTGGCTGTGACATGCCTGTCATGGCTGTGATACACCTGTTTTGGCTGTGACACGCTTGTGGCGGCTGTGACACACCAGTGATGGTTGTGACACACCTGTGGTGGCTGTGACACACCAGTGATGGCTGTGACGGCTGTGACACACTTGTAATGGCTGTGACACACCTGTCATGGTTATGACGGCTGTGACACATCTGACATGGTTATGACGGCTGTGACACATCTGACATGGCTGTGACACATGTGTGATACACACACACGCGCACACACACACACCTATGACACCTGTGACAGCTGTGGTGTTGGAACATGCACCTGATAAAGCCACAATGAACTAGGTGGTAACAAACTCCCTCTCACCACCCCCAACTGACACATCCCCAACGTCTGTGACCCCTACTGACACTCCCCTACCCCTGCGACACCAGCCACAGATATTATGTGCTTTTATGTTTCCCCCTTTCACACTTGGGTTGGGTTTCCCCACCCACATGTTCCAGGGGTGTGATACCTGGGTAGGGTTGCCTACTTGTACACAACCCATTCTCTATCCTCACCTGGGGTAATTGACTGCATGGCAAATTTGTTGACTGTGTATTGACTTTCACCAGCTGGGTCCAAGCCAGTACTAGGAAGTCACAGCACCCTTCAATGTGAAGGACCTATTGTGTGGCTGTGGGGTCTAAAGGCAGGAATAATGTGTTAGGGTTTGAAGTATAAGTAATGGACTCACTGCTTTGAGAGGCCATTCGCTAGAACTTGTTGCGGTGGTCACTTTGTCTTAATAATAATAATAGTTAACTTATATGGCACCTATATCCTCAGGAACCTGAGCTCAGAGGCACAACAAAACCAGTTTGAAGTGTTTAAACAGTCTCTTTAAATACATATAATACTTTATTTTGGCAGTTAAGGTGTTACAATGGTCCAATTATGTAGGACTCTTTACTGGAGGATCACTACTTTACTGGAGGACCACTACTTTACTGGAGGACCACTACTTTACTGGAGGACCACTACTTTACTGGAAGACTACTACTTTGAGGCACTGAAGTGTTGGCAGTTGGTTGTACATCATATGACATCACATGACTCTGGTTGATTAAGTTAACTTTGACCTACCACCATCTGTATAGGGGCATCAGGTTGTAACCCAAATGGGGGTCTAACCCTCACGTCCAAGGCTAATTCCAGGCAACAAAGCATGAATATTCAGGGTCATTAAGTGAGAGGGCCTGAAACCCTAGTAAGCCACAGAAACACAAGCCATCATTGTGTTGTGTGGGATAGAAACAATGACCACTGTTTATTGAATGATGAACGTTTAAATCTACACATGTGAATGTATCGAATGTCAGTAGCACTTAATTGAATCGTGTTGCTGAATAGGATATACCAAACTGATTGTCTGTCATCAGTAACAGCGAAATCTAAACAGTACTTGTTTTTACCAGAAATTAATCGTGGATTTACAGTTGGAATTTAATATTTATGTAACACATCAGAAGAATTGTTTTAACGAACTAAAACGTATGCTGTAAAAAACTTGTTAGGGTAATCAGCTGTCAGTTTTACATCACCCCCCCATTAGTTCCATGTCTTGCCTATCAGCGTATCTCTATTGATTTGCTGTAGAACGTAATTTAGCATCGATCATGTTTTTTTTCACTTATCAAAAGACTCGCTCGGCCATGACTTTATCTGTGTAACAATAACATCTTCGAGAAAATGCTCGTTATGACAACTTCGCTTGAGTGAGCGCTGACTATCGATTTGATTCATTACGTACTACAGACGTACTCTACATTGCTACGAGATGAGAAAACTGTCCGGATCTTTAGTGGATGTGTCTGATCGTGCAGTTGTTCCCAGTCAGGGAGATTGTTGAGGAGTGCACACATCTGGGATTGATCTCCAACATCTTGTGTGTATCTGTAGCAGACTCGTGGTGGAAACATTAGAAGGCGGTTGTTGATCTGCGGAAATCTTTTTGTCTGATCCCGTTGTGTGCCATTCTGCCTTTTTTCCCTCTTTCACTTCCATGTAATCACTTGTGATGTCAAACCCTCCGTGTAAGACCATATTTGCCAAGGACCTGGCTCTAAGGGGACTTCTCTAAGGGGACAGCTCTAATGACTCAGCTCTAAGGGTCGAGGTAGAGTTGGTTCATTGGTGGCAGTTTTGAGGACTTGGCAGGGCTCCAGGATTTAGTGCTGTAGCCTGTCACTTATGGGTGACATAAATAGTCCTTATTGGGTGAAGTGGTTAATTGCTATTGAATGAATGAATGAGTTATTGAGATGTGATGCGGAAAATCATTTAGATGATTATATCCGGGAATAGAAAAGTTCTTAAAAAACGACAAATAATGGGTTAATCGTTATAAATTTTTTTCTCACCTGTTTTCCTAATTTGATATCCCACAGAGTGAACTGACCCCCAACAGAGTGACCTGACCCCAAGCAGAGTGACCTGGCCCTAAGCAGAGTAACCTGCCCCCCTGTAGCCCACCCTGTATGTAGGGTGGTGATACACCCAGCTGGACAATACTGCAGTCACATAATACGTGACTGTCTAACACAGAGGTGATGAACTGTAAAGGAAGGAGAAGAATATATCAGAGCTCTGCCTGTGATGTTTCATGCTTTCTGTAGTAGACTCACACCGAGCACATCCAGGCCTATGTAGAAGACCATCCCAGTGGAATCTTTATCTTGCCACTGACAATTGTTTGGAGTCCCATCTTGCTGTGAATCTACACCAGGATTACTATGTGGTCTGATAGCGGCGGCTGTACTTGTACTCACAAAAACAGCCGTCCTGCATTAGAATTAATGCTGATATTCCCAATCCCAGAAGCAATTTAGCGCTCCACTGCAATTGTTTTACATTACTGCTGCCTGGAGTACAGCTGAGTGGTGTGGAAGCCCACAAGGCTGACTCACGGTCTGCTGGCACACTTGAGGTGCTCTATGGGACCATGTATGTGTGGACGAGACCATATGAATGTATAAGACCATATCTGTGACATTGTATATAAGACCAGTGTGTATGGGACCATGATATTGTGTATGGGACCACGGTATTATGTGTAGGTTCTTGCCAATGTGTATGGGACCATGGTATTGTGTATGGGTCCATACCAATGTGCATAGGACCATGACATTGTGTTTGGGACTTTACCAGTGAGCATGGACCCATGATGGTGGAGCAATAGCCAGTGTTAGGGCATATTCCTATACCCCATTACATTTATGTTCTGCAAGAGTTGCATATATTGTAAAAAAATTATGTTCTCACAAATAATGTAGCATTTTATGCTACATTTGTAAAGGTATACACATTCATAACATTAATATATGCGATATCGTATTCCTAACATGAAATTCCTTTCTATTAATATGAGATTATTATCAAGCTATATAAATGCATATGCCCCAGGCAAAGAAACCTATGAAATGTCACCCCCTATTGGCAACCTAGATGTCTCAATCAGTGCCTGTCACTGTATCAGGCTGTCAACCTAACTGTCACTCCCACTAGTTGACAAGTGTGAGTAGAGACTATATAATTAATCACTTGTTCATTGGCATGGTTCTGATAGTTTTGAGTGACTGACCCAGGGGTAGCCAAATTTCTTTGAATGGTCAGTGATAGCCAAATGGAATGTTGCACTGATGGACCTTGATCTGGAGTACAACAACACAGTGTGGAGCGACCTTGTAGTTGCTGCTTCCATCCAACGATGACTGGTGGTGATGATGATGATGATGACTGGTGATGACGATTATGACTGGTGATGATGATGACTGGTGATGATGATGATAAGGCTTTCACACTACCATTATTGTAGAATTACAACACATTGTTGCTCTCTGGTGCAACACCCCCCCACTGTTGACCACCGAATCACCAGACTTTCTTGTAAACATCTGCATCATATTTTCTCTCTACACCTGCTGACCACTCCTTCAAATAGCTCATGTCTGTTCACCCCTGGTCAGCTGTACAGTCTTTGATTATTCCAAATACTGGACATCTCTGACTTGAGAGAATGTGGCCACCAGCAGTGACCATGTCCAGTTATGAGCACCACTGGTCACTTTCTCCTTGGTCAGGGCATTAGGGCAGTCTGGCCACATTCCAAGGTACTTATTGGTGTTTGATTGGGAGACTTAGCCGGGTTCAGCTGTTGATCATAGGCTAGTCACAGGGCTAATAGGACAAATTGAATAAGCAGACACAGTAGCTGGGAGGGGGATAGAGAAAGGGACCAACTCACAGGCACAGTAGCTGGGAGGGGGATAGAGAAAGGGACCAACTCATAAACAGAGTAAAGAACATGTGACAATTATCATACCTGTAATGTGTGAATAGCTTAACTAGTATGTGCAGTCGATTCAATAAAATAGTGTGCATTTAAAAAAATCATTGAATTATTAACTTTTATCATTCGATCAGGTAACTTGAGAAAGTGTAAATAGCAGTATGTAATATTACATACGTATGGAAGTTTATTATTTTTGTGACCTCATTTTATCTTGTAAGTTTATTTTGTGATATTTCTCCTGTAGGTCTGTTTCCATTCACCACTGTCATTCAGTCATGTGCGTCCCTTATGACTGGCTCTATCTAGAGAACAGTTGACTCAGTTTTGTGACATCCAACACTGAAAAGCTAGTGAGAATTATCTGTTGATGGGGCATTTATGATAGTGGTTAACTGCAGAGCTGGCAGCTGTTGTGGGATGTTTCTACATTCCTCCAGGCAGCCTCTGATAAAGACATCAAGACTAATAAAGCAGGCCCGTTGCTCCAATGCTGATGAAGGCAGCTCTGTAATCTCATTTACCTGGCATTGAACAGCCTCCGCAGCCTCTGCATCCTAATGCTTCTGACCCAATCCCTATGTTGACAACCTCCGCTGCATGTGGGAAAGCAGGAAATACTTCTCCTGTTAGTTGACTTTAAGAGAACACCAATGTTTGGTTATTTGAAGCTGTCAAAGAGTTTGGGAGGAAAAGAAACCGATAAACCCAAGTTTTTGTGATTACTACTTAGTATTGTCCCATTGGGACTATATACAAGCCCCCAACCCCCAAGGCCCCAACCCCCAAGGCCCCAACCCCTTGACCCTATACAAAGGGGTACTATTCCATACGGAGAGTTAAATTGAAACAGCCAGCAGTAGGATACTATATGAAAGATGGACGATATGTTTCTTGCATGTTAGACACAATTGCATGACTGCATTTTGACAGGATTCTTAGATTACTTTGAATTTTGAGATTGATGACCTATGATTGATCTGCTTATGTGAATTGAATGAAAATTTATCATTGTATTTGTATTGAAGTGAAGTCATTAGATGTTACTATTGCCAGAATTGATGGGTTGTTCCTGGAAGGACCTGCATTCTCATCAGTTATTTAAGTAGTTAATTTTTCTGACTAGCCTTGCGATCTTTCACTTTAGTCAGTCTCTGCACTGACAGTTTGTGTCAAACTTATCCCTTCTGCTGCCCATGATTCCTTATAGTATTGCCAGGTGGTTTGACTGGGGTAAGATCACTATTTACTAGGTTCATGTCATGCGAATGAAGTGCCGGTGATTTTGAGACAGTCCCTCTGCTGGGAATGTTTTGCTGTCTGGAAAGTAATTTTGTTAAGAGGAATATAGCCATGTTAAGAGGAATATAGCCATGTTATAGGACATTTATACTGTTTCCAAATAAAAATGTCTAGTTGATGTCTAGTAACATATGCATGTGTCAGTGACTGTAGGCTCAAGAAGACGACATAGCAGTTTGGGATGTCATTTGATGGGAGGGGAGCAATAAATTCAGTCAGGTTTACTGAAAGAATAAATATCAACACAGTTGATTTTCAGAAGATTTATTGTATAAATTTAAGAATAACATTAAAAAAAAATTAACATTGTCGCCACTGGGAAAATAAATAGTGACCTGTCCCCCACTCATTATATTTCAAACATATTGTGGCTTTATAATTGGGGAAGGAGAATGTTTTCCCCAAAATTGGGAAGGGATGGGAACCTAACAACTAAATACTTGTTATTATATTTTCTATGAGACCAGGAGACTAAAAGGGGAACAAATAGAAGTATTTAAAATAGTGAATGGTTATGAGGATGTTGACAGGAATATGTTCTTCAAACTTAAAGAAGGCAGTAGAACCAGAGGACACAAAGCAGCATTAGTTAAGGAGCAGTGTAGGTTGGACATGAGAAAGTACTCTTTCTCACAGAGGGTGGGTGATAAATGAATGGAACAAACTGCCAAATGATTGTGTTAATGCTAGTAGTGTGAATATGTTTAAAAATAGAATTGACAGATATCTAATAAGGGCAGGCTACGCATAGATGAGAAAATTGTTAGACTCTCATAAGCCAATGGCTTCCTTATCCACTTGACACCTGGAACTTGTTGTTTGGGATGGCAATCTTGTTAAATCTTTAAAATGTGCCCAGTGTGTGTGGGTACAGGTTTTAGAAGTGTCTGTTGTACTCAAATTCTTGTTGGGTAATGTTAGCTGTTTTAACTGATCCAGTTCTGCTTACTGTTGATAAAGATACCTTGATAAACTTTATTTATAATATTTGAATACATTTTTATCAAGTCTTTATCTAAATTTGACATTTCAACCACTGCATTCAGTATATGGCAGTATGTGATCATCAAAGCGAGTTGACTAAGAAAGATCATGAAGTCGTGTCTTGCTCGAGTATGTGAACTCTTTCTTACTCACTAGGAGTTGTTGCTGTCAGTGCTGCCATCTGGAGAACCTGAGTCAAAAAAATTCATAAAAACAATTTTTTTAAAGATTAAACAAAACAAATAGTCCGTTTCACCACAATGTTTAACAAGTTTGCCATGTTTTGTCCTCTGAGAATGAATACTTATGTCTGTCTTGTTGCTTCACTAACGTTACTTCATGTCCTGTAGTTCATTTATCTTTCCTATGTGAGAAAAAATACTTCTGTCAATAGTTTCATAACGAAGTCATGTTGAAAACACTATTTGACCTGAAGCCACATTCTTTTCGGTGCTTTTCATAACTAAGGTTTCTCAGTTCAGCGCATCTCAGAGTATTTAAACAGGCCGAGGTATTGATCATACATGTTTTTTATCTGCAGTGCCAGATTGACACTATCTGACTTCTTATTCGGGAGTGACACTATCGCAACAAAGAGCGCAGTGTCAATCCAGGACGTGATAATTGCGCCACTTGGGAGGTTCCTTGATAAAGCCACTCGTCTTTTCTACAATCTATTCTTCCTAGCAGATTCCTGGCAGAATTCTGATTGCGCAGGCTTTCGGCATTGGTTATATTCCAAGTTGGTCTATGCGGTAGGGCTCTCTGTCCATGAATCATCATGGTATTTACGATCTTTTTGTTTCTAGATAACAAAATGCATATACTTTGGGGCACAGTAGTACAATGAATGGAATGTTGGACTCGCAGTCAAGAGAACCTGGGTTCAAATACTTTTGGTGCCATTTTGAAGCTTTGGCAATCTTGTTCGTTCCGCATTGCCTTAGTTCACTCGACTGTTTTAGTGAGTACATGACTACAGACAGTATGTATATGTGAAAGAATAGTCTTCATGCAGTAATTGCAGCATGGCTTAATGCTTTCCATAAAAGTTCAGTTGGTGTTGGCAGGAACAGGTCTGCCAGGGGGTGAATTGTGAAGGAACAGGTCTGTCAGGGGTGAAGTGTGAAGGAACATATCTATCAGGGGGTGAAGTGTAAAGGAACAGGTCTGCCAGGGGGTGAAGTGTGAAGGAACAAGTCTGCCAGGGGTGAAGTGTAAAGGAACAGGTCTGCCAGGGGGTGAAGTGTGAATCACTTTGAACAGTCCCCATAACACCTTCCAGTCAATGAAATGTGTCAGGATTGTGCAGTTTATATTGTGCTCATAGAGAATTTACTTCTGAATAAATCCTTTGTTTAATAGTCGAGATTTGTGTGAGAGTATTAGTATCAATGTGAGGGCATATGAGGACTCTCGAGGTGGTCAGTTCTTGTGAGGCGCAGTAGCTCAGCAGTTAGAGCACCAGACTGTCGGTTGAGGGGACCAAGGTTTTAATCCGCCTGTTGCAGTTTTGAAACTTGGACAATTTCATGCACCTCACTTTGCCAGTGTCTTTTGGTAGAGACACTAAAAGTTGTTTGTCGCTTCTCCCTGGTGTCTGTCGCTTCTCCCTGGTGTCTATGCCAGGGGAAGTAAAAGATTCTACATGGGGGTAAATGTGTAACCTGTGGTGATCTCTGCCTGTAAAACTGACTAAAACTAAAACATAGACGGGTCTATCATAAGATAAGATATAAGAAGTATGACTGAGCACGTTTCTGTGATTTAGCAAACGAAACTTTGGCAGTTGTCACATAGAAATTTACACAATGGTAACGTGATCAAGTATGGTGCCATCTCGCATGTAACTACACCTAACGTTTAACCAGAATTAAATTCTGCCATTGACTAGATAATTTTTCATGTGGTATAAATGCTACTTTGTTTATATCTGAAATAGGCCAATGATGACTAGTTGGAGTTCTGCGTTTTTAGAACATGTGATTGACATATCTGTGTTAACACAGATGACAAACTGCCATGTCATTGTGTAATGTGATCCCATATAAAACTTCTGCACAGAATATCTGTAAGTTGCTACATTTCAAATGAATTCCATCAAGAGTTTTATAAGAATGTAAGGATACGTTATATACAGCGGAAAAGTACGTGGAAGAATTATATGAAGGAGTAAAGGGTTAATCTTGTTGCTGTTTTTGTTGAAATTGGTGTCAGGGGTTAACGTATTGATGTAGGCGAGGATTATTGCACCAATGAATTGTGTTTGAATATTGCTGTGGGTAGAGGGTTAATGTCATGCCTTGCAATGAGATTAGGATGGCTCTGGATTAATTAAGTTTGTGACTGTGCATAGTGTAAAGGGTTAAGGTATTAAGGCAGGGATGAGGATTAAGTAGGGACTCATTAGGAGTCCTATCCTGGGATTAAGGACTTGTGTCAGCAGTGGGAGGATGTGGGAAGATGTTTCGGTTGCCCAGATCCCAGGGATCATTACCTGGGATTATTTATATTATGAGAAGCAATCCATTTTTTTATTATTTAAATTAAATTAAATCGTTACCCTGTTAGGATATTCATTTGATATCTTTGCCATTCAATTGTTGTGGCAATGATGCAATATCAACTTTATGGAAAGAATAAGTTATGAGACCAGACGATAATGTCGAGATTTTTCTTTATTTTGTAGGTATTTAGCAAGCAATGATTGTTTTTACTAACCCATGTTCATCTCATCTGTACTTTGATAAGGATATTGCATCCCTTCTAAACAAAACATAAATATCATCCCATAACCTGGAGTTTTTAGAATCCTAACAAAATGCACCCTCAAAAATACTAAGAGAAACCTCAGTCTGCTCACAAACACTGCCGAGGAAGGATCACGGTAAGAAGACACGCCATTGTGCTTACACTGCTGGGAGTCCACAGAGTTACAATTGAGCAACATTCTTTTGTACAATGGCGCCGACAGTGCAGGCTGATCACAATGGTGTTTACTGCTGCAGTTGTCAATATTCCGATGTGTAATCACGCATAATGACGTTTAATACCTGTATATACCTGTCATTCTATAAACTGATACACATCTGATCAGCTCAGTTGGGATTGGTGATTGCAGTTTATAAGTTAATTCAGACTTAGAGAAGGGTTACCTCCTGTTGCAAATTGCAATTGTCTGATGGGAGCGATTAGATAAGACAGTAGAAAGCAATGCAGGTGGGCAGATTCAGGTGCGTTAATCACTTCATTATATCTTACCTGTGACCTGTGAATGAACAAAACTTGACATTATATATGTTTATCATTATATATAAGTATCATCTCAGTGGGGGGTCCAGGTGTGTTGGTGACAAGATTATGTTGTGCCTGTGTGTGGGTAAACATAGGTGTTGTTGCATAAGTGTATTGTGAATAAATTGCCATCTCTGGGGAGGTCAGTGTGTTAATGACAAGATCATGATACTGTACAACTGTAAACTTACGTAAGAATATATTTTATGAACCGTCTTGCTGACCTTGTCTGTGACATTACTAGGTGCAGTGTAAGTAGTGGGGTCAGTGCCCTCGTACGTTACAGGGTGGGGTCAGTGCCCTCGTACGTTACAGGTTACATGGTGCTCTCCTATGGGAGTTATCCCTTCCCACGTTACAGGGTGCCCTGCTACTTGGGTTATCCCCTCCTACGTTACAGGGTGCCCTGCTACTTGGGTTATCCCCTCCTACGTTACAGGTTACAGGGTGCCCTGCTACTTGGGTTATCTCCTCCTACGTTACAGGTTACATGGTGCCCTGCTACTTGGGTTATCCCCTCCTATGTTACAGGTTACAGGGTGCCCTGCTACTTGGGTTATCCCCTCCTACGTTACAGGGTGCCCTGCTACTTGGGTTATCCCCTCCTATGTTACAGGTTACAGGGTGCCCTGCTACTTGGGTTATCCCCTCCTACGTTACAGGTTACAGGGTGCCCTGCTACTTGGGTTATCCCCTCCTATGTTACAGGTTACAGGGTGCCCTGCTACTTGGGTTATCCCCTCCTATGTTACAGGTTACAGGGTGCCCTGCTACTTGGGTTATCCCCTCCTACGTTACAGGGTGCCCTGCTACTTGGGTTATCCCCTCCTATGTTACAGGTTACAGGGTGCCCTGCTACTTGGGTTATCCCCTCCTACATAGTTCTCATAGCACTCCCAGACTTATGACTAAAACTTCTTACCGGTGTCATTCGGTGTGACAGGTCATTGTATTGTTACCTGGAAAGTTATGCTGCATTTTTACGGTGATGCTGTCTTTTGATAAAACTGAAAACTACTTGATTGACGTAGGAAACCAGCCTTATCCAGGTTAATAACTAATTGATCCACACTGTAAACATGGGTTTTGTTTGTATTCTAAGACATACCTCTGGAGGCTTGGGGCCTCCAGGACTCTAGGCCTATAGAGCTCCATGGGGTGGGGCACCAGGGCTCAACTCCTGACATCCAGGCTTATTTAACAGACAGTGATCCATGACTTTCAGGGTCAAACATTTCTGGTGAGATTCAACACTAAGGTATGTTATAGCAGTACGAATATGTTTAAAAATAAAATTGAAAGATGTCCGATAAGGGCAGGCTATGCAGAGATGAACAATGATTGGAATCTTGATAAGACAATGTTTTGAACGACAATCGTGTTACATGTTGTTAAATGATATCATAACATTTCATAACCTCGGGCAGGCGTGGCAAAAAAGCACCAACCTGACAATGAAATCTTATTCTTCATTTACAGGAATACTTTTTATGCCACACGGGTAGTTTGGGAAACTTGCAACACAGTTAAGCAACATAGAATGCAATAATTGTATAATGGGAAGGAATGTCTGTGGTCATATGTATGTGGACATATGTCTGTGGTCATATGCACGTGTATGTGAATGAGTTGACGAGACTTTATCAAAAAGGTTGTCGATCAAATTTGTTTTGCTAATTTGTATATTTACTTAACTATAATTACAACAATAACAGGCTTGTGATCCTTAGTGTGTCAGACCCAACTGCTTATATCACACACTGTATTATATATAAATTGCATCTCTGTGGGAGGTCAAGGTATGTTAATGATATGTTTATGTTTTGTCCACAGGTAGATAACCAAAGTTGCTATAATGCGATCATTGTTTGTATAAATGACCATTTCTTGGGAGGTCTGCATTATTAACACGATTATGTTGTTACACCGTAGACTTCAGGCAGCACTTGGCTGCTCCAGCCAATATGTCCACTTTTGGGGTACAGAGCTCTGGCTTGAGTAATCATGAAGAGATTCATATTCATCAGACTCAAGGCTTCAATATATTAATCTTAATCTTTTATTTCACAGTCAGTTTTACCTTTTTCTTTGTTATGCTTTGGCAGCTTTCAGCTGTCTTCATCAGATTTGCTACCACTAAATATGGAATATTTCAAAGAAAAAAGGTATAATTGACTGCAAAATGCAAGGAAACAATTAATTACTTTCTTTAGCTTTTAATCCAAAATCCATAGTTGTTTTTCTTCTTTTTTCCGAAATAGCCTGACCACATCTGTGCCTTGAGTTGTGTTTTTTCTGTTGTAACAGACAAGTTCACACTTTTTTTGCGCCTTACAGTAGTCACGGTATCTTGGCTGATTGCCCTATTCAGATGATTAATGCTAAGCAGGCATATCTATATGCACAGCATGTGCTGTAATAGATTGTGACTTGAGGCAGAAAGTCATCTGCCATGTAGTTGCTTGGCTGGGTGACACTTGACAGATACAGTGTATGTGGTTGTGTTAACAGGACCCAGTTAAAGTGGCATGTTTTGTTACCACCCCTGGACTCACCCTGGGTGGTCAAGACATAGTTGCCAGTCTGCTGGATCTAGGGTCAGCTTACAAGACTAAGATTCATGCATTCATAAACTAGTAATTAATTTATTTAAGCTAATGACAGGTTGTTTCTACAATATAATAGCAAACTAAGTTCTGATTATAAGCCCCTGACTAACCACAAGCCCCCTTATTCCCCACAAGTCTTGTGACATCAGAAGGCACCAACTGACCACAAGCCCCCTGACTTTATTTACAAACCCCCTGATAGGCCACAGGCCCCTTGAAGGGCCACCACCCCTTGAAGGGCCACCACCCCTCTGACTAGTTACAAGCCTAGGGCTACAAAACAGAAGCATTAGTGACACCTGGTTAGCCAGTTTCCTCTTGTCTGATGTCTCATCATTGTCCTATATGAGGCAGTCATATATCATTCAGCTGGTCATTTGTCATAGTTCTATATGAGGCAGTCATATATCATTCAGCTGGTCATTTGTCATTCAGCCTTCATCTCTCATTCAACTGGTCATTTTTCACTGGTCATCTGTCATTCAACAGTGTCATTTGTGGTGATTTGTCAGAATGTCATTCAAATCAGCTGTAATGAATTGAAGTTATTAATGACTCTGGCTATGGAAAGTGACCATTAGCAGTGACCAAATATAGTAGCTCAGATTAGATTATATCCAGCCTGGAGAATATGTCCTAGATATCATTCCACCATCTTCACAGGGGTCTTCCTAACCAGTTACAATGGTTCTGCTTTACAATTCAATTACGGTGATTCTAATCACTTTATTAAGACTTAGTGTCAAACCATAACCAGTTTTTTGAGGGACGAATAAAAATTTCACGGACGAGACATATGTAAGGTGCACGTGACCAGGCATCCTGTACACGTGACCAGGCATCCTGCACACGTGACCAGGCATCCTGCACACGTGACCAGGCATCCTGCACACATGACCAGGCATCCTGCACACGTGACCAGGCATCCTGCACACGTGACCAGGCATCCTGCACACGTGACCAGGTATCCTGCACATGTGACCAGGTATCCTGCACGCGTGACCAGTTATCCTGTACTCATGACCAGGTATCCTGCACGCGTGACCAGGTATCCTGCACACATGACCAGGTATCCTGCACGCGTGACCAGGTATCCTGCACACATGACCAGGTATCCTGCACGCGTGACCAGGTATCCTGCACACGTGACTGGTCACGCATGCATTCTGCATGCGTGACCAGTCACCTGCACAGAATATTCGTATGGTGTATGTTAAAAACATAATATTACAACAGCCACTAAAATATGTTTACTGCGTTAAATGTCATTAATCTTAGGAGTGCTCCAGGCCAATTGAGATGGTAGTATTGGACAAATCACCTGATCCGATCAACTTTATCTTTGTGTAAGGCAAAGGACAAATGCATAGTGCAAACATTTGTTCATTAAGATGGCCCTGCTTTGGCCAGTCTCTAGTGTCTTGGGCGAGAGGATAGTAAATGTTAAAGGCACAGTAAAACCATCGTACTAAATCACTCGCAGGCAGCTGAGGATGAGAAAAAAAATATTAAAGTATTTACCTATCGCATGGTTATTGCCATAGGAGTGTGGAATTAGTTGGCTGGCGGGGATGTAAATCTAGAGCTGTAAGGCTAGTCTGGCTCCTTGGCTGGCCAACTCATAAATGTCTGGGGCTAGCTTAGACCATCTACTGGACATCTGCTGGACATGTGCTCCATGGTCAGATCGGGCTGATTAATTACTGGTAAATAGGAAAAGACCCATGAAAGTTCATCTATAAATTATGGTCAGAGAACCAAAATAACCATCAAATTAGTACACATGACAATCGCTGTTTGTCCAATAACCAATTACCACAAAACAGTGGCTCAATCTTAAATGGATGACCATAACCTAAATGCAACTCTGTAAAGATTGATTTAAATTGAGCAAGGACTTAGTGATTGCAAAACTCCAGTGGACATAACATAAAAACATTCTTTTGCAAAATTCCTCATATTTAACCAATACTGAATTTGTATGTTTATTTTATACATAATAATATATGGTCATTCATGTTTCCTGGAAAACAGGGAAAAAATTGTGGGTTTACCCCTTTAGTGGACATGACCATGCTGGTGTGATTGCTGGTCAAGGAAGTGGCTGACTGGTTGGCAGGCTTATGTAGATGGTCAGATGATTTATATGCCCAGTGGTGCTTTCCTGGTCAGTTTGGACATGACAGTGGCTGTGGTCAATATCTGGTCAATAAAGTAGTAGTGGACAGTGGACGTTTGTACCAGATACTGGCTCAGTCATGTCTAGCAGCTCAAGACATCATTGAGGGGGAGTTACTGTGTGGTCAAGGAGTTTATCAATGCTCATTTGATGTGCAGCTCTCTGAAGAAACAGTTGATCTACATTGGGTTAACTTGCTGAATCATCAGGACTGTTGTATCTCCAGGACCATCTCATCTACTGGACTAGCTCTTTGCCAGGACCATCAAGTTTGCAGGATCATCAAGTCTGAAAGACCATCTTTTGTGCAGGACCATCAGAATCAGATTGCTATATTGGCAGGACCGTAAATTCAACAGGATTATTATGTGAAGTCTGTAGGGCTGTTACCATGGCAGGACCATAGGTTCCGTAGAACCATATGTTTTGCAGGACCAATTTGTTGGCCCATTCTGAGAATATCAAGTATAAGACCTGACGGACCATCAAGTATGAAGGACTATCAGGTCTAGTCTATACAACCCACAGGACCATCAGCCAGTTGTGTGGGACCATCAGATCTGTGGCAGTCGAGAATGGTCCTGCAGTTGTGGTCCCTGGCATGGAGTAGAAGTCACGGTAGCTTCACCTGATGGTCAAGACGATGCAAGTAGAGAGTCGCGGAACACTTCAAGTCATCTGTTAGCCAGAAATAGCTGAATACTGGCTGTGTAAGAAGAGGAAGAAGAAAAGAAAGGAGGAGAAGAAGAAGTGTATTTTAGATCAATCCGGTTGATTGTAGTTGGACACGTGAAGGTTACCTACCTACAAGTGACATTGTTATAAGTCATCATCTGAATGCTACACAGATCATGCAACCTCCAACCAACCTAGTGGTCACTCTAGATCATGGGATGGTCACTTGAAGGCATTTGGATGGTCAATCCAGTTGTTACTGATTGATGTCCTGATTGCATAAGTCATGTCCAGTGCTGTGCTTTGACCACTGGCTAGAGACATTTACAGTATGCATGTGCAATGGATTAGGGGATGACATGGTCAATCCTACACAGTGTGGCTGGGCTAATTGCTACATGATTGTTGGCCCTGGTCATGACATGGACTGTTGTCCAAGTGCTGGACTGACCAGTGGGGTGGACTACATGCAGCATTGGCTGCACTGTGTGCCTCAAGTTGACAGGAGACAAAATTGTTGAGGACACAGGGCAGAAGCTCTAGAAAGAGTCTTTGGATTGTGTCACTTGTCAAGTTGTGTGGTCCTAGAACACCTGACTGTCTTAAACACTTGTGTGACAATGATGCATCATAAGGACATGTGGTGACTTGACAGGTGTCCTTGGAGCCTGTCATGTATGGTGACAGAGTTGTTCAAGAGGTGTCATTGTGATGTCAAAGCCCTCAGGAGACCTTGTGATGGAACAGTAAGTGATAGTGATTGGTGTGTCCTTAGTTACCAGGGCTGCCAGATTGGTGTGTCCTTAGTTACCAGGGGTGCCAGAACAAGGTGTGGATATAAAGTGACTCCATTACTGCGATCTGCCCTTAATGCTAGTAGTGTGAATATATTTAAAAATAGAATTGACAGATATTTGATAAGGGCGGGCTACAAATAGATGAGAAAATTAAAAAAAGACTATCGATAAGCCAATGGCTTCCTTGTACACTTGCCATCTGTTTGGGGTGGCAATCTTGTTAAACCCCTTCATTACGGTAAACACTGTAAAAAAGGGCTTGGTGATATTCACCCTAAGAAGGAGGCAGAAGGCAGGGTTATGTGTTGATAGACATTTACCATGTGTGAATTTATTGGGGGCGTTTCATTCTAAGGCATGATTTGTGGAAATCAGTGAACAGTATTTTGTTGGGCAGCTAACTCAGTTCAGCAGTGGAACTTATTATTTTGGAATTCCTATTATTTTGTATGTAGCCATTTGTAGAAAATGGCTGGGTAGATTATGTCCAACCTAGTGAGGGACAATCACATTGCTAGGGTAAAGAGATTTTTAATAAGTAAGCTGTCATAAAAGTTACTTTTAAGCAACAGTTTGTGTTTGTGTTAGCTTTATTCTTAAGGCACAATAACAAAAAGATGAATGAAACATTATTTTAAGCAGACATTTTTTATATGTACATGACACATTCACATGAATCATCTTCAGTTTAGCAAATAATTCAATTCAGAACATTGGATGCCACACAACATTAATTTTGCATTGACAAACCTGAAAAATCACTCCAAATTTAAGGATTGATGTAATGAAGTCTTCACATGGATACTTGATATCTTCTGTACCTATGACAAGTTGTTAACATCATTTTATTGCCTTTACATTGGGGATTAACTGACTAACATTAAATCCATTAATTGTAATAAAACTAGTCATTATTTATGTGGCACTGGCATCAGCTAAGCGTAACTCCAGCTCCCTGTCTCTGTCTTTACATGTTCTCATTCTAATATGATACATTATTTGATACACAGTGTAAACAAAGTGAGGGGGTCCATTGAATATGCAGCCAAATTGATTGAGGAATGTAAACACATTTGATGCCCATGAGGCCTTGGTAGGACCAGGCAAGGCTGTCTTATAAATTGCACCATAAATTATATCCCACTGGTTATGTTGTCTCTGAGGCTCCTGTTGTATTTATGAATCAATATTCCTGGTGTGTTTGAACCAACATGGTGCTCAAGATTGGCTATGACATAATTACTTTGGGCGTGGGAAAATGTTACTTGGCGATGCATCAAAATAGCAATAATGTAGCAAAATTGTGCATAGAAATAGGGGAATGACCCAGTAATGTGCTACATGTTTATTTTGTGACGAGGTTACTTTGCTACACATTAACTCTGCAGCACATTTACTGGGTTACCTGTGCACTGTGCTACATGTTTACTGCAACACATGTGTTCTGTGCTACATGTTTACTACAACACATGTGTACTGTGCTACATGTTTACTGCAACACATGTGTACTGTGATACATGTTTACTGCAACACTTGTGTACTGTGCTACATGTTTACTGCAACACGGGCACTGTGCTACATGTTTATTGCAACACATGTGTACTGTGCTACATGTTTACTGCAACACATGTGTACTGTGATACATGTTTACTGCAACACATGTGTACTGTGCTACATATTTACTGCAACACGGGCACTGTGCTACATGTTTATTGCAACACATGTGTACTGTGCTACATGTTTACTGCAACACGTGTACTGTGATACATGTTTACTGCAACACATGTGTTCTGTGCTACATGTTTACTACAACACATGTGTACTGTGCTACATGTTTACTGCAACACATGTGTACTGTGCTACATGTTTACTGCAACACGGGCACTGTGCTACATGTTTACTGCAACACGTGTACTGTGCTACATGTTTACAGCAACACATGTGTACTGTGATACATGTTTACTGCAACACTTGTGTACTGTGCTACATGTTTACTGCAACACGGGCACTGTGCTACATGTTTATTGCAACACATGTGTACTGTGCTACATGTTTACTGCAACACATGTGTACTGTGATACATGTTTACTGCAACACATGTGTACTGTGCTACATATTTACTGCAACACGGGCACTGTGCTACATGTTTACTGCAACACGTGTACTGTGATACATGTTTACTGCAACACATGTGTACTGTGCTACATATTTACTGCAACACGGGCACTGTGCTACATGTTTATTGCAACACATGTGTACTGTGCTACATGTTTACTGCAACACGTGTACTGTGCTACATGTTTACTGCATTACAAATTTATTCATCTGGAAGTTGACTTTACTTACACGGTGAATCATTTTACAATATTAATAAGAGTTACTGACATCATAGTGATTTTTTTTATATTCCGTCGAAGAGAGACGTTCTTGCTTAGAGGACATATTTGTGTTTTCAAGAATTATTTAGTGATAAATATTGATTAGTTATTATTGTGGCCCATAATCATGGGAGAGAAACCGTGGCATAGTTTCCTGTCAAAGTGGAATGTTGTTCATTCAAATGGCGTGTCAACGAAAAAATTAGAGCCTCGAGACGTCAAAGAGAAGCGCTGTCATATTTCCACGTGGACACATTTGTTGCTATTTAGGAGCTATTCAAAACTGTACGTGTGACGAATTGGGAAAGCCACACCATTGACGAACATGACATCCATCTATTTATGCCACATGAGAATACGTGTGACTATTTTATTAATAAGTTTACTGAAAGGTCAGTTATGTCAACAGGCAATATTTTCTGCGATTGCCGCTAGTCGTTTCTACCGTGGACAATGCCGACTGTCACGTGGAAAGTGCCTAGGGAACAAGGCGCATAGAACTGTTGTGAAAATGAAGGTACAGCTGTATGATTAATTGCGGTTTTTATTTTTAGTGTTGAGGGTGAGCATCAGGGCATGTTCAATGAGAAATGGTGCGATCTTGTGTGTGTGCGTGCATGCGTGCGTGCGTGCATGCGTGCGTGTGGTTAGGATGCCGTGGGAGATATTTATGCAGTGTTTACATCGGCGTAAAAGAACCAGTAACTGCTGTAGTGTGACAGTTCTTTCTTTGCTGGGAAATAGAGTTGTGTGTCTAGATAATTACCTGTCGTTGCTTGGCTTTGACAGTGACCCAGGTGTGATTCCTGACAATCATGGACAGGTAGAGGGGTATGGGTGGGGAGGAAACCTCAAGCAAGGGACTTGATCAACGGTTGTCTAGTTGTTGGTATACTCTATTAACTGTGGATCTGGGGGTGTGTGACTGACATACAAATTGTCACCTATGTTATGCAAAGTGTCACCTTTGGCAATAGACATTTGTATGGGACTGTCACTGCCACTGTCAAGGCTACTGTCACCACCACTGTCAAGGAAGTAGTAAAACTAAGTGGATCTCTCCTGGTGATGAGTTTCTTTTGTGACAGCAGTGTCTGGATATGATTGATGAAGACTTGTGCCCAGGAGGGGCCAGTGGTCACCTTGGGTGTCCTCTTGTCTTCTTTCACCACATGGCTTGTTAGTGTGGCTGTCACATCTGTCCACAGGCTGGACATGTGCTGGTTGAGCCCAGGGCCAAGACCACCCAGGAGTACTGGACTCTCTGGTCAGTGCCTTGAGGTGATGTTTCGCCCAATTAATTCTTCCCTGGCATATCCTCATGGTGAAAGATGCAGGAGTTGGTTTCTGATGACGAGGTTTAAGAAGTTTCAAAATATGTTTGTTTTTCTTTTCTTTCTGGTTTAGTCAGATTTAACTGCACATAGTCATTATCTTCTACATGACCATTTTCATAAATGGTGGCGTAGTTTCCCTGAAAGCCCAATGCACGTTACACAAAATGCATGAAATAATAATATTATTTCATGCATTTTATATATTATATAATATTAGCAAATACATGTAAAACTGTGATAACACTAATATAATTAATTTAAAGGGAAACTAGTTAAATATAATATTATATGTAATTAAAAATTAGAAGTAAAACTTAATTCCTGCAGTGAAACACAATTATTTTACCTGAAATTTTATCAATAACTCAAATTAAAAAGAAAAAAAATGACCTTGGAGTTGATCGAAAGAGAACAAGGAACTCTGAATAACACTGAGGAGCTCTGTTGTATGACAGCTTCTGACTTATTCACTATTGTTATTATTCTGGACAGGGAACTTGACCAACCCCCAGGGGCATTGACCAGGTCACTGACCAAAGGAATGCTGTGTGTTCCCAGATTAGTCTATTGATCCAGTTCTATGATTGTCCACATCAAATTATGCTTGTGTAACGGGTGCTGCAGATTATCACAGCCAATCCAATTTGCATCTGTCATAATGTGTCAGTATTGCTGTCTGTGCAGGACATGACTGGCATGCATTCAGCTCAAGGGAGTCTGGAACAGTTGGAGGTGTCTGGGAACATCTTTCTTAAGGGTTGCCTTTTGTTGACATTTACCACTGCCTTTAGGCAAACATTGTTGAGCCAATGTAACCTGGCTTTCCATTCCATCTCTTTCCAGCTCAGTGCCACACTTATCACACATCTTATCATCACATGACCATAGTGACTATCTTAAGTTGTTATCTTGATCACTTATACAGTTGGGGTGATCTTACTCCCCCTCTAGAGATGATCATTTTGCTGTCTGTTACATCCTGCATCATTCGTGTGGCTTTCATGACCACTGCAATGATTCCAATTTCATGTGTCTCTGTCAAGGTCTTATTATGATTTTGTGTATGATACGACCGCTGCAACTGCCTGTGTTATTATATGACAAAGATTGTTTTCTGAATGGCCAAAATTTTTTTGTTCGTTCCACAAAATCTCTTTGAAAAAGAGTTTCCAAAAAAATTCATTCTATAGTGAGTAAAAAATAACTGTCATTTGAATTGTTGCTTATGAAGACACTGTGCTTTCTGCATGACAGTCCATAGATCATTTTCTTTGGTCCTACGTGTCCAATCTCGCTTCAGACTGCGACATGTTTTACCGTTCAACTTGTGTGTTCTCCACATTGGATGCTACGTTATGCAGATGACTTTCAGGCATTGATATTTTTTAGACAAACTGTTGAAAGTTATAATTATCCCCTACTGCCAGGGATTACAGGAAGTAGGTAGTTAGGCTGGTGACATGCAGTAGGGATGGCCTGGTATCAGTGGAAATGGACTTGTCAGGAATGGTGGAAATATCAAAGGTAGACGAATTGTGTGATGTCTGCTGGGGACTGGTCATTAATTTACTTCTAGGTTCATGTCTTACGAATAAAGTGCCAGTGATTTTGTGATGTTACCCCTTTCAAGGAATCACATGGGGAACATTTAATATTGTTTTTAATGGGAAAACAATAGGAGTGTTACACCTACTGACTGAACCAGACTCGGGAATTCTTTCTAAGTGGCATTACCTTTTTGCATCTCTGTGTTACCGCATGCAGATTGAATCTGAAGGAAAGACCTGCTGTAGGTGCTTGAAAAAAGCCTGCATTATTGGAACATATTGAAATGAGCTGCCAATGTAGGAATTATTTTGTGCTGACATCCTCTATTGGGTTGAGTGATGAGATTTCGTGAAAACAAACTGGGTTAAAATACTGCTGGTTGTCCGTCCGACTCAAGACCACCCTCGCTGTATACGTAATCTAAAGAGAGTTGTAACTTTTTTTTAAATGATAGATTCGCCCACACAGCACACGGAAAGGTCACAATGTCCATATTTAAGCTGTGCATGGCATTACGGGATTATACCGTAATGATATTGACCAAACACAATTCAGCAATCTGCATTCGCATGACATGGTCTACGTCAAAGAAAATCATTTACTTACTTTGATTGGATCAATGATTTAGTGTTGTTGAGGCGAGTATATTGATCCAACTTGGTAGATGAAAGACATTGATATAGCCAAGAGGGAGGGTCTGTATCAAGACAACGTGGTTTACTGGCCTATATCTCAGTTGTCAGGATAAACTTTGAAGCAATCATGCAGTTTTATGTGACTAGTATTTATGTGTCACTTGTTGCAGGATCAATCAATAAAAAAAATTTTTTATTCAAACAAATGAAACAGACCAATTAAATATACAAAATAAATATACAAGCGTATAAAACTATTCTAAGGTATTGATAAAAAATTCAGTCACACAGTATTTTTTTACGACAAGTGGACATCTCCCTAAAACACATATTGGAATGTGTATTCATCTATTCTGGAGGAAACACTGATACATACATATCAATGGCAACATGAAGATATCATTGTGATATTTCACTTTGGTGTAACACAGATAGAAAGTCAAGGCCAAGTAATTGCTAATATTCGCTACCAGCACAAAATCTATATATAGAGACGCTACAACAAACTGGTGCATTAGTGCTATCAGTCCTACTAGCAGCATTTTAGAATACGTAGAAAGTGTGGCACTTTATAAAATAGTACCACATACTCCCGGCCGTGAATAACATGAATAATATCTATGCTATAAATGTAACATCAACCGAAGAACGGGCAGGAGAGAAAAAATAATCATGGTGTTATTAATGAACTGTGTGCTAGCAGCTCACAGTGTGATAAGTGTTGGGTGTAGAGCTGAAATTTTATGACCTGGCCTCAGAGCTGGACCTGTGCTGTAGATTTATGTTATGTAGTGACTGTCTGATAGGTTTATAGCACCGCTAACAAGTGCTCCCTGGCAGTTGTGACTGAGGCTTGCTCCAGGGTGGATGTTGTCCAGTTCTGTTGGCCATGTGTGTGTATGTGGGTCTGACAGCAGTGTTTGATGTGACTGGAGAAGTTCTCTGTCAGTTTGACCGCTCTGTACATTGGACTAGTAGTGGTCATTTTGTGTTTTTCATTGATTCTACACAAGTGGTCAGTGGTCAGTGACTCAGTATACTGTTTTCACTGGTATGGAGATGACTATATTTTATGGCAACTGACGGTGTGGTCAGTATTTTTCACAGTGGACAATGGATTACATTGAGTGACCAAAAGATAATGAACAAAGTTACCTTGTTCTGCGATTGGTCAGTGTTACTGTGTTACTGACCACATCCTTTGGTTGAAGACTGCCCATGAGGGTGACTTGATGACTGTTGGTCAACCCAGTACAGGCCACACAGAGAAACTAATGTGAGTGTTGACAAGCAGTATTCGAGACATGTAAGGGCGGTTTTTGATTCAACAGAATGGTGATGGAACTTAATTAGTTATGCAGTCAAAACTTAATTGTTGCATTTGGTCTAATTGTGGTCAGCCGCCATATTTTAACTACAATTATGTTATTGTACCTTTGCACTGGTTCTTCTGGGCATGTGTACAAACATTGACATGAAAACACAAGTTGTCATGGATACACAGGTTGTTATGAATACACAAGTTGTTGTGGATACACAGGTTGTTATGGAGACACAGGTTGTCAATGGATACAAACATTGTCATGGAGTCATAGGTTGATATGTCAATATATATATATATATATATGTCATATATGTCATTTGGCTGTGCACTCATCCATTTCTCCATATGTTGATCCTTCCCTCTTTTGATGGCACATTGTGAAACCTGTGTGTCTATAAAGCCTGCTGCATCAAAGGTCTTTTGATGGCACATTGTGAAACCTGTGTGTCTATAAGGCCTGCTGCATCAAAGGTCTTATTAGACAAGGTTATTTTTGCTATATTTTTTACAGGAACAATCCACTACTGGTAAATCACACCAATGAATTACTACTTCAGACTAACCCTACTTCAGACTAACCCCTATCCTTTAAAAACCCTCCATTGATCACTTAATAAACTCCTTCAATTCCCCCATGGGGTCTGTTAGAGGGCACTGCTGTTACTCTCCCTGGGTGGACAACCAGTATGTTTTTGGCAGCAGTAGCAGAAAGACTACTGCCTCTACGCCATCGGGTAGTGTTACCTTTTCTGGAACTGCAGAAAGTAAGACCCATTCATCAGCAGAATCTGATTCTGCTGCACTTCGTGTTGTAGTAATGTATCGAAGTGCAGCATGCTTCAGTTTGTTAGCATATGCTTTCACTTCTGTAATAAGCTGGCCAATGCTATGTCTTAATGTACCACTGTTGAATGAATACTTTAAACATTATTCTCTACAATATATTTAACTTGCTTATTGTTATCTGGGTAGATGAATAGAAAAAATAAAATGTTGCATTTTCTACACGAGACACAAGTCTAGATGTGAGACTTGACCTCTCAATCCATTATTCCCTATTCATCCTCTTCTATTATTAAATAAACCCTGCCCGCTTCCCGTGGGTGTTTTCCCTCCTCTTAACTCAATAAATCACAGATGAAGATTTAATTAAAGACATGTTGTTAGCACTCCTTTAAGGCTCACTCAGTTACAGCACCAAACTATGGTTTGTTTTTTTCTCACCAGGGCTGCACAAAAACTAAATATCACATCGAGGAGGAAGAAGAAGCATCACCCGGTGGAGCTGGAGCCGCAGCCGTTTCCCACCAACTTTGGGGGTGTTATACAGCTGAACCCACCCCCCGCTCCGCCCTGTCTCCTCCGCCCCAACACGCGGCTCCAGAACCCAGCCCTATGCAAGGTGAGTCTAACTACTGTAGAGCAATAGATTAAGAACATGGCCAAAACTCCCTGAATTGTCACAGAAAGTCACAAAACCCTCTGAATTGTCTCAGAAAGCCACAAAATTTGGCCGACATAATTTGACACTTGATTCTTCTTCTCAGTCTTCTACCATGTCGCAAGTCTTTGGCTTTGTTAACTTTCCCCCATCCTGCATTTCTCCATCTGGTGTTTTCATTCAGCCACACCACAGTTACTGCATGAAGACCAATCATTAATTTATACCCACCCAGCCAGTTACTCATTTATACAGCTGAGTAAACTGAGGCAATGTAGGGTGAACGAAATTGCCTGAGTTTAGGCAGAAATGGCAGCAAGAGGATTTGAACCCTGATCCTGTTGAATGAGATCCCGATGTCCTAGTCACAGTGCACCCCACATAGTCCTAGTCACAGTGCACCCCACGTAGTCCTAATCACAGTGCACCCCACGTAGTCCTAGTCACAGTGCACCCTACGTAGTCCTAGTCACAGTGCACCCCACATAGTCCTAGTCACAGTGCACCCTACATAGTCCTAATCACAGTGCACCCCACGTAGTCCTAGTCACAGTGCACCCTATGTAGTTCTAGTCACAGTGTACCCCACGTAGTCCTAGTCACAGTGCACCCCACATAGTCCTAGTCACAGTGCACCCCACGTAGTCCTAGTCACAGTGCACCCCACGTAGTTCTAGTCACAGTGCACCTCACTTAGTGCTAGCTAGTCACAGTGCACCCCACGTAGTCCTAGTCACATTGCACCTCACTTAGTGCTAGTCACGGTGCACCACATGTAGTCCTAGTCACAGTGCACCCCACGTAGTCCTAGTCACATTGCACCTCATGTAGTCCTAGTCACATTGCACCCCACGTAGTCCTAGTCACATTGCACCTCAGTGCTAGTCACAGTGCACCTCATGTAGTCCTAGTCACATTGCACCCCACGTGGTCCTAGTCACATTGCACCTCAGTGCTAGTCACAGTGCACCACATGTAGGCCTAGTCACAGTGTTCACTTGTTGGTCATTTCTTGTCCTTGCTCCGTTTCTGTCCTTCCCCCACTGACAAATATCCTATGTAAGTCTGTGATTGCTGGCACGACTTTCCCTCTGCTGGTATTTCCTGCCATCGCTCAGAGCGAGCCGTTTGAACGTAGCGAGACATACAGAGCCCTGTTTAGAGGAATGCTGTCTGCGTAGCCGCGGGCAACGCTGGGACATTGATCTCTCGACTGGATCATTGAAATTACACTTTTCACAGAAGCAGACTAATGAAATCATGCGTAGCACGGCGGTCTCACACTGAAACAACAGTTTCATCAGTTGGTTTTTGTATTTGCCATAGCTACGGAGCCTGTGCGGAGGAGAAACTTTTATGTAGATGAGTCATTATAGATACAGTCAGGAGATGGAGGGGGGAGGGGAGAGGGGCATTTCTAGGGATGTCTACTTCACTGCTCCCAAGGTCTGGGAGGGGGGCATTTTTAGGGATGTTTACTTCCCTGCTCCCAAGATCTGGGAGGGGGCATTTCTAGGGGTGTCTACTTCCCTGTTCCCAAGGTCAATATCTGCATATTATTACAATTTGGCATGTTTTGAAAAATTTTATTCATTAACATTTGGAGTATTTTTTTTTGCATATTTTAATATTTGGCATATTATTAGAATTTGATATAATATTGTAAATATTAGCATTATTAACCCCTGGCTTATCTTTAATGTTTTGCAAAATTTTAATATTTGGCATATTGGTAGATTTTTGTGTATTGTTAATGTTTGGCATATTATTAGAATTTGGCATATAATTAGAATTAACACATTCTAAATTCAGTTGCAGACAGTGCAGCAGTATTAATCTCATTCCCCCAGATTTTCTTGTACTAATAAATGTTAAATATCATTATTAATAGTAGCTGCGGCAGAAAGTTACATTTGAAAAAACGTTAAAATGGATTGTGTTGCTTTTGGAAAACTTCCATCTTGTAAGAAAACTGCATGGAACCTGAGACCTTCGGTTGTCAGTATTGTTGTCACAGTAGACATAGTGTCTGTAGAGAATGTCACGCTGATGCAGGCGTCAAGGCTAAGACATTGCAAAAGAAAAATTTCACAATAAAAAATACAACAGTTTTCTCTAGATGCAGCTAGTTGTTTGCCAAAAATGTGTCATGTTTAGAGACATTCCAGGAAGAAAACGATTTGCTGACCAAGTGTGTTTTTTCATTGACACAAATTAATTAATAATAATAGCCTAGCCCCAGAGATGGGATAAGTAATTAACCGTTGTTAAATTTATGAGTTGTTGCTGGACAAAAAAATATGTAAATATTTGAGGACTGTATATGTTATTTTAATGCAGTTTATTAAACAGGTACAAGATTAACAGAATGTATGCAACATTTCCCATCTTTCCTCACTGGTAACGGACGTTCTGTTCCTGATATATCCTCTACCATTCTATTCCATGACATTACCCCTGGATTCCGTAAACATCATTGATTCTGAATTCAGCAGAAGAAAGTCGTTAGGTATCATTAATATAACGGCCAGGTGTGCTCTTAGCTCTTAGCTGTTCTCTCTTAATCACTGGTGAAGATTTTGCAATACTGACAAAACTCTGTTTCCTCAGCTGTTGGTTGTGTATAAGTTCTCCCACTTCCTGGAGCCTTCCCTGCCTAGTCCCATCTCCCTCTTCCAAACCCACTGCCCCATTTCCAGTCATCTGGCATCCCATGGGGGTGATTGTATCAGCCCAGGGGTTGTAGCCAGCAGAAGCTTCCAGTCCTGCTCACTAGGTGGTGCATGTGTTCTGTCACAGCTGTCATTCAAAGATTGTGGGCAGGCTTTCAAAATTCTGTGATGGGACATAGTGAATGTTAGCTCCATGCTGTTATAAAATGAAATGCGATATAATAATTAATACCAATTGATTAACTTTATAAGGATAATCTGAGTTCAATGAAGATATGTGCATTGTGCAGTGATGCCCACAAATAGACAGGTAAACAAATATTTTAATAAACAAGCTGCCTCTGAAGAAAACTACATATGCTACATATATTACCAGGTACATGTTTCTACAGGACAACCCCCCACACTATCCCAGGAGATCTGACAAGGCACTCACCATCAATAGCTCACACACCTTGAGCCATTTTCAGTTTCTGCTAATTCATTACTCAACACCCTTGGGCTGGTCACTGCTTGGGGTTGGACTGACCAGTGGGCAAAGGAATGTGTCCAGGCAGGGAGATGGGGTTAGAGTTAATCCCATTCCTCAGTGACATGCTTTCACAAGTGATCAGACTGAGTGGTCCCATCTCCTTCCAGGGGAATACACAGTGCAGAGTAGGAGAGGATTCAATGATTAAGTCTGCCTAATTGACATGGCTAGACAGTGGACATTGGCAGGCCAGTGACAATTAAGGAATGGCCCCAGGCTGGACACTGGTACAAGACTGGAAACTGGGGAAGGCTGTGGACACTGACACAAGACTGGAAACTTGGGAAGGCTGGATATTGGTACAAGACTGGACACTGGGGAAGGCTGGACACTGGCACAAGAATGGACACTGGGGAAGGCTGAACACTGGCACAAGACTGGACACTGGGGAAGGCTGGACACTGGCACAAGACTGGACACTGGCACAAGACTGGACACTGGGGAAGGCTGAACACTGGCACAAGACTGGACACTGGGGAAGACTGGACACTGGTACAAGACTGGACACTGGGGAAGGCTGGACACTGGGGAAGGCTGAACACTGGCACAAGACTGGACACTGGGGAAGGCTGGACACTGGCACAAGACTGGACACTAGGGAAGGCTGGACACTGGCACAAGACTAGACACTGGGGAAAGTTGGACACTGGCCTAATTATGGCAACCACTTGATAAGGCGTAGTTGGGTGTCACAGCACTAATGTGGTGCTCTGTGGGAATGTGGACATGAAGACCTGCATTGTTTGGCTGCCACCCCTGGTTAAGTGATTAAGTTAACCATCCAGTTCTACTGGGAAACAACTGTACAACCCCACCCAGTGTCCCTCTGGGTCCTGTCCTTTGAAGGTGACATTTAACCAGTTGACTGAACAAAACCAGCACAGCACCAGACTCCAGCAATAAACCACTCCAGACAGACAGATAAACCCTGCCAATTGCCCTCTGGTTGGAGACCGGCACTTTGACTGTGCCCTCAAAGTCCCTTCATCCAAGCTGGCAGGGCTGTTATTACCCCATAAAAGTTCACTCCTTCAGATGGATTAATTGGGGGGTTCAAGCCTCATAAGGTATGGTCACCACAAAGTCTGTGTGTCATTTTGTGGCTCATTTATGTGTTTATAAACAGTAATGTGACAGACCATGGAGATGGTCCAGTGGATTCTTCTCAGAAGATATCATCCAGAAGACCATTTGAGGATGCAGTAACCTCTGAACAAGTCACAAGGTCATTATTCTGCCTCATTACCCTGATCCTGACTGGGATTTTCTGGGGGACTTCAATTATCAACAGCAGGGCTGGACAGTTATCTGCAATTTCCCAAGTGGGCAATGACCCCAGGAGATTATGCTTCCACAGATGGAATGTCCTCTTGTAGGCCTCTTAGCCAGATCCTCTGGTCAGATAAGACTTGTCTGCTGTGAATGTCTCAAGAAAGGCACTAGCTGCAGAGATGATATAAAAATCTCCATTCGGTTGATGGATTTCCATAAAGTGTTTGATGAACCACTTTGCAGCCTAGTGTAGGATCTATGCTGATGAACACATTGACAGTGCGACTGTTATAGAAACACTGTATTAACTAGTAAGACTGTGTGTCATAGCGTGAAATCACAATAACTCCGTTGAGTAATGGTCTGGCTATATAATTTTATAGTGTAAGATTGCTGGGAGAAGGAATATTAACACTGGTCTGCCATATTAAGTGGACTCTGTGTCAGTCAGAGGAAATAACAAGTCAACCACAACAGTTAATTTAACCCTCCTTTCTCCCTTATCTTCCCTGTGTTCATTCCTTTCACCATCCCAGTCTCTGCTTCCTTGTTTCTCCCTGCTCATTGGCAAGTCAGCCTGTTTGTCTTCCTCCCCTGTTCCCTTATCCTCATTCCCGTCCCCTTGCTTCTCTCACACTTTTATTCCTCCATTATTCTTCTTTCCATTACTCTTCCCTTACTATGTTCCTACCTTATTCCTCTCCATTATTCTTCCTTCCATTACCCTTCCCTTACTGTGTTCCTACCTTATTCCTCTCCATTATTCTTCCTTCCATTACCCTTCCCTTACTGTGTTCCTACCTTATTCCTCTCCATTATTCTTCCTTCCATTACACTTCCCTTACTGTGTTCCTACCTTATTCCTCTCCATTATTCTTCCCTTCAGTACACTTTCATTAGTGTGTTCCTACCTTTTTACTCTCCATTATTCTTCCTTCCATTACACTTTCCTTACTGTGTTCCTACCTTTTTACTCTCCATTATTCTTCCTTCCATTACACTTTCCTTACTGTGTTCCTACCTTTTTACTCTCCATTATTCTTCCTTCCATTACACTTTCCTTACTGTGTTCCTACCTTTTTACTCTCCATTATTCTTCCTTCCATTACACTTTCCTTAGTGTGTTCCTACCTTTTTACTCTCCATTATTCTTCCTTCCATTACACTTTCCTTACTGTGTTCCTACCTTTTTACTCTCCATTATTCTTCCTTCCATTACACTTTCCTTACTGTGTTCCTACCTTTTTACTCTCCATTATTCTTCCTTCCATTACACTTTCCTTACTGTGTTCCTACCTTTTTACTCTCCATTATTCTTCCTTCCATTACACTTTCCTTACTGTGTTCCTACCTTTTTACTCTCCATTATTCTTCCTTCCATTACACTTTCCTTACTGTGTTCCTACCTTTTTACTCTCCATTATTCTTCCTTCCATTACACTTTCCTTACTGTGTTCCTACCTTTTTACTCTCCATTATTCTTCCTTCCATTACACTTTCCTTACTGTTTTCCTACCTTTTTACTCTCCATTATTCTTCCTTCCATTACACTTTCCTTACTGCGTTCCTACCTTTTTACTCTCCATTATTCTTCCTTCCATTACACTTTCCTTACTGCGTTCCTACCTTTTTACTCTCCATTATTCTTCCTTCCATTACCCTTTCCTTACTGCGTTCCTACCTTTTTATTCTCCATTATTCTTCCTTCCATTACCCTTTCCTTACTGCGTTCCTACCTTTTTACTCTCCATTATTCTTCCTTCCATTACACTTTCCTTACTGCATTCCTACCTTTTTACTCTCCATTATTCTTCCTTCCATTACACTTGCCTTACTGCATTCCTACCTTTTTACTCTCCATTATTCTTCCTTCCATTACACTTTCCTTACTGTGTTCCTACCTTTTTACTCTCCATTATTCTTCCTTCCATTACACTTTCCTTACTGTGTTCCTACCTTTTTACTCTCCATTATTCTTCCTTCCATTACCCTTTCCTTACTGCGTTCCTACCTTTTTACTCTCCATTATTCTTCCTTCCATTACCCTTTCCTTACTGCGTTCCTACCTTTTTACTCTCCATTATTCTTCCTTCCATTACACTTTCCTTAGTGCGTTCCTACCTTTTTACTCTCCATTATTCTTCCTTCCATTACACTTTATTTACTGTGTTCCTACCTTTTTAC
Organism: Lamellibrachia columna; assembly: GCA_963662155.1. NCBI lineage: Eukaryota > Metazoa > Annelida > Polychaeta > Sabellida > Siboglinidae > Lamellibrachia > Lamellibrachia columna. The sequence continues at coordinate 64,682,416 of OY759262.1, forward strand.
TCTCCATTATTCTTCCTTCCATTACACTTTCCTTAGTGTGTTCCTACCTTTCTACTCTCCATTATTCTTCCTTCCATTACACTTTCCTTACTGTGTTCCTACCTTTTTACTCTCCATTATTCTTCCTTCCATTACACTTTCCTTACTGTGTTCCTACCTTTTTACTCTCCATTATTCTTCCATCCATTACCCTTTCCTTACTATGTTCCTACCTTTTTACTCTCCATTATTCTTCCTTCCATTACACTTTCCTTACTGTGTCCTACATTATTCCTCTCCATTATTCTACACTTTCCTTAGTTTGTTCCTACCTTATTCCTCTAGCCATTGTCTCCCTCCGCCCTTCCCTCCCTCCCATCCCACACCCAGCTACCTACCCCTTCCTTGTTTCACTTTCAGTTTCGGCCTATGGATAAACTGAAGCCTTCTCCCAACAGGAGAATGGTCCACACCCACACAGCCGTTACTGTGGCTGACAGGAAGACATTTTTATGACTGATTAACTCCAGTATGCAACTACAGTGATTTAGGACTGGAAATTGTACTGTTGATTTATTTTTTATTTAATTAAGTCCGATCCTTTGTCCGCTGCGTGACCATTACTGGTTGGACGAGTGTTTCTCGCGACAGACCCATTCTCATGTGATGTATTGGAATACTCCCAGTCTTAGTGCACAGCTGTGTAGCAAGACAATAGGTTCCTGATGGACTCATAAGATCAATTGTTCGATTTATAATATAATTTGTAAAAAAAACATGTTTGTAGAATTTGGCACAATATTGATATTTGTTTTTGAAACGAATCCATACATAGTTGTACTGTGATAATTTTGTTCTATTGATCATTGTTCACAGTTCTAAGGCGAACCAATGGTTTGTTTTGTGTTATCTATTGATTATCTCTAAGTGGAAAATAGTGTCTACATGTGGATTTATATAAATGGTCACCCATGCATGTGTATTGGGGCAGATTTTCTCTGTTAATATAAAGGTAATAATTAGCCACCTACAATGTGTCAACGTTAGGGTTTAAAATCAGAAATTTTTTTTTTCTTTATGGAAGACCTTAAAAATCTGTGTAAATTTTTTTGGCATTTTAAATTCATTTACCATTATTTTGTATCTAATTCGTTTCCTGTTTTTCTGTCACACTATATTTCATATTTTGAGTAAAAAGTTTATTTTTTTCTCAAGGTGAAGGTCATGCTGCGGATCTGCCCCGTCGATGTGAATCGCACCAACTCCTTCCTGAGTGTCGACCCGACCAAGAAGGTCGTCACAGTCTATGACCCCGCCAACAACGGCTATGTGCTGCCCTCTCACCGCCGAAATGGGGTCACTGCACCTAAGATGTTTGGTTTCGATGCCGTCTTTTCTCAGGATGATTCCCTGGTGAGTCCTTGCGTCAAATCGAGTTTGAACCATTCATTTTATTTTCCTCTTTGAAAGTGTGTGTGTGTATAAAAAAAAATATTTGCTAAGCAAGTGATTTTTTACTTTTGTTTGGAAGAATTTCTTGTAAACAAATATAGGGTGACAAAAAAAAACTGTACCCATACTAGGGTAACTTCCTTTCTTTTGTTTCAAATAACACATTCTTTGGTACACATTTGCTTCACATGGTACTTGATCATTGTGGAAAGTTTCAGAGGGATAACTTTAATGATCTTGATTTGGTGGAGGTTTGAGCACAAGTTCCAAAACTACAGTAATGCTTATTTTTGTAGAGTGTACACTGTATTGTAACTGATGTTGAAAAGTGAACAGTGTTGTTGACTTGGTCCACCAGGCAGAGCTGTGTTCCACAAGTCTGGTGGAGATCGTTCAGTCGGTGGTCGGAGGCTCTGATGGCTGCCTCTTCTCGTATGGACATGCCAGACTAGGTGAGTTCAAACATTTGTTGATGTATGCATGTGTGAAGGGGGTATTCCCATTTCACCTACTCAAATTATTCCCATTTCCCTACTCTGCATTTGGGTAGCTCACCCATTTCTATTCTTGTGAGAAGACACAGGTACTGGTTTGTTGGTGTTCAACTTGGTTAATTTTTTCACATCAGAAATGATGATGGCGCTGACCAGCCTGCCACAACAATGCGAAACCCTTTCATACATCAGACTTAAAGGTCCTCCTCAGTTCAATTTTATCCCTCGTCTCATTTCAGACTCATTTTGCAAACAATTGAACCTGTCTATTATCCACTATGACATGCTAACTCGCTTGTACAAAGTTGCTATGTAGTTTTGATGAAATCATCCAACAGACTATTACATTATTTTGACTGCAACAGATGAAACTTGGGAATGGCATCAGTTGCTGACACCAATTAGCCACATCTAACTGGTCGCAACAGACAGGTTTATATGATGACACCTGGAAGTGGCATTAGTTGCTGACACTGATCTGATTAGCCCAAGTAGCCCCTAGATCCCTGCTGTGAGGCAACCAGGCAATCACCTGGGCTGGTGTTTACAAACACTGGTATACCTGTGGAATTGCTTGCATCCCCATCAGCCCAATCCCTTCCCTGCTGCCTTCAGTGCTAGCCCACTTCTTCCCTGCTACCTGGGGCTGTTAAGTGGCTGCCATGTTTGTTTGGGTCAGCCCTTGACCAGCTGGTCATCTGGACTCCCTGGCAGTTAATGAAGTCACCCTTGGCCAGAATGGCTGATGTGCTTAGCTTGAGATCAAATCCTAACTTTGTCGGAAACCAATTTTTAGTTGTTTTCTGCTCTGTGTGGTCTGTTCCCACTGATATGTGTGGTATGTTCCCAATGATAGTTGTGGTCTGTTCCTACTGATAGTTGTGGTCTGCCCCCACTGATATTTGTAGTCTGTACCCACTGATATTTATATCATGTCCCTACTTATATTTGTAAGTCTCTCCACACTGATATTTGTGGTCTGACCCCATTGATATTTGTCTGTACCCACTAACCAGTTGATTTGTCTGAGGAGCTGCTGCTGGTCGTTGTGTCGAGGTTCATTAGGGACACTGACTGGGGGAGGAGATGTGAAGCGAGGGGGAGAACTCCTTCCGCATGGTGGTTATGGGATGAAGGACGTCTTATCTTCCCGGAGAGAATTATCCCCGCTCCGTTGGCCCAGAAAAAATCTTTGTTGGTGGGGGAGAGAGAACGATGGCTGGTGCGCTGCACTGGTGACCCACGGTGCTCCGGTGCTCCCGTAGGCTGAAGGGAAAGTTTAATTGTGCATACAATGGAGCAGTGCATGGCTGTAAGTGAACGATGAAGTGCAACCACTGGAAGGTTTAATGTGTGGGATATTCCTCTTCCGTTACAACTCCTGCCTCTGTGCTAGTTTCATTGACATGTATTGGCTGGATGTGTTCACACCATTGATAGAGACCACCACTCTTTGAGTCTACCACAGGTTACACATTTACCCCCTGTGTGGTATTTTCCATTTCCCTTTGTGGGATCTTTTACTTCCCCTGACATAGACACCAGGTAGAAGGTTTTTAGTGTCTCATCTGAAAGGCACAAAGAGGAGTGAATGGAATCACCCAGGCTTTGAAAGGGCTGCAAGTGGACTCGAACTCTGGTCATCTCAATTGAGAGTTGGGTGCTCTAACCACTGAGCTACATGTCGTATGGCAGGCACTGTTTGTTTGCCAGGAAGGAACACAGTGCATGGTGCCACAGTGCATAAGGTGCCTCAGGACTCGTGATGCCTCAGTGCACATGGTGCTTCAATGCACATCATGGTGGTGCCTCAGTGCACATGGTGCCACAGTGCATGTGGTGCCTCAGTGCACATGGTACCACAGTGCACGTGGTGCCTTAGTGCACAATATACATGGTGCCACAGTGCACATGATGCCTCAGTGCACATTGTACTTCAATGCAAATTTGGATCACAGCACACATGATGCACAGTGTACATTGTGTTACAGTGCACATGGTGCCACAGTGCACATTGTGTCACAGCACACATGGTGCCACAGTGCACATTGTATCCCAGTGCACATGGTGCAACAGTGCACATTGTGTCACAGCATACATGGTGCCACAGTGCACATTGTGTTACAGTGCACATAGTGCCACAGTGCTCATTGTGTCACAGCACACATGGTGCCACAGTGCACATAGTGCCACAGTGCACAAGGTTCCAGCAACATAAAAAAAATTGTCCATGCATTGAAAGAACTTCAGTCAAATATCTAGTTGGTCAAGCTTTTCAAGAGGTCAGAATGGACCAAGACAGAACACAATGTCTGCCACCTATAATTATTCCTCCCACAAATGAACTTAATTAAATAAGTATTTGTCACTAAAGCCACATGGGACGATTGAGACTGGCCAGGTTTAACGGGCACTAATCAGTATTGAGTAGTGGTCCAATGAAAGATGCAGGGACTGTGCCTAATCACATTTGAACCATCTCTGATTGATACAACGGTTTGCTATTGATTCGACCACACCGAATTCCTGTCGAACATTATTAGATTATTTCTGTTGACTGTCTGAAGTGTCCGAGGCAGTTGTGGTTAAGTGTGGAACGCGGCTGTGGATGCACTAATTTGCTTAGTGTAGCATCGTGGACATGACTAACATTGAGATTGTGTGATTCAGTTATGGTGAATGTTTACTTAAAGCCAAGTTGTTGTGGTGAGATGGGGAAGTTGTGATTTATGAATGACCAGGGTGTGCTAGTGAAGAGACCAGATTGTGTTTCTGTTTGTTGAAAAGAGAAAGACAGATGTTTGTATAGCAGAAATATGTCATAGTATATACAGCCAGGCTGCTTTTGCCCTTTTTTTTCGCCAAAATTTCACTGGACCTGGTAAACAAAATAAAGTTTGTTTGATAATTTCATTAAAACTAATTTGTGCTAAAACTCATTTGTACAAAGACACTAGCATGTCATGGTGGATACTATTGGATGTAGATCAGTACCATGTACATGTTCTGAAGGAACGATTCCTTCTGCACCAATTGTTTTATTATTGATATGTCCATTCTGTTGTCTTGGTATGGTTGACCGCTTTCCCTCTGGCCAAGATTGTCCAGCTATGGCCATAAAGTCCCTGGACAGTCAGGTCCAGGTCAGTGGACTGCCCATTCCCAGGCTGTTGCATAATATAATATAAAGGCTTCCCTGACCACTTGACCAGAGTGGTCAGATAAAATATTCCACCCAGGAGTTCTCAATTGGGTTTAGGTTGGATGCAGCATAAATTGGTGGATGTATAATTTATTTAGAATAATATGCAAATATGTAATTACAAGTTTTTGAAATTTCTAAATATGTTCATATGTTGAATACTGAAGGATAGATTATGTGGAAACTGACTCATGTGCAGAGAAGAACAGAGAGTGGTTTTTAAACATCCTGGGCTGTATATCACTTTATTAAACAAACATCGGCTATGAGCTTTGATGAATAATCTTCAGAGAGGAGTGTCCTACATTTTGTCTTTTTTATAACAGATTTGTTGTCAAAAGAGTTTTTGAGGAAACATTTGAACCACTTTCATGTAATTGAGATTGATTACTATAGGACCGTTTTATCGTGAATTGCTTATTTTACCTTTCCAACGATTTCCTGGTGTTGGCGGGGTTACCATAGTAACATACAGTGATCTGGTTGCTTATTTGCTGGCCCGCGCGATCAATAAAACTTGCTTGTGGTGCCCAAATGTAATTTGTTTGTAGTGCCAAGAAATGCGAATCTGATTCCGTGTCGGTGTTTTTATTGCAAACTCAACTTCGAGTCTAGAGAAATGCAATGGCAGAAACGACAGTCGTCTGATTGGTTGTCAAATATGATTGATGATTCCAATATAAATTACATCATTCAAAATGTGTATTCTGCTTCGAATATTAATGCTATAATGTTCTGCGGATTTTGCAATTTTTAGAAGCCTGTTTTGAACTTTGGATTGTTCAGCATTGCCCCAAGATGTAACAGGGAATGTCTCAAAATCATAAAATAAATATCACAAGTTTTATTTGAATTTCACGAAACGTAAAAAGCATAGTAAAATGTTAGTCTACAGTGACATATTTAGGGCCTCAGAAAAAAGCCAAAGGGGACCAGACTTAGTTACCCTTTAGTTTGTCAATGGGTTGTTCATGTGGCACAACAGGTTGTTCATGGGAAAATGTAACCCAAAGCCAAAACCAGAGGCAAACGAAAAGTGTAACTATGGATATAACTTATTTATTATTTATAATGCAGCTCTATTTGGTTATATTGTAATGCAGTGACTGCAGCTGGTAGAATAGCTGGTGAGAGACATTGGTTTCACAAAAAGACTGGGACAGCGACATCTTGAACATCATATGCAAATTGAAGAAGAATATATATATATTATGTTGCGAGTACTTGGTGATCTTGCCAGCCTTTACTAAGATGTGTCCCATATACCAGACAGCCATGATTGGAAACTGATGTGTATCAGAAGTCATTACATACATGAGCAGTCCTACTAGCATCCACAGACTGCAGAGATTGCAAGAGATCACAGTGCACCAATGACAGTCCTGTCTGTACTAGAACAGCCGTAGTTGGGATTTGTGACCCTGAAATGTTCAGGCGTCAGGGAATCCCAGAGGGGAGGAGGATTGTCAATGAGGTCTCTGATGTCTTGTATTTCCCCAGACAGATTCTGTGGAAATTGTAAGCAGACTGGCTGTTGGGCAACGACCCTGTTGTTGGCAGTGACAGTAACGGTGCTGGACAAATGATTTGTTTATGCAGTTCTGAGAGACATTATGTTAGGTGATCAATATGTCATCAGAATGCAGAGCCAACTGGTCAGATAGAATCTCTCATGTTGTTAGGTTAGTGTCCTTCCCAGAGACTTGGTTGCGTTGTTAGGTTAGTGTCCTTCCCAGAGACTTGGTTGCGTTGTTAGGTTAGTGTCCTTCCCAGAGACTTGGTTGCATCTACAAGAGAAGGACTTGTGTTACCGACAACCACTTTGTTGATGTCATTCTCAGCCGTCATGTGTTACAGTTTCACTGACAGTGTTTCTGCTCTCTTCTCGTGATTCAGCTTGTTTTTACCCATACATATAAATTGATTTTGTTAAAGATGTGTTTAATGTCTGTTATTTTGGGGACTAGAAAATGTTGTAGGTGCACAATGCCTTCCTTTTGCAAACGGGTAAAACCCTCACAGTTGGTCAGATCTCAAATTCTCTCATGTTCTTGTGGTCCCAAACCCTCCATGTTCTTGAGGTCCTAAACCATCCGTGTTCTTGTGGTCCCAAACCCGCCATGTTCTTGAGGTCCTAAACCCTCCGTGTTCTTGTGGTCCCAAACCCTCCATGTTCTTGAGGTCCTAAACCCTCCGTGTTCTTGTGGTCCTAAACCCTCCATGTTCTTGTGGTCCCAAACCCTCCGTGTTCTTGAGGTCCTAAACCCTCCATGTTCTTGAGGTCCTAAACCCTCCATGTTCTTGAGGTCCCAAACCCTCCATGTTCTTGTGGTCCCAAACCCTCCATGTTCTTGAGGTCCTAAACCATCCGTGTTCTTGTGGTCCCAAACCCGCCGTGTTCTTGAGGTCCTAAACCCTCCGTGTTCTTGTGGTCCCAAACCCTCCATGTTCTTGAGGTCCTAAACCCTCCGTGTTCTTGAGGTCCTAAACCCTCCATGTTCTTGTGGTCCCAAACCCTCCATGTTCTTGAGGTCCTAAACCCTCCATGTTCTTGAGGTCCCAAACCCTCCATGTTCTTGAGGTCCCAAACCCTCCATGTTCTTGAGGTCCTAAACCCTCCATGTTCTTGAGGTCCCAAACCCTCCACGTTCTTGAGGTCCCAAACCCTCCATGTTCTTGAGGTCCTAAACCCTCCATGTTCTTGAGGTCCTAAACCCTCCATGTTCTTGAGGTCCCAAACCCTCCATGTTCTTGAGGTCCCAAACCCTCCATGTTCTTGAGGTCCCAAACCCTCCATGTTCTTGAGGTCCTAAACCCTCCATGTTCTTGAGGTCCTAAACCCTCCATGTTCTTGAGGTCCCAAACCCTCCATGTTCTTGAGGTCCCAAACCCTCCATGTTCTTGAGGTCCCAAACTCTCCATGTTCTTGAGGTCCCAAACCCTCCATGTTCTTGAGGTCCTAAACCCTCCATGTTCTTGAGGTCCTAAACCCTCCATGTTCTTGAGGTCCTAAACCCTCCATGTTCTTGAGGTCCTAAACCCTCCATGTTCTTGAGGTCCCAAACCCTCCATGTTCTTGAGGTCCTAAACCCTCCATGTTCTTGAGGTCCCAAACCCTCCATGTTCTTGTGGTCCCAAACCCTCCATGTTCTTGAGGTCCCAAACCCTCCATGTTCTTGTGGTCCCAAACCCTCCATGTTCTTGAGGTCCCAAACCCTCCATGTTCTTGTGGTCCTAAACCCTCCATGTTCTTGAGGTCCTAAACCCTCCATGTTCTTGAGGTCCTAAACCCTCCATGTTCTTGAGGTCCTAAACCCTCCATGTTCTTGAGGTCCTAAACCCTCCATGTTCTTGAGGTCCCAAACCCTCCATGTTCTTGAGGTCCTAAACCCTCCATGTTCTTGAGGTCCCAAACCCTCCATGTTCTTGAGGTCCCAAACCCTCCATGTTCTTGAGGTCCTAAACACTCCATGTTCTTGAGGTCCCAAACCCTCCATGTTCTTGAGGTCCCAAACACTCCATGTTCTTGAGGTCCCAAACTCTCCATGTTCTTGAGGTCCTAAACCCTCCATGTTCTTGAGGTCCTAAACCCTCCATGTTCTTGAGGTCCTAAACCCTCCATGTTCTTGAGGTCCTAAACCCTCCATGTTCTTGAGGTCCCAAACCCTCCATGTTCTTGAGGTCCTAAACCCTCCATGTTCTTGAGGTCCTAAACCCTCCATGTTCTTGAGGTCCCAAACCCTCCATGTTCTTGAGGTCCCAAACCCTCCATGTTCTTGTGGTCCCAAACCCTCCATGTTCTTGAGGTCCCAAACCCTCCATGTTCTTGTGGTCCTAAACCCTCCATGTTCTTGAGGTCCTAAACCCTCCATGTTCTTGAGGTCCTAAACCCTCCATGTTCTTGAGGTCCTAAACCCTCCATGTTCTTGAGGTCCCAAACCCTCCATGTTCTTGTGGTCCCAAACCCTCCATGTTCTTGAGGTCCCAAACCCTCCATGTTCTTGTGGTCCTAAACCCTCCATGTTCTTGAGGTCCTAAACCCTCCATGTTCTTCAGGTCCTAAACCCTCCATGTTCTTCAGGTCCCAAACCCTCCATGTTCTTGAGGTCCTAAACCCTCCATGTTCTTGAGGTCCTAAACCCTCCATGTTCTTGAGGTCCCAAACCCTCCATGTTCTTGAGGTCCCAAACCCTCCATGTTCTTGTGGTCCCAAACCCTCCATGTTCTTGAGGTCCCAAACCCTCCATGTTCTTGTGGTCCTAAACCCTCCGTGTTCTTGAGGTCCCAAACCCTCCGTGTTCTTGAGGTCCTAAACCCTCCGTGTTCTTGAGGTCCTAAACCCTCCGTGTTCTTGAGGTCCTAAACCATCCGTGTTCTTGAGGTCCTAAACCATCCGTGTTCTTGAGGTCCTAAACCATCCGTGTTCTTGAGGTCCTAAACCATCCGTGTTCTTGAGGTCCTAAACCATCCGTGTTCTTGAGGTCCCAAACTCTTCTTGCTCATCTTGCCCCAAACCCTCGCATTCTTCTTCTATCTTCTTGTGCTGAGGGCAGAAACTATCGCATACCACCTTCCTCTGTCCTGAGCCATGGCAGTCATTTTGTCTATCGTTTCGAGGTTTACGACCTTTCCCACTCTTAAAAAGACCCTTTTCAGAATTTCTTTACGCCTTCCCGTATTTCTTTTTCCAGTTGCTGTAAGAAGTCTTTCTCGTGTCATCTCTTCTTGTTTCTTGAGATGTAGTCCTGTTGGCAATCTTCTCTTACTTCTTTGTTGGTTTTGTGTTCTCGCCAATGGATTACTCTTACTTTTCAGTTCATAAAGATGTTTTGTTTTAATTGCCGATAGCTTAATAAGCTGTTGACAATTAATCCCACCTTGATAAATGTACCTAACTGACGAAAGTCTGTTTCTCCTCAGGGAAGACATACACAATGCTGGGAGTGGACGACTCAGCCCAGAACCTGGGAGTGATCCCGTGTGCCATTGCATGGTTGTTTCGACTGATCAACGAGCAGAAGGAGAAGACAGGAGCGCGATTCTCTGTGCGTGTGTCTGCGGTCGAGGTGACTGGCAAGGAAGAACGACTCAAGGATCTGCTCTCGCATGTCGCCACCAGTAAGTCTCAGGGAGCTCCCACAATGTATCTCTCCAAAGTACAGATAATCTAATTATCTCTCCAAAGTACAGATCATCTAATTATCTCTCCAAAGTACAGATACTTTAATTATTAAAGGCACAAAGTGAAATCATGTTTTTGTAGTATATACTACATATTCTAACACATTTACTGCCCAAATGTCTTTTAATGAACCACGTATAAAACTATAATTTGGCGTTATCCTGTCATGGTAATGAACATTAACATATCTGTTGAGCATGCAATGTTAACATCATATTCATGTTGAAACATTCAAATTAAGCAGATAACAGTCAAAATATATGGAAAAAAATTGGTTTATTAGAATACATTTGGGCAGTCACAATGTTAGAATATAGTTTTGAGTTATATAAAATGATTTTATAGTAAAAGCTATCAGATTTTGTGCATATAAGCAGAAGGGGTTTTAAGTTCTCTCTGGTTGTGTGTGAAGTTGTACCGCTCACAGCTGAGGAAGAAGTATTATGTGTTTGAAATGTGGATGGAAAAGGGTACATCGTGGACACACAAAATAACCCAGTAGTAGTACCACCTGGTGGACAATTTGAAATTAGTGTAATAGCAGTGGTGACCCCTGGTGTATTGATTATAAATACAATGGTATTTCTCTAAACAGCTTGCCATTACATGATTGGCCTGTATATCACAACTTAATATCAGCCACTTTGTCATAGACGACCCCCACACATGATGGTTCTAATATTAAGCCTCTGATTCTTGATTCTACGTTACAACTTTACAGACTGAGGTTAGATTTTGACAGTGGCTACTATTGTCTCCAACTGGAGTGCTGTGCTGTTACAGATACAGAGGCTGGGAGTGGAACTGCCCCTGGTGTGTACCTCAAGGAAGACCCCATCTCTGGCACACAGCTTGAGAATCAGAGCGAACTGCGTGCACCAACAGTTCAGTGTGCTGCGTACTACCTGGATGCCGCCATTGCTGCGCGCACCATCCCTGGTGAGTGTCACTGGTACCATCACCACCTGGTGAATGGAACTAGTACTAATGAGTAACCCTGCTTCATTATTATCCAGCCTTGCTCTATAGCCAGGGCTGGCTTCAATGACAATTGTCAATTATACAGCATCATACACATTCAATTATATAAAAAAATTATATTAATTACAATTACATTGCTGCAAAAATATTACATTGTTTTATAAAGGAATATTACACATACCATTTTACACAGTTAATTAAACATGGTTTTAGGTGAATTCATGCGTTCCTGCTGCTAGGGTTAAGTTCAGCTACAGTGGTCAATTTCAATAGTCAATTACAAAGCCTCATCAAACTCAATTTCGATAATAGTGTCCTAAAAATCAGCTACAGTTGCAATTACAGTTCAAACTCAGCTACAGTTGCAATTACGTTGTAATTGTAATTAATTACGAATTACACAATTACAGTTGAATCCAGCCCATTTGCTAGGATCATTGATTGACGACATTGTCGTGTTGGATGTTTCAGAAGTGGAGGAGGATGCAAGGAACTCTCACATGTTGTTCACCGTACACATCTACCAGTATCAGCTGGACAAAGTTCAGAAGGGCATCAGCAGTGGAGGTAACCACCCTTCCCCACCCTCCCCCATTCAATAGCGTTGTTCACTTTTTATACCCGTTGTCACAGTTCTCTACCTTTTCTATGTTTTACTTCTCTCCTCTACTTTTGTGTTTCCAAACTGCAATAACTTCATTTGGAAATTTAACTATTTTTCGAGTTAGCAATAAATGTTGCATGTGGAATTAATACTGGTAGACAGGGTATCTGTGGAGTCTTGAACAGTCTTAGCAGTGTTCGAAATTAAGGCCTTTTTATTGGCGGCCCAAATTTTTTTTACTAACTTCAGACGCTGCTTGCATCTTACATTTTGAGGCCTTGAAAAGTTCTTTAATATGGGAATTTCCAAAGAAAGCTCTTAAAAACATATTTTATTTTATCAAACTTGAATTTGTCATGGGAAAACATCTTAATTTCTGAAAGTATTGGTCATAAGAGTTCTTAGATGTGATCATCCCAAAGCCACATCCTGGAGTATGTACAGTTAATACATTTACATTAATCCCCTTACCAATATATCATACAGTTGATGTAATGTTTGAGCCTGTTCCAGTTGCTGGTGGCCGGAGCCGGTTGCATCTGCTGGACTTGGGCAGCTGTAGCAAGAGCAAGGATGGCCAGGCCCTGAGTCTGCAGGCCCTGGGCAATGTCATATGGGCCCTACTGAATGGACAGCGACACGTGCCATACAGGTAGATTGTATACGGAGTTGTATACAGTACCTGCTCTACTTTCTGTCATTAAATACTTACATGTGTACCTCGTTAGTCCATTGTCAATAAGTGCAAAGAAATTAATATTTTCTTTTTACTTTCACACTGGAAAAATTATGTTACAATATTTTTTATTGCTTAATTGTTTTATGGGACATTGTGATACTGAATTTATTAGTATTTATGACATCTCTGTTGGTTAAAGATAATATCCTACTGGTACAAACAGTGTTGCTACCATGATAATATTTTAGAAAATACTCTATTTGGCGATAAAATAAAAGGTGAAATATAACGTTTTTCATCACGATTTATTGATTGGTCAAGCATGTTTAACAAGATTTAACAAGATTTGCCATCCAAGCCAAAGGCCCAGATGGCATGTGGACAAGGAAGCCATTGGCTTATCGAGAGTCCAATAATGTTCATCTACTTATAACCCGCCCTCATGAGATATGTGTCTACCTTATTTTTAAACATATTCACGCTGCTAGCAGTTACACAATCTGTAGACAATTTGTTCCATTCATTTATTGTCCTCTGTGAGAACGAGTGCTTCCTGATGTCCAATCTACATTGATCCTTTACTAATTTTGCCTCATGTCCTCTAGTTCTGCTATCCTTCTTGAGTGAGAAAAACATATTTCTATCAATATTTTCATACCCATTCAATATCTTAAAAACTTCAATCTGATCTCCTCTTAACCTCCTTGTCTCTAGAGTTGTAAAACCACATTCTTTCAGGCGTTCTTCATAACTAAGGTCTCTCAGTTCTGGAATCATTTTAGTTGCTCTCCTTTGTATGCGTTCAAGCGTATCTATATCCTTCTTACGATATGGTCTCCATGCTTGTATACAGTATTCTAAATGAGGTCTAACTATTGCTTTATAAAGAGGTATAATTAACTTTTTTCCCTTGTATGTTATGTTTCTTCTAATCAATCCAATAATTTGATTACCCTTTGAAGCTGCAATACCACACTGCTCTGAAACTTTCATATCAGCGCTTATTGTAACTCCTAAGTCCTTTTCTTTTACAGTAGTACCCAGAACAGTATCTCCCATTTTATAGTTTACATTCAAGTTCCCATGTCCTGTATATAGGCATTTACATTTCCCAAAATTGAACAACATCTGCCATTTCTCAGACCATTTCACTAATCTGTCTAGATCGTTTTGTAAATGTTGTTTATCACCATCAGTATTAACTTTTCTAAACAGTTTTGTGTCATCCGCAAATTTCAGTACGTTACTTGTTATACTGTCGTCCAAGTCATTGATATAAATTAAGAATAATATAGGTCCTAATACTGATCCTTGAGGTACCCCACTCAAAACCGATTTCCAATTTGAAACTTCTCCATCTACTACAACTCGTTGTCTTCTGTCAGTCAGCCATTGTTCTATCCAGTCAGTTATGCTATCCCCGATACCATGGGCTTTTAATTTAAGTAGTAATCTTTGATGTGGCACTTTGTCAAAAGCTTTCTGAAAATCTAAGTAGATAATATCTACTGGCGATCCCACGTCTATCCACTTAGTAATTTCTTCCAAAAAACATAACATTTGTTAAGCATGACCTCGCTTTAAGGAATCCATGTTGAGATGAATTTAATAATTTATGCTTAACGAGGAAGTCCACCATATGGTCTTTAATTAACCGTTCTAATAATTTACAAATCACTGACGTTAAACTCACTGGTCTGTAATTCTCTGACTTATTTCTCGAACCCTTTTTAAATAATGGTATGATGTTTGCTTCTTTCCATTCAAACGGAACAACTCCCTCTTTTAATGACAAGTTGAATACTCTTGCAAGTGGTATACTGATTTGTTCTACTGTTTCCATTAGTAATTTTGGAGGAATCCCATCCACTCCCGGTGATTTGTTATCCTTCATTGCCTTTATTTTCTTAGCTACCAATTCTGGAGTTACAACTAACTAAATAGTCAGATTTAGCCCCCTGAAATTTAGCATCAGCAACTGGTAATGAACTAATATCTTCTTTGGTAAACACTGAACTGAAGTAATCATTTAGGTCTTCTGCCATTAAAATCCCCTGTGATATTATATTTCCAGCACTGTCTTCTAGAGGTCCAACCTTGTCTTGTACGTTTTGTTTACTCCTGACATATGCATAAAAACTCTTGCTGTCATTTTTTATGTTACATGCTAGTTTTTGCTCATAGCTTCTTTTAGATTGTCTGATTTCAGTTGTAGCTGCATTAAGTGCCTCTTTGTATTTTGCATAGTCTTCTTCCTTTCTGGTACGCCTATAAACCCTCCACATAGTTTGTTTTAGCATTATTTTTCTAATAGCCTCTTTTGACAAGTGTTTCTTTCTACACCGTTTTCCTTGTTTTTGGAAGGGAACAAATTTATAAATTTATCGATGATACTCTCAATTTCATATTTTAGAATATTCCAACATTCAATTGCGGTCTTATTCATCAGCATGTTATTCCAATCTAGCTTTGCTAAATATTTTCTCATATCTTTGTAGTTACCTTTGTGGAAGTTTCTCTTGTACGTTTTCTTATTTTTACTTTCTGATTTTACATTGATGTCAAAATGTATTTGATTATGGTCACTATTATGGTATGTTGGATTGTCTTGTCCAAATGAAGCTCTGACATATCTCTGAATCTGAATGTGCTATGTGTTTGGCCGACACTGGATTACTGTGTTTGACATTGTCTGTCTATGTGTCACTGACAGAGAGAGCAAGTTGACACAGCTGATGCGAGACTCGCTGGGGAACCTGTCATGTCGGACATGCATGATCGCACATGTGTCACCGACAATGGCGGCATACAACGAGACACTGCACGTCATTCAACTGGCGGCGAAGATACATCGCATGAAGCGACGACGGACTAAGGTGAGTAAATGTCACAACGTGATCGTGCCACAAATGGTCATTCATACCATTCATTTATCTTAAAGGAAATTTATTTATTTTTGTTCCATATCCCTTAAAATTCCTCTATTTTTCTCCCATATCCCTTAAAATTCCTTTATTTTAGTCCCATATTTTTAAAAAGTCCTTTATTTTTCTCCCTTAAAAATCGACAGTATTATGATATTATGATATTAAATGTTTTTGTTGGCTTCACTTTCAGTTCTCCAGCACTAGTTCTGAAGATAGCAGTTCTTGTGATGAATCCGGGCGCTTCCGTCGTACCCGGATGGGACGTATAGGGATCCGCATGGGAACACTGCGAGAGGACACGATGTACAGTAGCGCCCTCTCTTGCTCAGATCATGACTACCCATCGAGTAGTGAGCAGTCATGTGACACAGTCATCTACGTTGGCCCGAACGGTCACATGTTGAGTGACCGAGAGTTGACTGACAATGAGGGGCCACCACCGGTCGGTTCGATGATATTTCGGCGGCCATCACCATTGACGTGTCACCATGGTTATGGTGGGTCGAAGTCGTCAGGGGATGAGGGCATTGCAAGTGCGGATGGACGCAGCACACTCTCCGACGGAGAGGGGTATGTGAGAAAGTCGGCGCCAAAATGTGGCGCAAGTGCACTGTATTTGAGACACTCGACAAAGAGTGCCAGTTCACCTGTTGATGGCAGCACGCTGGAGCGGGCAAAATTAAGGACTAAAGCATTTATGTCACCAAAGCACCGCGGTGCGGATGTTAACTCTTCCGAACAGTGGATAGATGGTCCTGCAGTTATTGCTGCCACTTGCAGACCATGCTCGGAAGCACGGCGGCCAGGCACACCCAGTAGGGGGCAGAGCATCCACCGACCGTCCCACGGTGTTGAACAGTGGGTGGATGGGCCGAATGTGGTGCGTGAAAGAAACTGTTCTGTATCGTCGGCACCGGGAGAACGCTGGATCGATGGGCCAGCGATGGAGATGCATGCCGCGCAAACAAAACAGACACATGCTGCACAAACAAAACAGACACATGCTGCACAAACAAAACAGACACATGCCATGCAAACAAAACAGACGTACGCTGCACAAACAAAACATTTGCCTAGTGAGTTGTGGGTAGATGGCCCGAGGGAGTTCCAGATTGAACGCGGTCAGCTTGAGGGAGAAGCCAGTAGTCAGGTAGACAGCGTGAAGGGACCAGTGCGTGAGCCGCCATGTGCAGAATCGAACATGTCACTCGGCGGTAACGCATTAGATGTGGGTAGTAGAACGTCTCTAGCGGTGGAGCCCGACTCTAGGCCCGTCAGTGGTATTGATGTATCTGACCACCAGGTGACGCCTATGCCCAACTTATGCGGAGGCGAGGAGCAGTCATGTGTCGATGGCGACGAATTCGTGCGAGACTGGCTCGATAAACACAGAGTGGTGCCATCTGGTGGCTCGACAGGGGAGTCACGCTCCCCACATCACCGTAGCTCCCGGAGGGGAAGTGGCGAACGTGGGAAGTCACCACGGCAACAACATCTGTCGATGGATGAAATGTTGTTTGGCGAGACAAACCGAAGACACGAGAACTCTCCGAAGTCGGAGAGTAGAAAGGCAGCTGGTGGTGTTCTCCATAAATCTTTGTCGTCCAAGCAGGACGCATCGCCAGTTCCCAGCAGACATTCTCAGATGAGTCACGCAAGTCGACATTTGACCAGCGGATGTACCGCTCCCCCTGGCGCTAGCAACCGCACTGCATTGTGGGTGCAATCGGTTCAGCAAGCCATCTGTGCTACCAAACCCTCATCTGTTAATGATTCAGGACTCGAAATGACATATGAGTTGCCTTCACACGTTGCCGAAGCAGTGGCACCACTTTGTGATAGTTGTAGCGGTATGCCAGAAGGCGACGTCCAGCACCGTGGCAGCATGGGTAGTTTAGATGTTGAATGTGTCGATGAAAAATCATCAGCTCTCGACACGGACATTGATAGCATTTCGGTCTCGCAACTTGCCATGGAGACCGCCACTGCTATGGCAAAAACAGCAGAGGAGGGTACCCAGTGTGCTTCAGTGTCGCCCTCTATATGGTACACTCCGGAGGAGCTCGGACTGCGTGTGTGTGTCACCGATCAGTCGACATGTGAATCTGAAGCAGACGACGTACGAAAGGATGTATCAAGAAGTGCAGATTTATTGAACCGCCAGTCGATTTACGAATTGCAAATGGACGAACAACTGGAGGTTGATAACGCTATCTGTGATGACACTGGTGTCGTTAAGACAGTAGCATCAATGATGCTTGCAAAGCCTGCAGAGAATAACATTGGTCGATTGCCAAACAAAGACAACCATTGCTTGGCAACCAATGGTAACACTTCACCCAACTCATCGGAGGAATCAAAGAACTCGGCTGATGACTCCCCGCTGCTGCCATCTAGCCTGCGACGACCAGATGGTGCATCCAATCCCAATCTGTCGACATCTGACCCGGTGAAGCCGTTTTCACATGGTCCGGAGTACATCCTCCAATCTGTGCTTACCTCATTGCCAGCACCAATGTCTACGTCAAAGTCGACCGTGCCTCAACCTGGCGAGATAACTGTGAACTATGCATTGATGAATCGCTCTGTAGAGGGGCAGTGTTGTCAGGACAGCGTTTGTCCAAACTCGCCAAGTCCAAGTGATCTTCTGCCGAGATCTGCTAAACCGACAGTGCCTACAAAGCCATCAGGCATGCCCAAGCCAAGTGTACTTCCCAAACCTAATCCCAAGTGTGTGGGTTCTCCCCGGGAGAAACCCCAGGTTCCCGTGAGAACAAGTTCCATACAGAAATCTGCATGTTGCTTCAATGTGGAAACGCGAACAAAGCCAAAAACAACCGTGCCAAATGTGAAACCTCAGAAAGAGGCTAGCGACAGAGGCAGCCGAACAACAGGTTGTATTGGGTCGTCGAAGTCAACACCATCTCGTCTGCCATCTTTGTCGAACTGCATCCCGGTCAAAGGGGGCCATCACTTGAGTCGCAGCAGCACCCCGCCAGGTAGCCGTGAGTCAATGCGCGTTGCAAATAACTCATGCTCGAAAACATCGAAAATCTCGTCCTCTTCCTCAAAGAGCCCGTCGAAAACCAACAGCCACAGCAAAAGTCCATCTCCGAGCAAGAGTAGTCATGTGACCAAGCTGAGCCGATTCATGGGAATGCGGTCGAGTTTTGATGAGACCCGTAAGAGCCGTTCGTCCAGTGAACCGGACGGGAAGAAAGACAAGGCGAATAAGCAACTTCTCTCGCCCTATTCAGTCATCTCGAAGGTGCGATCGTCGAGCTTCTCTGGCGCGAGCAGCGGACATGGTTCGGGAAGTAGCAGTGGCAGGGGCGGGTGCTACCAGACCGCGAGAAAGTGCAGCAGTGGCAGTAAGACGGAGGGCATGAGCAGTGGGTATGAGAGCATGCTGCGGGACAGCGAGGTGACTGGCACTTCGTCCTCTCCCCATGACTCCACCAGCGAGAGCTCATCTGGTGGTCGCAGGGTCAAGGTCACAAAGATTCACAAGAAGAAAGTGACGTGTGAGTTTTTAGTTCCTCTTACAATTGGAGTAAACAAAATCACCTTCAAATCACGTTCAATCATTGGTAGTTCTGCTAGTTGTACAATAGGAGGCAACACTAATTAGCAAGTTTGAACCAGGCAGATAGTGTGATTATCTCACATGGCTTTAATTCACGTTCAATGTTCATATGTAAGATGGCATTAATATGAATGATTTTGTTGCACTGCGATGGCAAAATGTTTTTGCCTCTGTGCTGATGAAATATTAAATATAAATTCAAAATAAAATGATTGACAAATTACCTTACATTACAGTATGCAACACTGACGTAAATCTAAAAATATGCTAATTTTCTCTCATACTATTTTTTTCCTAACACCAAGCTTGACCCTGGCAAGTGCGCTTTCTTTATAGCTGCACCCAAAATCTGGAATGAACTTCCCATCATTGATTGTTTAAAATGTCCACATTATATCCTCGGCTGTCCCTCGTTTTGATGTTGACTTTTGTGCATCCCTGTTCATGGTATCATGCTTAATAATTCTGGTTTGTTGCGCCTCTAAGGTTTGTGAGCATGTAGGCTGAGCATGTAGGCTGAGCATGTACGCCCGTCATCCAGACAGGCTAACCTAATAGTTCATAAGTAACTGTCGTGATAACGATATTAAAAAAAATCACCGTCAATATCTCTCAAAATTGCGACATAATAGTAGTTATAGTACCGTCTAGTTATAGTAACGTCTTGTTATAGTAATGTCTAGTTATAGTAATGTCTAGTGATGCTTTGCCTTGCTCATAGCGTTGTGGACAGCAGTACTTAATAAATACAAAGTGTAATTCGATTGTAGAATTAGCAGGGTGAATTTCAAATAAATTAAACTGAGACGACCCGACCATGGGGTCATAGATGACCTGACCATGGGGTCGTAGATGACCTGACCATGGGGTCGTAGATGACCTGACCGTGGGGTCGTAGATGACCTGACCGTGGGGTCGTAGATGACCTGACCGTGGGGTCGTAGATGAACCCCTGAAAGTTTGACGTCCAAGATGGAAAGCACCTAGGAGTAACATAGCATACAAACAAACATATAGTTCATTGAAACATACTTATAGGATTACCTGCTGATGTTGTCCATGTCCTCTCAGTTTCTATCTTCTCTCCAGTGACTCGCCGCAGTCGATCTGCACCTGCCCGCACCACCGACCTCTCCACGGTGCCACATCCCTCTGACAGTGGCTCCATCTACAGTGCAGTGGCATCGACACGGGCCTGGGTGAACACACGGCGGCAACTAGTGGACACGGATGAGCCGGTTGAGATAAAGATGTACGAGTTCGAGGACGTCGAGAGGATGGCCAGACGGAGACAGGAGGAAGTGCGGGTAAGTACGGGTTATGGTGGATTACAAAATAATTTGTTAGTTAAAAGGAATCTTCAATGATTTTCATTGGTTAACTGAATGACTGTTTACGGGACATTGTCACTGAGGTTGGGACATCACGACACATTTATAACATTTTGGTTGCTTAAAAATAACCATACAAAATGTGTTACTATAATGATCTTTGTCTTATTTTAGAAGACATATATATATATATATATATATATATATAGAGAGAGAGAGAGAGAGAGAGAGATTTATATATATATATATATATGTGTTGTGTTGTGATGATGTGAGATGTTCAGTGTGTTGTGTTGTGATGATGTGAGATGTTCAGTGTGTTGTGTTGTGATGATGTGAGATGTTCAGTGTGTTGTGTTGTGATGATGTGAGATGTTCAGTGTGTTGTGTTGTGATGATGTGAGGTGTTCAGTGTGTTGTGATGATGTGAGATGTTCAGTGTGTTGTGTTGTGATGATGTGAGATGTGAGGTGTGTTGTGTTGTGATGATGTGAGATGTTCAGTGTGTTGTGTTGTGATGATGTGAGATGTTCAGTGTGTTGTGTTGTGATGATGTGAGATGTTCAGTGTGTTGTGTTGTGATGATGTGAGGTGTTCAGTGTGTTGTGTTGTGATGATGTGAGATGTTTAGTGTTTTGTGTCGTAGATGCGCATGGAAGAGGAGCGCAGACTGAGGGTTCAGGGCCTCCTGAGGCGGCAGGAGAAGTTGAAGAGTGACCTCGCCAAGGCCAAGGACACGTTGATGCTGAACAGAGACACCTGGAGTTTCGACTGTGAGTACCATAGACTGTGCATTGTGTTGTGTGAGTAAATACAGATTGTTTTCTTCAAGTAGTCTGATGAGGGTTAATTGATAATCACCATATTTGGTTGTCATAAGAAAACTTTAATCCATTAAATAAGCCAACTCAAATGGTTGATGGATGTGTAGTTTGTCTTTGAAAGGATTAACTTTATTCATTAGATTGGGTAACTTGTAAAACTGTGAATAACCTTATATATAGAGCCAAACCGCAGTTGCCATTTTCTCACCAAATTGTGTCTAGACGGAGTCAAAATTATTTAGTTGTTTTTTCCTGATGATTTCACCAATATTAAATAATAAATTTGTACGATCGAGCTAGCTAGATTAACGATCAAGCTAGTGGTGCTAGATTAACGATCGAGCTAGCTAGATTAACGATCAAGCTAGCGGTGCTGGATTAATGATCGAGCTAGCAGTTCTAGATCAAGATAGGTAAAATGTTTTGGTCGAAATGAGTCTTAAAACAAGAAAACCAAAAAAACTCCAGAACTTTTAACACATGATGCTGATGCAAGGTGGCGCTGCTGTGGCAAGTGTGATCGTTGCTACAGCTGGGGTGGTTATGTTGCAGTGCATGTTGCGGAGGCGGTGGACCATGACGACCCAGGGTACTTGGAGGCACTCCAGCAGGAGACGGGAATACTGGAAAAGAGGGTCGAGATGTGTCAGTCGCGCATCATGCTCGTCACCTGCTTTGACATCAACGTCTAGGGCAGTTGGGAGATGGGAGGAGTGGTGAAGGAGTAGGAAGATAATGGAAGAATGCTGAGGATGGTAAAGACATTGATGACACAGACGACAGTGTAAAATATAATTTCTGACAGACATTGAGAATGTACAACATTTAAAGAGAATGTAAACATTTAAAGATAATGTATAACATTTAAAGAGAATGTAAACATTTAAAGATAATGTATAACATTTAAAGGGAATGTACAATACCTAAAGGGAATGTACAATATTTAAAGGGAATGTGCAACCAATTTCATTGGTTAACTGATACGGAGTTAGTTGGGGTTTTGTAAAATGCCCAAATTCTCGTTATGCTTTGTGTTTTAATTTTTATTGTTGTATATTTATTGTCAGAAATTGTATAAAATGAGAATTTGACCGACCAATAAATCACCCAATGGAAAATGTTATGTTTTACCTTTAAAGGTGAAGATTTATTGTTCAATTTATTGTTCCAAAAAATAGTTCTACGGTTAACCAAGAAAAATTGTGATACATTCACTTTCACAGAAACGTTACAGTGTCTGACTTTATTAGAGATGGAGAACGCGTTGAAGAGTAAAAGCAACCTAAGGTTTTGCTGTTCGTTGATGGGTTATTCACTGACGAATGTTAGACTGGAAACAGACTACTCATGAGAAAGTGGAACCAACTATTTAAATTGTTTATGTATGTGACTGCAAGGCCATTTGGACATATGACTACATGGCCATTTGGACATATGACTACATGGCCATTTGGACATATGACTACATGGCCATTTGGACATATGACTACATGGCCATTTGGACATATGACTGCAAGTCCATTTGGACATGACTGCATGGCCATTTGGACATATGACTACTTGACCATTTGGACATGACTACATGGCCATTTGGACATATGACTACATGGCCATTTGGACATATGACTACATGACCATTTGGACATATGACTACATGACCATTTGGACATATGACTACATGACCATTTGAACATAATTAAGACACTTGTAACTGCTAATTCTGACGATACTTAGTTTATCAGTTTGATGAGTAATATATTATATATTATTACAATGTATAGTTGTTTCGTTAAGTTAATTCGACACCTGTGGCAGCGATTGTTTTTGTTCACTTAATTGAATGTTGCTCTTAATTGAATGATGCTCTTAAGACTACATTAAGTATATGATTTAGTTTGCATATTCACTCTTCATGGCTTTCGTTTAATGCAATTTATGTTGCACAGCGTTGTTAGCTTTGACAAAGCACAGATTCAGAGATTCAGATAACTGTTTAGTTGTACATTGTAAGTTGTACAGAATATACATTTGGACATTTTATTAATGAAACACACCCTCAGTATTACAATACAACAGAAGTAGCATGTTGTGATGTTGCCATTGCTAATTTGAAGCATCTGGGAAACGTATTTAATTACTACGTAGACTTTCTGATTATTATTTCACAGGTTTGACATGACACAGTTGTATATTTAATATATAACAGTGGCTTAGTTAAGTATATCAGCTTTCTATTATTAGTTTGACACTTTTGAATCACACAATATTATGCACTATTCTCAGTGAGTTGATAGTCGTCCAACAGCATGTTAAAATGTGTGGTTTGTACTATATTTTGACAATATTTTGAGAATGTTAATTAGTTTGTGCAAAATATGAAGCCACCATCCTATGTGATTTGTCTGCCTGCAGGGCTTGCTGGGATTGTAATTGTGTACTTTTATTTAATGTTTCAATGATTTTATAGCATGAACGTTTGAGACATCGCTGCACCAAAAATAAATACTATAACGTTTTATATTATTATGTACGAGATGCCTTTTGAGGATGTGGAATTTCACTCAGTTACTTAGAAATGTAATAAATCAATGGATCGCTATGTGCATTATTATGTGCCAGCAGGAATCTGTTGCTATGCAAATGGTTTGTATTTTGCGTTCTTCCTCCACGGGTAGTTTTGAAGACGATCACCTGACCATGCTGCCATCTAGCGAACACCATAAAAGATACAATGTTCTGACCGTGCTGCCATCTATCGAATGTCATAAAACACAAAGTATTTACAAAGTATTTCGGTTTTGTTCAGATGAAAATAATAATGTTACAAATTCTTTGTCGATGTGTTTTGGACTAATTCAAAAAGCAATGTCAGAAGAAGAGGCTGTTAATTGTTGATATGATGCAAAGCCATACAGTATGCGCTGTAATGTCATCGAAAATTGGAAATGTTCAATTTATAATTTTTTTTTATTTTGTGGGGAAATTAAGCATTGATGTAATTGTCCATAATTTGAATGATATATTTGTATGTAACTGCATAATTTATATAACCAACATGATAATTTTCAGGTTGATATGTTTATATTATTATTATACCCATGTACATTTGATGCAAATTAAATTAATATTGAACTGGTGTTTGAAAATGTGTGTGATTGATATATTGCTTTGAAATGATTGCCATCCCCAATGTTAATTTTGTACAGCTCGAATATCCAGTATTTGGTTTGATTCCCAAGTTATATGACTGATCTTAGATTATGAATATATATATATGTGTCTGGGGCGGTAGCGTAGCGGTTGGAACGTCGGGCTCTCAATCGAGAAAACCCGGGTTCAAATCCTCTTGCTGCCGTTTTGAAGCTTTGGCAAATTTTTTTCATCCCACGTTGCCACAATTCACCGGGCTTTATAAATAAGTACCTGGCGACAGACAGAGGTGGATCTGAACGGATAGTTTTTGTGCAGTAATTGCAGCGTGGCAGAATGCTTCCCAGAGAAAACGAGATGGCGTTGAAATGAACAGGTCTGCCAGGGGGTGAAGTGTAAACTGCTTTGAGCAGTCCCAAGGACTGGATACCACGCTATATAAGAACATACTTTTATATATATATTATATACATAAATATATATGGCCCAAAATTTTATTCCTTAGCCTGCACATTTAGGTTAAAAAAAACTTGAAAATAAGTTATTTATGACTGATTATATAATTATACAAATAAATGATATGGCCCAAAATTCCTTAGCCTGCACATTTGGGGGAAAAATATGGAAATATACCTTTTGGATTGTAAAATCATTATGCTTTATGAAACTAGATACACTGTCACTGGGATTTGTGTTTTGCTGGTTACCGTTTACAAACTACAATTTCATATTAAAAATTGTTTTATGATAGGTGTATCGAAACACATTGTTAAATCTGTTAAACCACGTTAACATCTTTATTATTAGAAAGGATTATATTGGCTTTCTGAACATATTCATATCCACCCATATATTATTTGCAATCCTGTGCCTGTGTCGTGGCTGTGCCTGTGGCCATAAATCAAAATGTGTTTTCAATTATTGGTTTCCAAAGGTTATTTTAAGGCAATATAATGTAATATAATATATTACTAGATACTGTTGAATAAATTGTATATACAAAACATTTATATGGTATTACAATGCATTGCTAGAAAACTCATAAATACCTCTGAGACTGAGCGAATGTTCAAACATCACCTTTCGTACCTAGTCTGTCTAGCAGACGACAACCCACACATCGACAGGTGCTGCCATCTGTAGCCTCAATTTTGGTCCTTTCCATTCACCAGATGGCGGCACGTTTCGCACAATAACATTGAAAAAAGAACGCTGCCAACATATTTATATATTTACTACATCGGTGTCGAAACCGGTGGGGCCCAGAATATTTTGGGTAGGTATATGTTGAGTATATCCCCCCCCAATATGCTTGCAGGAACCAACTTGACCCCCCCCATATTCAACAGCTTCCGACACCAACGAATATTGTGAATGCAGTAGTAAACCTACCGAAACGATCAGAAATAAAATGTTAATACAATTACACATACGACTTATATTTCACATACACATTGAGGCAATAATTTGATAAATGTTACGGCGCTGAACCAGGGGAGTGTTTTCCCAGTGTAACAACGGCATTGCCTGTTTCGTTATGTATTTATCTTGGTAATATTATGACAAAGTCATTTATATTTGTAGCGAAACGCTTTAGTGCCAAACTCCCTAAAACACCTGGTGTAAGAGTTCAGCGAAGACGCCAAGATGTGCAAGCACCCGAACCATCTCATGTACGAGTTCAGCGAAGAAGCCAAGATGTGCAAGCACCCGAACCATCTCATGTAAGAGTTCAGCGAAGAAGCCAAGATGTGCAAGCACCCGAACCATCTCATGTAAGAGTTCAGCGAAGAAGCCAAGATGTGCAAGCACCCGAACCATCTCATGTAAGAGTTCAGCGAAGAAGCCAAGATGTGCAAGCACCCGAACCATCTCATGTAAGAGTTCAGCGAAGAAGCCAATATGTGCAAGCACCCGAACCATTTCATGTAAGAGTTCAGCGAAGAAGCCGAGACTTACAAGTATCTCCCGAGAGGCAACCAGCTGTCCATCACAGGAAGGTTCACAAACAGACATCGACATCCAGTGAGAACACAATCGGACTGGACTCTCAACCAACTGCTCATGAACGACAACCACCAGATGACAATAACATAAACGGTGGTACCAGCTCTGAGTAACAGGTCACCTGTTGTTACTCGTTCTGGCCGAATCGTCAAGGTACCTGCCCGATTCAAAGAATGACGTGCTATACCAATGACTGTGGATGATTCATAAGCGGTTGACATACCCGAACATCCAGGGGTTCTGAAGGCAGTCTACCTACTCCCCAAATACACGTATACTTTTCAGATCGTATGCAATGACTTAGTTTTCTTTAGGAAGGAGGATGTTACATTATCCATGTAGCGTCTAACCGTGGAGGCCCCTAGTGGCTGTACCGGGATTTAGAGAGTTTGGCATTAAAGCGTTTCGCTTTCTGATAGAGCTCGACTCACAAAAGCGACAAGTCTCCCCTCTTGTAGCAATGCAGCTCCAAGACCGGACTGTGATGCATCACACTGAATTGTTAGTTCTTTGTTCGCGTCATAGTATCGCAGCACTGCTGCGGCACTAATGAGCCGTTTAACTTCGCGGAAAGCCTCTTCCTGTGGTGTCGACCAGTTCTAAAGAACATCTTTCTTTGTGAGCTGCTGAATCGGCCTCATTACATCCGATAGTCTCGGTAGAAATCTCGCAAGATAGTTTACGAATCCGGCGAGACGCTGTACACCTTGTACGTCAGTGGGAGGTGGCATTTGCTGCAATGCCTCTACTTTTGTCGGGTCAAGCTTGAGGCCCATGTTGGTGACGAGATGCCCATGGAAGGATATCTCTTCCTTTCGTAACTTCAGTTTGTCTTTGTTGATCCGGATACCAACGTCTCTGCATCGTTGTAGTAGCACTCGCAGCTTCTCATCGTGGTCACGCATGGCTTCATCGTGATTATTGCCTACTGCGTACAGCACCATGTCATCCGCAATGCACATCACTCCTTGTAGGTCGCCTATGGCTTGTTGTAACTTCTTTTGTTAAGTCTCTTTTTGCAATGTTGGCTACTAATATATTCTCCTCTTATCTAAATATTAGATTTACAGAACCGTACTGAACAAACAACTATTACATCCTAATGGCAGTCCTGCACGTGTCGCAAATGTCGTCATGTGGGGCAACGCGCACCAGCTTGTGACAGGTTATATGTTATTGTGAAGAACCTCCAAAAACTGATCACCAATAACCCTTCCCAAATCCTTCAAAAGATGCGTTTCGCAAACTACGTGCAAGTTGGAATTTGATAGATATAACAGTGGTGCCGTATATGGTGGACTAGGCACCAGTCTATAAGGTGAATGACGAGTCAGAACTCTGGACATCCGTGACACGAGGCAACTGCTGCCGCGGGTTGTGTGCTAATGCTATTTATATATTTTGTCATGTTATTTATATAATTTGTGTTGTGTTATTACCTCCCACCTAGATCTCCCCTATCTTTTGGGCCAACCTCCCACTTCACACCTATTTCTGATGCCAATCTCCCACCAATTTTTAGGACGATTCTCCCACCTCCTTGCACGCACGCACGCTCGCTCGCACACACGCATACTCGTGAAAATGCAGTATATATAAGGTGCAATGGTTTCGTAAGGAGGGCATCATCATGGGAAAGCCTAATTTGCTGCATGGCAAGGTGGCTTCTGATGAGGAGGTGACCTCTTGTGATAAGGGCTTATAAGAGACGTACCACTGCATATATAAACGTACAGTAGATTGTGTATGCGAAATATAAACAAAAATAGCATGAATAAGACTTGTTTATATATGTAAAATGTTTAATAAATTAATGTTTTTTTTAAATTCATACCACCACGCATTTTCATGAAAAATTTCGCTCTGCATTAGTGCGACTGCCCTCGAACACCAGCTTTTTGAAGATGTTTCCGAACTTCCCTTGCCACTTTGGTGTAAAATAAAAGAAATTCGCCACTGCTGTAACTGATGAAGTCAATAGATATATAGCTCTGTTACCAGCAGCGGATCCAGGGGGGTCTTAGGGTCTCAGACCCCCTACGCCATGGAGGGGGCGTCTAAGACCCCCCTGTGTCCATAGCAAATATTACGGTAAAGGACAACGTATATAGGCCCACATCGGAACTAGTGTCAATGTAAAGACTGAAGTGTTAGTAGCCGGCTAATATTAACCCGTGTGTACGTAGAACGACACATGTGTCCCCCCTACCGGTTCGTGAGTAGAATGACATATGACTACGACTGACTGAGACCCTCCTACCAACAAGCCGAGATCCGCCCCGATCACCTTCCATGCCATAGCAATGCACATGTTTGATTGTCTACACTGCTTGTTTGGTTATTGCTCTGCGTCAAAGAAGCCACACCACTCACCTTCTCGGCCATGTTCACAGCACCATCATAATGCTTCATTGGTCGTGTGTCTTTCGGCTGTGATTCTCATCAGTGTTGAGACGGGTGGTGTCGTGGCTGTGATTATCATCAGTGTAGAGGTGAATGGCTTCGTGGCTGTGATTCTCATCAGTGTTGAGAAGGGTGGCGTCGTGGTTGTGATTCTCATCAGTGTTGAGACGGGTGGCGTCGTGGCTTTGATTCTCATCAGTGCTGAGACGGGTGATGTCGTGGCTGTGATTCTCAGCAGTGTTGAGACGGGTGGCGTCGTGGCTTTGATTCTCATCAGTGCTGAGACGGGTGGCGTCGTGGCTGTGATTCTCAGCAGTGTTGAGACGGGTGGCGTCGTGGCTTTGATTCTCATCAGTGCTGAGACGGGTGGCGTCGTGGCTGTGATTCTCAGCAGTGTTGAGACGGGTGGCGTCGTGGCTGTGATTCTCATCAGTGTTGAGGTGGTTGGCGTCGTGGCTGTGATTCTCATCAGTGTTGAGATGTGTGGCGTCGTGGCTGTGATTCTCATCAGTGTTGAGACGGGTGGCGTCGTGGCTGTAATTCTCATCAGTGCTGAGACGGGTGGCGTCGTGGCTGTGATTCTCAGCAGTGTTGAGACGGGTGGCGTCGTGGCTGTGATTCTCATCAGTGTTGAGGTGGTTGGCGTCGTGGCTGTGATTCTCATCAGTGTTGAGATGTGTGGCGTCGTGGCTGTAATTCTCATCAGTGTTGAGGTGGTTGGCGTCGTGGTTGTGATTCTCATCAGTGTTGAGACGGGTGGCGTCATGGCTGTGATTCTCATCAGTGTTGAGACGGGTGGCATCGTGGCTGTGATTATCATCAGTGTTGAGACGGGTGGCGTCATGGCTGTGATTCTCATCAGTGTTGAGACGGGTGGCGTCATAGCTGTGATTCTCATCAGTGTTGAGACGGGTGACGTCGAGGCTGTGATTCTCATCAGTGTTGAGACGGGTGGCGTCGTGGTTGTGATTCTCATCAGTGTTGAGACGAGTGGCGTCGTGGCTATGATTCTCATCAGTGTTGAGACGGGTGGCGTCGTGGTTGTGATCCTCATCAGTGTTGAGACGGGTGGCATCGTGGCTGTGATTCTCATCAGTGTTGAAACAGTTGGCGTCGTAGCTGTGATTCTCATCAGTGTTGATACGGGTGGTGTCGTGGCTCTGATTCTCATCAGTGTTGAGACGGGTGGCGACGTGGCTGTGATTGTCATCAGTATTGAGACGGGTGGTGTCGTGGCCCTGATTCTCATCAGTGTTGAGACGGGTGGCGACGTGGCTGTGATTGTCATCAGTATTGAGACGGGTGGTGTCGTGGCCCTGATTCTCATCAGTGTTGAGACGGGTGGCGACGTGGCTGTGATTGTCATCAGTATTGAGACGGGTGGTGTCGTGGCTCTGATTCTCATCAATGTTGAGACGGGTGGCGACGTGCCTGTGATTGTCATCAGTATTGAGACGGGTGGTGTCGTGGCTCTGATTCTCATCAGTGTTGAGACTGGTAGCGTCGTGGCTGTGATTGTCATCAGTATTGAGACGGGTGGTGTCGTGGCTCTGACTCTCATCAGTGTTGAGACGGGTGGCGACATGGCTGTGATTGTCATCAGTATTGAGACGGGTGGTGTCGTGGCTCTGATTCTCATCAGTGTTGAGACGGGTGGCGACGTGGCTGTGATTGTCATCAGTGTTCAGCTGGATGTCGTCGTGGCTGAGATTCTCATCAAGGTAGAGGTGGATGGCTTCGTGGTTGTGATTCTCATCAGTGTTGAAACGGGTGGCGTCGTGGCTGTGATTCTCATCAGTGTTGAGACGAGTGGCGTCGTGGCTGTGATTTTCCTCAGAGTTGAGACTGGTGGCGTCGTGGTTGTGATTCTCATCAGTGTTGAGACGAGTGGCGTCGTGGCTGTGATTCTCATCAGTGTTGAGACGGGTGGCGTCGTGGTTGTGATTCTCATCAGTGTTGAGAAGGGTGGCGTCATGGCTGTGATTCTCATCAGTGTTGAGACGGGTGGCGTCATGGCTGTGATTCTCATCAGTGTTGAGACGGGTGGCATCGTGGCTGTGATTCTCATCAGTGTTGAAACAGTTGGAGTCGTGGCTGTGATTCTCATCAGTGTTGAGACGGGTGGCGTCGTGGTTGTGATTCTCATCAGTGTTGAGACGAGTGGCGTCGTGGCTGTGATTCTCATCAGTGTAGAGACGGTTGACGTCGTGGCTGTGATTCTCATCAGAGTTGAGACGGGTGGCGTCATGGCTGTGATTATCATCAGTGTTGAGACGGGTGGCAGCATCGTGGCTGTGATTCTTATCAGTGTTGAGAAGGGTGGCGTCGTGGCTGTGATTCTCATCAGTGTTGAGAAGGGTGGCATCGTGGTTGTGATTCTCATCAGTGTTGAGACGGGTGGCGTCGTGGCTCTGATTCTCATCAGTGTTGAGACGGGTAGCGTCGTGGCTGTGATTGTCATCAGAATTGAGACGGGTGGTGTCGTGGCTCTGATTCTCATCAGTGTTGAGACGGGTGGCGACATGGCTGTGATTGTCATCAGTATTGAGACGGGTGGTGTCGAGGCTCTGATTCTCATCAGTGTTGAGACGGGTGGCGACGTGGCTGTGATTGTCATCAGCATTGAGACGGGTGGTGTCGTGGCTCTGATTCTCATCAGTGTTGAGACTGGTAGCGTCGTGGCTGTGATTGTCATCAGTATTGACACGGGTAGCGTCGTGGCTGTGATTGTCATCAGTATTGAGACGGGTGGTGTCGTGGCTCTGATTCTCATCAGTGTTGAGACGGGTGGCGTCGTGGCTGTGATTTTCCTCAGAGTTGAGACTGGTGGCGTCGTGGTTGTGATTCTCATCAGTGTTGAGACGAGTGACTTCGAGGCTGTGATTCTCATCAGTGTTGAGACGGGTGGCGTCGTGGTTATGATTCTCATCAGTGTTGAGACGGGTGGTGTCGTGGCTCTGATTCTCATCAGTGTTGAGACTGGTAGCGTCGTGGCTGTGATTGTCATCAGTATTGAGACGGGTGGTGTCGTGGCTCTGACTCTCACCAGTGTTGAGACGGGTGGCGACATGGCTGTGATTGTCATCAGTATTGAGACGGGTGGTGTCGTGGCTCTGATTCTCATCAGTGTTGAAACAGTTGGCGTCGTGGCTGTGATTCTCATCAGCGTTGAGGCGAGTGACTTCGAGGCTGTGATTCTCATCAGTGTTGAGACGGGTGGCGTCGTGGTTGTGATTCTCATCAGTGTTGAGACGAGAGGCGTCGTGGCTATGATTCTCATCAGTGTTGAGACGGGTGGCGTCGTGGTTGTGATCCTCATCAGTGTTGAGTCGGGTGGCATCGTGGCTGTGATTCTCATCAGTGTTGAAACAGTTGGCGTCGTAGCTGTGATTCTCATCAGTGTTGATACGGGTGGTGTCGTGGCTCTGATTCTCATCAGTGTTGAGACGGGTGGCGACGTGGCTGTGATTGTCATCAGTATTGAGACGGGTGGTGTCCTGGCCCTGATTCTCATCAGTGTTGAGACGGGTGGCGACGTGGCTGTGATTGTCATCAGTATTGAGACGGGTGGTGTCGTGGCCCTGATTCTCATCAGTGTTGAGACGGGTGGCGACGTGGCTGTGATTGTCATCAGTATTGAGACGGGTGGTGTCGTGGCTCTGATTCTCATCAATGTTGAGACGGGTGGCGACGTGGCTGTGATTGTCATCAGTATTGAGACGGGTGGAGTCGTGGCTCTGATTCTCATCAGTGTTGAGACTGGTAGCGTCGTGGCTGTGATTGTCATCAGTATTGAGACGGGTGGTGTCGTGGCTCTGACTCTCATCAGTGTTGAGACGGGTGGCGACATGGCTGTGATTGTCATCAGTATTGAGACGGGTGGTGTCGTGGCTCTGATTCTCATCAGTGTTGAGACGGGTGGCGACGTGGCTGTGATTGTCATCAGTGTTCAGCTGGATGTCGTCGTGGCTGAGATTCTCATCAAGGTAGAGGTGGATGGCTTCGTGGTTGTGATTCTCATCAGTGTTGAAACGGGTGGCGTCGTGGCTGTGATTCTCATCAGTGTTGAGACGAGTGGCGTCGTGGCTGTGATTTTCCTCAGAGTTGAGACTGGTGGCGTCGTGGTTGTGATTCTCATCAGTGTTGAGACGAGTGGCGTCGTGGCTGTGATTCTCATCAGTGTTGAGACGGGTGGCGTCGTGGTTGTGATTCTCATCAGTGTTGAGAAGGGTGGCGTCATGGCTGTGATTCTCATCAGTGTTGAGACGGGTGGCTTCGTGGCTGTGATTCTCATCAGTGTTGAGACGGGTGGCGTCGTGGTTGTGATTCTCATCAGTGTTGAGATGGGTGGCATCGTGGCTGTGATTTTCATCAGTGTTGAAACAGTTGGCGTCGTGGCTGTGATTCTCATCCGTGTTGAGACGGGTGGTGTCGTGGCTCTGATTCTCATCAGTGTTGAGACGGGTGGCGACGTGGCTGTGATTGTCATCAGTATTGAGACGGGTGGCGTCGTGGCTCTGATTCTCATCAGTGTTGAGACGGCTGGCGTCGTGGCTGTGATTCTCATCAGTGTTGAGACAGTTGGCGTCGTGGCAGTGATTCTCATCAGTGTTGAGACGGGTGGTGTCGTGGCTGTGATTGTCATCAGTGTTTAGCTGGATGTCGTCGTGGCTGAGATTCTCATCAAGGTAGAGGTGGATGGCTTCGTGGTTGTGATTCTCATCAGTGTTGAAACGGGTGGCGTCGTGGCTGTGATTCTCATCAGTGTTGAGACGAGTGGCGTCGTGGCTGTGATTTTCCTCAGTGTTGAGACGGGTGGCGTCGTGGTTGTGATTCTCATCAGTGTTGAGACGAGTGGCGTCGTGGCTGTGATTCTCATCAGTGTTGAGACGGGTGGCGTCATGGCTGTGATTCTCATCAGTGTTGAGACGGGTGGCGTCATGGCTGTGATTCTCATCAGTGTTGAGACGGGTGGCATCGTGGCTGTGATTATCATCAGTGTTGAGACGGGTGGCGTCATGGCTGTGATTCTCATCAGTGTTGAGACGGGTGGCGTCATAGCTGTGATTCTCATCAGTGTTGAGACGGGTGGCATCGTGGCTGTGATTCTCATCAGTGTTGAAACAGTTGGCGTCGTGGCTGTGATTCTCATCAGCGTTGAGACGAGTGACGTCGAGGCTGTGATTCTCATCAGTGTTGAGACGGGTGGCGTCGTGGTTGTGATTCTCATCAGTGTTGAGACGAGTGGCGTCGTGGCTATGATTCTCATCAGTGTTGAGACGGGTGGCGTCGTGGTTGTGATCCTCATCAGTGTTGAGACGGGTGGCATCGTGGCTGTGATTCTCATCAGTGTTGAAACAGTTGGCGTCGTAGCTGTGATTCTCATCAGTGTTGATACGGGTGGTGTCGTGGCTCTGATTCTCATCAGTGTTGAGACGGGTGGCGACGTGGCTGTGATTGTCATCAGTATTGAGACGGGTGGTGTCGTGGCCCTGATTCTCATCAGTATTGAGACGGGTGGCGACGTGGCTGTGATTGTCATCAGTATTGAGACGGGTGGTGTTGTGGCCCTGATTCTCATCAGTGTTGAGACGGGTGGCGACGTGGCTGTGATTGTCATCAGTATTGAGACGGGTGGTGTCGTGGCTCTGATTCTCATCAATGTTGAGACGGGTGGCGACGTGGCTTTGATTGTCATCAGTATTGAGACGGGTGGTGTCGTGGCTCTGATTCTCATCAGTGTTGAGACTGGTAGCGTCGTGGCTGTGATTGTCATCAGTATTGAGACGGGTGGTGTCGTGGCTCTGACTCTCATCAGTGTTGAGACGGGTGGCGACATGGCTGTGATTGTCATCAGTATTGAGACGGGTGGTGTCGTGGCTCTGATTCTCATCAGTGTTGAGACGGGTGGCGACGTGGCTGTGATTGTCATCAGTGTTCAGCTGGATGTCGTCGTGGCTGAGATTCTCATCAAGGTAGAGGTGGATGGCTTCGTGGTTGTGATTCTCATCAGTGTTGAAACGGGTGGCGTCGTGGCTGTGATTCTCATCAGTGTTGAGACGAGTGGCGTCGTGGCTGTGATTTTCCTCAGAGTTGAGACTGGTGGCGTCGTGGTTGTGATTCTCATCAGTGTTGAGACGAGTGGCGTCGTGGCTGTGATTCTCATCAGTGTTCAGACGGGTGGCGTCGTGGTTGTGATTCTCATCAGTGTTGAGAAGGGTGGCGTCATGGCTGTGATTCTCATCAGTGTTGAGACGGGTGGCGTCATGGCTGTGATTCTCATCAGTGTTGAGACGGGTGGCATCGTGGCTGTGATTCTCATCAGTGTTGAAACAGTTGGAGTCGTGGCTGTGATTCTCATCAGTGTTGAGACGGGTGGCGTCGTGGTTGTGATTCTCATCAGTGTTGAGACGAGTGGCGTCGTGGCTGTGATTCTCATCAGTGTAGAGACGGTTGACGTCGTGGCTGTGATTCTCATCAGAGTTGAGACGGGTGGCGTCATGGCTGTGATTATCATCAGTGTTGAGACGGGTGGCAGCATCGTGGCTGTGATTCTTATCAGTGTTGAGAAGGGTGGCGTCGTGGCTGTGATTCTCATCAGTGTTGAGAAGGGTGGCATCGTGGTTGTGATTCTCATCAGTGTTGAGACGGGTGGCGTCGTGGCTCTGATTCTCATCAGTGTTGAGACGGGTAGCGTCGTGGCTGTGATTGTCATCAGAATTGAGACGGGTGGTGTCGTGGCTCTGATTCTCATCAGTGTTGAGACGGGTGGCGACATGGCTGTGATTGTCATCAGTATTGAGACGGGTGGTGTCGTGGCTCTGATTCTCATCAGTGTTGAGACGGGTGGCGACGTGGCTGTGATTGTCATCAGCATTGAGACGGGTGGTGTCGTGGCTCCGATTCTCATCAGTGTTGAGACTGGTAGCGTCGTGGCTGTGATTGTCATCAGTATTGACACGGGTAGCGTCGTGGCTGTGATTGTCATCAGTATTGAGACGGGTGGTGTCGTGGCTCTGATTCTCATCAGTGTTGAGACGGGTGGCGTCGTGGCTGTGATTTTCCTCAGAGTTGAGACTGGTGGCGTCGTGGTTGTGATTCTCATCAGTGTTGAGACGAGTGACTTCGAGGCTGTGATTCTCATCAGTGTTGAGACGGGTGGCGTCGTGGTTGTGATTCTCATCAGTGTTGAGACGGGTGGTGTCGTGGCTCTGATTCTCATCAGTGTTGAGACTGGTAGCGTCGTGGCTGTGATTGTCATCAGTATTGAGACGGGTGGTGTCGTGGCTCTGACTCTCACCAGTGTTGAGACGGGTGGCGACATGGCTGTGATTGTCATCAGTATTGAGACGGGTGGTGTCGTGGCTCTGATTCTCATCAGTGTTGAAACAGTTGGCGTCGTGGCTGTGATTCTCATCAGCGTTGAGGCGAGTGACTTCGAGGCTGTGATTCTCATCAGTGTTGAGACGGGTGGCGTCGTGGTTGTGATTCTCATCAGTGTTGAGACGAGAGGCGTCGTGGCTATGATTCTCATCAGTGTTGAGACGGGTGGCGTCGTGGTTGTGATCCTCATCAGTGTTGAGTCGGGTGGCATCGTGGCTGTGATTCTCATCAGTGTTGAAACAGTTGGCGTCGTAGCTGTGATTCTCATCAGTGTTGATACGGGTGGTGTCGTGGCTCTGATTCTCATCAGTGTTGAGACGGGTGGCGACGTGGCTGTGATTGTCATCAGTATTGAGACGGGTGGTGTCCTGGCCCTGATTCTCATCAGTGTTGAGACGGGTGGCGACGTGGCTGTGATTGTCATCAGTATTGAGACGGGTGGTGTCGTGGCCCTGATTCTCATCAGTGTTGAGACGGGTGGCGACGTGGCTGTGATTGTCATCAGTATTGAGACGGGTGGTGTCGTGGCTCTGATTCTCATCAATGTTGAGACGGGTGGCGACGTGGCTGTGATTGTCATCAGTATTGAGACGGGTGGAGTCGTGGCTCTGATTCTCATCAGTGTTGAGACTGGTAGCGTCGTGGCTGTGATTGTCATCAGTATTGAGACGGGTGGTGTCGTGGCTCTGACTCTCATCAGTGTTGAGACGGGTGGCGACATGGCTGTGATTGTCATCAGTATTGAGACGGGTGGTGTCGTGGCTCTGATTCTCATCAGTGTTGAGACGGGTGGCGACGTGGCTGTGATTGTCATCAGTGTTCAGCTGGATGTCGTCGTGGCTGAGATTCTCATCAAGGTAGAGGTGGATGGCTTCGTGGTTGTGATTCTCATCAGTGTTGAAACGGGTGGCGTCGTGGCTGTGATTCTCATCAGTGTTGAGACGAGTGGCGTCGTGGCTGTGATTTTCCTCAGAGTTGAGACTGGTGGCGTCGTGGTTGTGATTCTCATCAGTGTTGAGACGAGTGGCGTCGTGGCTGTGATTCTCATCAGTGTTGAGACGGGTGGCGTCGTGGTTGTGATTCTCATCAGTGTTGAGAAGGGTGGCGTCATGGCTGTGATTCTCATCAGTGTTGAGACGGGTGGCTTCGTGGCTGTGATTCTCATCAGTGTTGAGACGGGTGGCGTCGTGGTTGTGATTCTCATCAGTGTTGAGATGGGTGACATCGTGGCTGTGATTTTCATCAGTGTTGAAACAGTTGGCGTCGTGGCTGTGATTCTCATCCGTGTTGAGACGGGTGGTGTCGTGGCTCTGATTCTCATCAGTGTTGAGACGGGTGGCGACGTGGCTGTGATTGTCATCAGTATTGAGACGGGTGGCGTCGTGGCTCTGATTCTCATCAGTGTTGAGACGGCTGGCGTCGTGGCTGTGATTCTCATCAGTGTTGAGACAGTTGGCGTCGTGGCTGTGATTCTCATCAGTGTTGAGACGGGTGGTGTCGTGGCTGTGATTGTCATCAGTGTTTAGCTGGATGTCGTCGTGGCTGAGATTCTCATCAAGGTAGAGGTGGATGGCTTCGTGGTTGTGATTCTCATCAGTGTTGAAACGGGTGGCGTCGTGGCTGTGATTCTCATCAGTGTTGAGACGAGTGGCGTCGTGGCTGTGATTTTCCTCAGTGTTGAGACGGGTGGCGTCGTGGTTGTGATTCTCATCAGTGTTGAGACGAGTGGCGTCGTGGCTGTGATTCTCATCAGTGTTGAGACGGGTGGCGTCATGGCTGTGATTCTCATCAGTGTTGAGACGGGTGGCGTCATGGCTGTGATTCTCATCAGTGTTGAGACGGGTGGCATCGTGGCTGTGATTATCATCAGTGTTGAGACGGGTGGCGTCATGGCTGTGATTCTCATCAGTGTTGAGACGGGTGGCGTCATAGCTGTGATTCTCATCAGTGTTGAGACGGGTGGCATCGTGGCTGTGATTCTCATCAGTGTTGAAACAGTTGGCGTCGTGGCTGTGATTCTCATCAGCGTTGAGACGAGTGACGTCGAGGCTGTGATTCTCATCAGTGTTGAGACGGGTGGCGTCGTGGTTGTGATTCTCATCAGTGTTGAGACGAGTGGCGTCGTGGCTATGATTCTCATCAGTGTTGAGACGGGTGGCGTCGTGGTTGTGATCCTCATCAGTGTTGAGACGGGTGGCATCGTGGCTGTGATTCTCATCAGTGTTGAAACAGTTGGCGTCGTAGCTGTGATTCTCATCAGTGTTGATACGGGTGGTGTCGTGGCTCTGATTCTCATCAGTGTTGAGACGGGTGGCGACGTGGCTGTGATTGTCATCAGTATTGAGACGGGTGGTGTCGTGGCCCTGATTCTCATCAGTATTGAGACGGGTGGCGACGTGGCTGTGATTGTCATCAGTATTGAGACGGGTGGTGTCGTGGCCCTGATTCTCATCAGTGTTGAGACGGGTGGCGACGTGGCTGTGATTGTCATCAGTATTGAGACGGGTGGTGTCGTGGCCCTGATTCTCATCAATGTTGAGACGGGTGGCGACGTGGCTTTGATTGTCATCAGTATTGAGACGGGTGGTGTCGTGGCTCTGATTCTCATCAGTGTTGAGACTGGTAGCGTCGTGGCTGTGATTGTCATCAGTATTGAGACGGGTGGTGTCGTGGCTCTGACTCTCATCAGTGTTGAGACGGGTGGCGACATGGCTGTGATTGTCATCAGTATTGAGACGGGTGGTGTCGTGGCTCTGATTCTCATCAGTGTTGAGACGGGTGGCGACGTGGCTGTGATTGTCATCAGTGTTCAGCTGGATGTCGTCGTGGCTGAGATTCTCATCAAGGTAGAGGTGGATGGCTTCGTGGTTGTGATTCTCATCAGTGTTGAAACGGGTGGCGTCGTGGCTGTGATTCTCATCAGTGTTGAGACGAGTGGCGTCGTGGCTGTGATTTTCCTCAGAGTTGAGACTGGTGGCGTCGTGGTTGTGATTCTCATCAGTGTTGAGACGAGTGGCGTCGTGGCTGTGATTCTCATCAGTGTTGAGACGGGTGGCGTCGTGGTTGTGATTCTCATCAGTGTTGAGAAGGGTGGCGTCATGGCTGTGATTCTCATCAGTGTTGAGACGGGTGGCGTCATGGCTGTGATTCTCATCAGTGTTGAGACGGGTGGCATCGTGGCTGTGATTCTCATCAGTGTTGAAACAGTTGGAGTCGTGGCTGTGATTCTCATCAGTGTTGAGACGGGTGGCGTCGTGGTTGTGATTCTCATCAGTGTTGAGACGAGTGGCTTCGTGGCTGTGATTCTCATCAGTGTTGAGACGGGTGGCGTCGTGGTTGTGATTCTCATCAGTGTTGAGATGGGTGGCATCGTGGCTGTGATTTTCATCAATGTTGAAACAGTTGGCGTCGTGGCTGTGATTCTCATCAGTGTTGAGACGGGTGGTGTCGTGGCTCTGATTCTCATCATTGTTGAGACGGGTGGCGACGTGGCTGTGATTGTCATCAGTATTGAGACGGGTGGCGTCGTGGCTCTGATTCTCATCAGTGTTGAGACGGCTGGCGTCGTGGCTGTGATTCTCATCAGTGTTGAGACAGTTGGCGTCGTGGCTGTGATTCTCATCAGTGTTGAGACGGGTGGTGTCGTGGCTGTGATTGTCATCAGTGTTTAGCTGGATGTCGTCGTGGCTGAGATTCTCATCAAGGTAGAGGTGGATGGCTTCGTGGTTGTGATTCTCATCAGTGTTGAAACGGGTGGCGTCGTGGCTGTGATTCTCATCAGTGTTGAGACGAGTGGCGTCGTGGCTGTGATTTTCCTCAGTGTTGAGACGGGTGGCGTCGTGGTTGTGATTCTCATCAGTGTTGAGACGAGTGGCGTCGTGGCTGTGATTCTCATCAGTGTTGAGACGGGTGGCGTCATTGCTGTGATTCTCATCAGTGTTGAGACGAGTGGCGTCGAGGCTGTGATTCTCATCAGTATTGAGACGGGTGGTGTCGTGGCTGTGATTCTCATCAGTGTTGAGACGGCTGGCGTCCTGGCTGTGATTGTCATCAGTGTTGAGACGGGTGGCGACGTGGCTGTGATTCTCATCAGTGTTGAGACGGGTGGTGTCGTGGCTGTGATTCTCATCAGTGTTGAGACGGCTGCCGTCGTGGCTGTGATTCTCATCAGCGTTGAGACGAGTGACGTCGAGGCTGTGATTCTCATCAGTGTTGAGACGGGTGGCGTCGTGGTTGTGATTCTCATCAGTGTTGAGACGAGTGGCGTCGTGGCTATGATCCTCATCAGTGTTGAGACGGGTGGCGTCGTGGTTGTGATCCTCATCAGTGTTGAGACGGGTGGCATCGTGGCTGTGATTCTCATCAGTGTTGAAACGGGTGGCGTCGTGGCTGTGATTCTCATCAGTGTTGAGACGAGTGGCGTCGTGGCTGTGATTTTCCTCAGAGTTGAGACTGGTGGCGTCGTGGTTGTGATTCTCATCAGTGTTGAGACGAGTGGCGTCGTGGCTGTGATTCTCATCAGTGTTGAGACGGGTGGCGTCGTGGTTGTGATTCTCATCAGTGTTGAGAAGGGTGGCGTCATGGCTGTGATTCTCATCAGTGTTGAGACGGGTGGCGTCATGGCTGTGATTCTCATCAGTGTTGAGACGGGTGGCATCGTGGCTGTGATTCTCATCAGTGTTGAAACAGTTGGAGTCGTGGCTGTGACTCTCATCAGTGTTGAGACGGGTGGCGTCGTGGTTGTGATTCTCATCAGTGTTGAGACGAGTGGCTTCGTGGCTGTGATTCTCATCAGTGTTGAGACGGGTGGCGTCGTGGTTGTGATTCTCATCAGTGTTGAGATGGGTGGCATCGTGGCTGTGATTTTCATCAGTGTTGAAACAGTTGGCGTCGTGGCTGTGATTATCATCAGTGTTGAGACGGGTGGTGTCG
The DNA here is from genome assembly GCA_963662155.1 of Lamellibrachia columna. Lineage (NCBI taxonomy): Eukaryota > Metazoa > Annelida > Polychaeta > Sabellida > Siboglinidae > Lamellibrachia > Lamellibrachia columna. Next base: position 64,723,532 of record OY759262.1, read on the forward strand.
TGGCTCTGATTCTCATCAGTGTTGAGACGGGTGGCGACGTGGCTGTGATTGTCATCAGTATTGAGACGGGTGGCGTCGTGGCTCTGATTCTCATCAGTGTTGAGACGGCTGGCGTCGTGGCTGTGATTCTCATCAGTGTTGAGACAGTTGGCGTCGTGGCTGTGATTCTCATCAGTGTTGAGACGGGTGGTGTCGTGGCTGTGATTGTCATCAGTGTTTAGCTGGATGTCGTCGTGGCTGAGATTCTCATCAAGGTAGAGGTGGATGGCTTCGTGGTTGTGATTCTCATCAGTGTTGAAACGGGTGGCGTCGTGGCTGTGATTCTCATCAGTGTTGAGACGAGTGGCGTCGTGGCTGTGATTTTCCTCAGTGTTGAGACGGGTGGCGTCGTGGTTGTGATTCTCATCAGTGTTGAGACGAGTGGCGTCGTGGCTGTGATTCTCATCAGTGTTGAGACGGGTGGCGTCATGGCTGTGATTCTCATCAGTGTTGAGACGGGTGGCGTCATGGCTGTGATTCTCATCAGTGTTGAGACGGGTGGCATCGTGGCTGTGATTATCATCAGTGTTGAGACGGGTGGCGTCATGGCTGTGATTCTCATCAGTGTTGAGACGGGTGGCGTCATAGCTGTGATTCTCATCAGTGTTGAGACTGGTGGCATCGTGGCTGTGATTCTCATCAGTGTTGAAACAGTTGGCGTCGTGGCTGTGATTCTCATCAGCGTTGAGACGAGTGACGTCGAGGCTGTGATTCTCATCAGTGTTGAGACGGGTGGCGTCGTGGTTGTGATTCTCTTCAGTGTTGAGACGAGAGGAGTCGTGGCTATGATTCTCATCAGTGTTGAGACGGGTGGCGTCGTGGTTGTGATCCTCATCAGTGTTGAGACGGGTGGCATCGTGGCTGTGATTCTCATCAGTGTCGAAACAGTTGGCGTCGTAGCTGTGATTCTCATCAGTGTTGATACGGGTGGTGTCGTGGCTCTGATTCTCATCAGTGTTGAGACGGGTGGCGACGTGGCTGTGATTGTCATCAGTATTGAGACGGGTGGTGTCGTGGCCCTGATTCTCATCAGTGTTGAGACGGGTGGCGACGTGGCTGTGATTGTCATCAGTATTGAGACGGGTGGTGTCGTGGCCCTGATTCTCATCAGTGTTGAGACGGGTGGCGACGTGGCTGTGATTGTCATCAGTATTGAGACGGGTGGTGTCGTGGCTCTGATTCTCATCAATGTTGAGACGGGTGGCGACGTGGCTGTGATTGTCATCAGTATTGAGACGGGTGGTGTCGTGGCTCTGATTCTCATCAGTGTTGAGACTGGTAGCGTCGTGGCTGTGATTGTCATCAGTATTGAGACGGGTGGTGTCGTGGCTCTGATTCTCATCAGTGTTGAGACGGGTGGCGACGTGGCTGTGATTGTCATCAGTGTTCAGCTGGATGTCGTCGTGGCTGAGATTCTCATCAAGGTAGAGGTGGATGGCTTCGTGGTTGTGATTCTCATCAGTGTTGAAACGGGTGGCGTCGTGGCTGTGATTCTCATCAGTGTTGAGACGAGTGGCGTCGTGGCTGTGATTTTCCTCAGAGTTGAGATTGGTGGCGTCGTGGTTGTGATTCTCATCAGTGTTGAGACGAGTGGCGTGGTGGCTGTGATTCTCATCAGTGTTGAGACGGGTGGCGTCGTGGTTGTGATTCTCATCAGTGTTGAGAAGGGTGGCGTCATGGCTGTGATTCTCATCAGTGTTGAGACGGGTGGCTTCGTGGCTGTGATTCTCATCAGTGTTGAGACGGGTGGCGTCGTGGTTGTGATTCTCATCAGTGTTGAGATGGGTGGCATTGTGGCTGTGATTTTCATCAGTGTTGAAACAGTTGGCGTCGTGGCTGTGATTCTCATCAGTGTTGAGACGGGTGGTGTCGTGGCTCTGATTCTCATCAGTGTTGAGACGGGTGGCGACGTGGCTGTGATTGTCATCAGTATTGAGACGGGTGGCGTCGTGGCTCTGATTCTCATCAGTGTTGAGACGGCTGGCGTCGTGGCTGTGATTCTCATCAGTGTTGAGACAGTTGGCGTCGTGGCTGTGATTCTCATCAGTGTTGAGACGGGTGGTGTCGTGGCTGTGATTGTCATCAGTGTTTAGCTGGATGTCGTCGTGGCTGAGATTCTCATCAAGGCAGAGGTGGATGGCTTCGTGGTTGTGATTCTCATCAGTGTTGAAACGGGTGGCGTCGTGGCTGTGATTCTCATCAGTGTTGAGACGAGTGGCGTCGTGGCTGTGATTTTCCTCAGTGTTGAGACGGGTGGCGTCGTGGTTGTGATTCTCATCAGTGTTGAGACGAGTGGCGTCGTGGCTGTGATTCTCATCAGTGTTGAGACGGGTGGCGTCATGGCTGTGATTCTCATCAGTGTTGAGACGGGTGGCGTCATGGCTGTGATTCTCATCAGTGTTGAGACGGGTGGCATCGTGGCTGTGATTATCATCAGTGTTGAGACGGGTGGCGTCATGGCTGTGATTCTCATCAGTGTTGAGACGGGTGGCGTCATAGCTGTGATTCTCATCAGTGTTGAGACGGGTGACGTCGAGGCTGTGATTCTCATCAGTGTTGAGACGGGTGGCGTCGTGGTTGTGATTCTCATCAGTGTTGAGACGAGTGGCGTCGTGGCTATGATTCTCATCAGTGTTGAGACGGGTGGCGTCGTGGTTGTGATCCTCATCAGTGTTGAGACGGGTGGCATCGTGGCTGTGATTCTCATCAGTGTTGAAACGGGTGGCGTCGTGGCTGTGATTCTCATCAGTGTTGAGACGAGTGGCGTCGTGGCTGTGATTTTCCTCAGAGTTGAGATTGGTGGCGTCGTGGTTGTGATTCTCATCAGTGTTGAGACGAGTGGCGTGGTGGCTGTGATTCTCATCAGTGTTGAGACGGGTGGCGTCGTGGTTGTGATTCTCATCAGTGTTGAGAAGGGTGGCGTCATGGCTGTGATTCTCATCAGTGTTGAGACGGGTGGCTTCGTGGCTGTGATTCTCATCAGTGTTGAGACGGGTGGCGTCGTGGTTGTGATTCTCATCAGTGTTGAGATTGGTGGCATCGTGGCTGTGATTTTCATCAGTGTTGAAACAGTTGGCGTCGTGGCTGTGATTCTCATCAGTGTTGAGACGGGTGGTGTCGTGGCTCTGATTCTCATCAGTGTTGAGACGGGTGGCGACGTGGCTGTGATTGTCATCAGTATTGAGACGGGTGGCGTCGTGGCTCTGATTCTCATCAGTGTTGAGACGGCTGGCGTCGTGGCTGTGATTCTCATCAGTGTTGAGACAGTTGGCGTCGTGGCTGTGATTCTCATCAGTGTTGAGACGGGTGGTGTCGTGGCTGTGATTGTCATCAGTGTTTAGCTGGATGTCGTCGTGGCTGAGATTCTCATCAAGGTAGAGGTGGATGGCTTCGTGGTTGTGATTCTCATCAGTGTTGAAACGGGTGGCGTCGTGGCTGTGATTCTCATCAGTGTTGAGACGAGTGGCGTCGTGGCTGTGATTTTCCTCAGTGTTGAGACGGGTGGCGTCGTGGTTGTGATTCTCATCAGTGTTGAGACGAGTGGCGTCGTGGCTGTGATTCTCATCAGTGTTGAGACGGGTGGCGTCATGGCTGTGATTCTCATCAGTGTTGAGACGGGTGGCGTCATGGCTGTGATTCTCATCAGTGTTGAGACGGGTGGCATCGTGGCTGTGATTATCATCAGTGTTGAGACGGGTGGCGTCATGGCTGTGATTCTCATCAGTGTTGAGACGGGTGGCGTCATAGCTGTGATTCTCATCAGTGTTGAGACGGGTGACGTCGAGGCTGTGATTCTCATCAGTGTTGAGACGGGTGGCGTCGTGGTTGTGATTCTCATCAGTGTTGAGACGAGTGGCGTCGTGGCTATGATTCTCATCAGTGTTGAGACGGGTGGCGTCGTGGTTGTGATCCTCATCAGTGTTGAGACGGGTGGCATCGTGGCTGTGATTCTCATCAGTGTTGAAACAGTTGGCGTCGTAGCTGTGATTCTCATCAGTGTTGATACGGGTGGTGTCGTGGCTCTGATTCTCATCAGTGTTGAGACGGGTGGCGACGTGGCTGTGATTGTCATCAGTATTGAGACGGGTGGTGTCGTGGCCTTGATTCTCATCAGTGTTGAGACGGGTGGCGACGTGGCTGTGATTGTCATCAGTATTGAGACGGGTGGTGTCGTGGCCCTGATTCTCATCAGTGTTGAGACGGGTGGCGACGTGGCTGTGATTGTCATCAGTATTGAGACGGGTGGTGTCGTGGCTCTGATTCTCATCAATGTTGAGACGGGTGGCGACGTGCCTGTGATTGTCATCAGTATTGAGACGGGTGGTGTCGTGGCTCTGATTCTCATCAGTGTTGAGACTGGTAGCGTCGTGGCTGTGATTGTCATCAGTATTGAGACGGGTGGTGTCGTGGCTCTGACTCTCATCAGTGTTGAGACGGGTGGCGACATGGCTGTGATTGTCATCAGTATTGAGACGGGTGGTGTCGTGGCTCTGATTCTCATCAGTGTTGAGACGGGTGGCGACGTGACTGTGATTGTCATCAGTGTTCAGCTGGATGTCGTCGTGGCTGAGATTCTCATCAAGGTAGAGGTGGATGGCTTCGTGGTTGTGATTCTCATCAGTGTTGAAACGGGTGGCGTCGTGGCTGTGATTCTCATCAGTGTTGAGACGGCTGGCGTCGTGGCTGTGATTCCCATCAGTGTTGAGACAGTTGGCGTCGTGGCTGTGATTCTCATCAGTGTTGAGACGGGTGGTGTCGTGGCTGTGATTGTCATCAGTGTTTAGCTGGATGTCGTCGTGGCTGAGATTCTCATCAAGGTAGAGGTGGATGGCTTCGTGGTTGTGATTCTCATCAGTGTTGAAACGGGTGGCGTCGTGGCTGTGATTCTCATCAGTGTTGAAACAGTTGGAGTCGTGGCTGTGATTCTCATCAGTGTTGAGACGGGTGGCGTCGTGGTTGTGATTCTCATCAGTGTTGAGACGAGTGGCTTCGTGGCTGTGATTCTCATCAGTGTTGAGACGGCTGGCGTCCTGGCTGTGATTGTCATCAGTGTTGAGACGGGTGGCGTCGTGGCTGTGATTTTCCTCAGAGTTGAGACTGGTGGCGTCGTGGTTGTGATTCTCATCAGTGTTGAGACGAGTGGCGTCGTGGCTGTGATTCTCATCAGTGTTGAGACGGGTGGCGTCGTGGTTGTGATTCTCATCAGTGTTGAGAAGGGTGGCGTCATGGCTGTGATTCTCATCAGTGTTGAGACGGATGGCGTCATGGCTGTGATTCTCATCAGTGTTGAGACGAGTGGCATCGTGGCTGTGATTCTCATCAGTGTTGAAACAGTTGGAGTCGTGGCTGTGATTCTCATCAGTGTTGAGACGGGTGGCGTCGTGGTTGTGATTCTCATCAGTGTTGAGACGAGTGGCGTCGTGGCTGTGATTCTCATCAGTGTAGAGACGGTTGACGTCGTGGCTGTGATTCTCATCAGAGTTGAGACGGGTGGCGTCATGGCTGTGATTATCATCAGTGTTGAGACGGGTGGCAGCATCGTGGCTGTGATTCTCATCAGTGTTGAGACGGGTGGCGACGTGGCTGTGATTGTCATCAGCATTGAGACGGGTGGTGTCGTGGCTCTGATTCTCATCAGTGTTGAGACTGGTAGCGTGGCTGTGATTGTCATCAGTATTGAGACGGGTGGTGTCGTGGCTCTGATTCTCATCAGTGTTGAGACGGGTGGCGACATGGCTGTGATTGTCATCAGTATTGAGACGGGTGGTTTCGTGGCTCTGATTCTCATCAGTGTTGAGACGGGTGGCGACGTGGCTGTGATTGTCATCAGTGTTCAGCTGGATGTCGTCGTGGCTGAGATTCTCATCAAGGTAGAGGTGGATGGCTTCGTGGTTGTGATTCTCATCAGTGTTGAAACGGGTGGCGTCGTGGCTGTGATTCTCATCAGTGTTGAGACGAGTGGCGTCGTGGCTGTGATTTTCTTCAGAGTTGAGACTGGTGGCGTCGTGGTTGTGATTCTCATCAGTGTTGAGACGAGTGGCGTCGTGGCTGTGATTCTCATCAGTGTTGAGACGGGTGGCGTCGTGGTTGTGATTCTCATCAGTGTTGAGAAGGGTGGCGTCATGGCTGTGATTCTCATCAGTGTTGAGACGGGTGGCGTCATGGCTGTGATTCTCATCAGTGTTGAGACGGGTGGCATCGTGGCTGTGATTCTCATCACTGTTGAAACAGTTGGAGTCGTGGCTGTGATTCTCATCAGTGTTGAGACGGGTGGCGTCGTGGTTGTGATTCTCATCAGTGTTGAGACGAGTGGCTTCGTGGCTGTGATTCTCATCAGTGTTGAGACGGGTGGCGTCGTGGTTGTGATTCTCATCAGTGTTGAGATGGGTGGCATCGTGGCTGTGATTTTCATCAGTGTTGAAACAGTTGGCGTCGTGGCTGTGATTCTCATCAGTGTTGAGACGGGTGGTGTCGTGGCTCTGATTCTCATCAGTGTTGAGACGGGTGGCGACGTGGCTGTGATTGTCATCAGTATTGAGACGGGTGGCGTCGTGGCTCTGATTCTCATCAGTGTTGAGACGGCTGGCGTCGTGGCTGTGATTCTCATCAGTGTTGAGACAGTTGGCGTCGTGGCTGTGATTCTCATCAGTGTTGAGAAGGGTGGTGTCGTGGCTGTGATTGTCATCAGTGTTTAGCTGGATGTCGTCGTGGCTGAGATTCTCATCAAGGTAGAGGTGGATGGCTTCGTGGTTGTGATTCTCATCAGTGTTGAAACGGGTGGCGTCGTGGCTGTGATTCTCATCAGTGTTGAGACGAGTGGCGTCGTGGCTGTGATTTTCCTCAGTGTTGAGACGGGTGGCGTCGTGGTTGTGATTCTCATCAGTGTTGAGACGAGTGGCGTCGTGGCTGTGATTCTCATCAGTGTTGAGACGGGTGGCGTCATGGCTGTGATTCTCATCAGTGTTGAGACGGGTGGCGTCATGGCTGTGATTCTCATCAGTGTTGAGACGGGTGGCATCGTGGCTGTGATTATCATCAGTGTTGAGACGGGTGGCGTCATGGCTGTGATTCTCATCAGTGTTGAGACGGGTGGCGTCATAGCTGTGATTCTCATCAGTGTTGAGACGGGTGACGTCGAGGCTGTGATTCTCATCAGTGTTGAGACGGGTGGCGTCGTGGTTGTGATTCTCATCAGTGTTGAGACGAGTGGCGTCGTGGCTATGATTCTCATCAGTGTTGAGACGGGTGGCGTCGTGGTTGTGATCCTCATCAGTGTTGAGACGGGTGGCATCGTGGCTGTGATTCTCATCAGTGTTGAGACAGTTGGCGTCGTAGCTGTGATTCTCATCAGTGTTGATACGGGTGGTGTCGTGGCTCTGATTCTCATCAGTGTTGAGACGGGTGGCGACGTGGCTGTGATTGTCATCAGTATTGAGACGGGTGGTGTCGTGGCCTTGATTCTCATCAGTGTTGAGACGGGTGGCGACGTGGCTGTGATTGTCATCAGTATTGAGACGGGTGGTGTCGTGGCCCTGATTCTCATCAGTGTTGAGACGGGTGGCGACGTGGCTGTGATTGTCATCAGTATTGAGACGGGTGGTGTCGTGGCTCTGATTCTCATCAATGTTGAGACGGGTGGCGACGTGCCTGTGATTGTCATCAGTATTGAGACGGGTGGTGTCGTGGTTCTGATTCTCATCAGTGTTGAGACTGGTAGCGTCGTGGCTGTGATTGTCATCAGTATTGAGACGGGTGGTGTCGTGGCTCTGACTCTCATCAGTGTTGAGACGGGTGGCGACATGGCTGTGATTGTCATCAGTATTGAGACGGGTGGTGTCGTGGCTCTGATTCTCATCAGTGTTGAGACGGGTGGCGACGTGACTGTGATTGTCATCAGTGTTCAGCTGGATGTCGTCGTGGCTGAGATTCTCATCAAGGTAGAGGTGGATGGCTTCGTGGTTGTGATTCTCATCAGTGTTGAAACGGGTGGCGTCGTGGCTGTGATTCTCATCAGTGTTGAGACGGCTGGCGTCGTGGCTGTGATTCTCATCAGTGTTGAGACAGTTGGCGTCGTGGCTGTGATTCTCATCAGTGTTGAGACGGGTGGTGTCGTGGCTGTGATTGTCATCAGTGTTTAGCTGGATGTCGTCGTGGCTGAGATTCTCATCAAGGTAGAGGTGGATGGCTTCGTGGTTGTGATTCTCATCAGTGTTGAAACGGGTGGCGTCGTGGCTGTGATTCTCATCAGTGTTGAAACAGTTGGAGTCGTGGCTGTGATTCTCATCAGTGTTGAGACGGGTGGCGTCGTGGTTGTGATTCTCATCAGTGTTGAGACGAGTGGCTTCGTGGCTGTGATTCTCATCAGTGTTGAGACGGCTGGCGTCCTGGCTGTGATTGTCATCAGTGTTGAGACGGGTGGCGTCGTGGCTGTGATTTTCCTCAGAGTTGAGACTGGTGGCGTCGTGGTTGTGATTCTCATCAGTGTTGAGACGAGTGGCGTCGTGGCTGTGATTCTCATCAGTGTTGAGACGGGTGGCGTCGTGGTTGTGATTCTCATCAGTGTTGAGAAGGGTGGCGTCATGGCTGTGATTCTCATCAGTGCTGAGACGGATGGCGTCATGGCTGTGATTCTCATCAGTGTTGAGACGGGTGGCATCGTGGCTGTGATTCTCATCAGTGTTGAAACAGTTGGAGTCGTGGCTGTGATTCTCATCAGTGTTGAGACGGGTGGCGTCGTGGTTGTGATTCTCATCAGTGTTGAGACGAGTGGCGTCGTGGCTGTGATTCTCATCAGTGTAGAGACGGTTGACGTCGTGGCTGTGATTCTCATCAGAGTTGAGACGGGTGGCGTCATGGCTGTGATTATCATCAGTGTTGAGACGGGTGGCAGCATCGTGGCTGTGATTCTTATCAGTGTTGAGAAGGGTGGCGTCGTGGCTGTGATTCTCATCAGTGTTGAGAAGGGTGGCATCTTGGTTGTGATTCTCATCAGTGTTGAGACGGGTGGCGTCGTGGCTCTGATTCTCATCAGTGTTGAGACGGGTAGCGTCGTGGCTGTGATTGTCATCAGAATTGAGACGGGTGGTGTCGTGGCTCTGATTCTCATCAGTGTTGAGACGGGTGGCGACATGGCTGTGATTGTCATCAGTATTGAGACGGGTGGTGTCGTGGCTCTGATTCTCATCAGTGTTGAGACGGGTGGCGACGTGGCTGTGATTGTCATCAGTATTGAGACGGGTGGTGTCGTGGCTGTGATTCTCATCAGTGTTGAGACGGGTGGCGACGTGGCTGTGATTCTCATCAGTGTTGAGACGGGTGGTGTCGTGGCTGTGATTCTCATCAGTGTTGAGACGGCTGCCGTCGTGGCTGTGATTCTTATCAGCGTTGAGACGAGTGGCGTCGAGGCTGTGATTCTCATCAGTGTTGAGACGGGTGGCGTCGTGGTTGTGATTCTCATCAGTGTTGAGACGAGTGGCGTCGTGGCTATGATTCTCATCAGTGTTGAGACGGGTGGCGTCGTGGCTGTGATTTTCATCAGTGTTGAAACAGTTGGCGTCGTGGCTGTGATTCTCATCAGTGTTGAGACGGGTGGTGTCGTGGCTTTGATTCTCATCAGTGTTGAGACGGGTGGCGACGTGGCTGTGATTGTCATCAGTATTGAGACTTGTGGCTTCGTGGCTCTGATTCTCATCAGTGTTGAGACGGGTAGCGTCGTGGCTGTGATTGTCATCAGTATTGAGACGGGTGGTGTCGTGGCTCTGACTCTCATCAGTGTTGAGACGGGTGGCGACATGGCTGTGATTGTCATCAGTGTTGAGACGGGTGGTGTCGTGGCTCTGATTCTCATCAGTGTTGAGACGGGTGGCGACGTGGCTGTGATTGTCATCAGTATTGAGACGGGTGGTGTCGTGGCTCTGACTCTCATCAGTGTTGAGACGGGTGGCGACATGGCTGTGATTGTCATCAGTATTGGGACGGGTGGTGTCGTGGCTCTGATTCTCATCAGTGTTGAGACGGGTGGCGACGTGGCTGTGATTGTCATCAGTGTTCAGCTGGATGTCGTCGTGGCTGAGATTCTCATCAAGGTAGAGGTGGATGGCTTCGTGGTTGTGATTCTCATCAGTGTTGAAACGGGTGGCGTCGTGGCTGTGATTCTCATCAGTGTTGAGACGAGTGGCGTCGTGGCTGTGATTTTCTTCAGAGTTGAGACTGGTGGCGTCGTGGTTGTGATTCTCATCAGTGTTGAGACGAGTGGCGTCGTGGCTGTGATTCTCATCAGTGTTGAGACGGGTGGCGTCGTGGTTGTGATTCTCATCAGTGTTGAGAAGGGTGGCGTCATGGCTGTGATTCTCATCAGTGTTGAGACGGGTGGCGTCATGGCTGTGATTCTCATCAGTGTTGAGACGGGTGGCATCGTGGCTGTGATTCTCATCAGTGTTGAAACAGTTGGAGTCGTGGCTGTGATTCTCATTAGTGTTGAGACGGGTGGCGTCGTGGTTGTGATTCTCATCAGTGTTGAGACGAGTGGCTTCGTGGCTGTGATTCTCATCAGTGTTGAGACGGGTGGCGTCGTGGTTGTGATTCTCATCAGTGTTGAGATGGGTGGCATCGTGGCTGTGATTTTCATCAGTGTTGAAACAGTTGGCGTCGTGGCTGTGATTATCATCAGTGTTGAGACGGGTGGTGTCGTGGCTCTGATTCTCATCAGTGTTGAGACGGGTGGCGACGTGGCTGTGATTGTTATCAGTATTGAGACGGGTGGCGTCGTGGCTCTGATTCTCATCAGTGTTGAGACGGCTGGCGTCGTGGCTGTGATTCTCATCAGTGTTGAGACAGTTGGCGTCGTGGCTCTGATTCTCATCAGTGTTGAGACGGGTGGTGTCGTGGCTGTGATTGTCATCAGTGTTTAGCTGGATGTCGTCGTGGCTGAGATTCTCATCAAGGTAGAGGTGGATGGCTTCGTGGTTGTGATTCTCATCAGTGTTGAAACGGGTGGCGTCGTGGCTGTGATTCTCATCAGTGTTGAGACGAGTGGCGTCGTGGCTGTGATTTTCCTCAGTGTTGAGACGGGTGGCGTCGTGGTTGTGATTCTCATCAGTGTTGAGACGAGTGGCGTCGTGGCTGTGATTCTCATCAGTGTTGAGACGGGTGGCGTCATGGCTGTGATTCTCATCAGTGTTGAGACGGGTGGCGTCATGGCTGTGATTCTCATCAGTGTTGAGACGGGTGGCATCGTGGCTGTGATTATCATCAGTGTTGAGACGGGTGGCGTCATGGCTGTGATTCTCATCAGTGTTGAGACGGGTGGCGTTATAGCTGTGATTCTCATCAGTGTTGAGACGGGTGGCATCGTGGCTGTGATTCTCATCAGTGTTGAAACAGTTGGCGTCGTGGCTGTGATTCTCATCAGCGTTGAGACGAGTGACTTCGAGGCTGTGATTCTCATCAGTGTTGAGACGGGTGGCGTCGTGGTTGTGATTCTCATCAGTGTTGAGACGAGAGGCGTCGTGGCTATGATTCTCATCAGTGTTGAGACGGGTGGCGTCGTGGTTGTGATCCTCATCAGTGTTGAGTCGGGTGGCATCGTGGCTGTGATTCTCATCAGTGTTGAAACAGTTGGCGTCGTAGCTGTGATTCTCATCAGTGTTGATACGGGTGGTGTCGTGGCTCTGATTCTCATCAGTGTTGAGACGGGTGGCGACGTGGCTGTTATTGTCATCAGTATTGAGACGGGTGGTGTCGTGGCCCTGATTCTCATCAGTGTTGAGACGGGTGGCGACGTGGCTGTGATTGTCATCAGTATTGAGACGGGTGGTGTCGTGGCCCTGATTCTCATCAGTGTTGAGACGGGTGGCGACGTGGCTGTGATTGTCATCAGTATTGAGACGGGTGGTGTCGTGGCTCTGATTCTCATCAATGTTGAGACGGGTGGCGACGTGGCTGTGATTGTCATCAGTAATTCGGCGATCCACACTGTTTCGTTTCCGTACAGGTTTTATTGGCGTTAACTGGTTACAAAATACATCTGTCGAACTGCAAAGAATAATAAGAACAATAAGTTAACTTGTTAGGGCGAAGTGTATTAAATAAAGCTAACAGTAAGCCTAAGCCTAATTACGCATCATACTAGACTAACTATCAAAACTACAATAGTACTATACTTTAGAAATAACACAATTATACTGCACTGTATATAGGCGGATAGCACATAGAACGTAGCCTAACAGCGATAGGCGCACATGACCTACATAAACACGTGTAGCGGCGTGGACAATAAGCTTAGAGCTGTGCTGCCAGCGGGCCGACTTTCGCTAGATTTACGTAATACGATAGATGCTATGAAACAAACGAATCTATTACTAAGCTATGTATACATTCTAATTACTACGACAAATACAACTATGTGTACTATAAGTCAATAATCTACAGTTCTATACTCACATTTAGTGCGTGAAACAGTGGCTAAATTAGAATAAATGATACGGCGAACAGGCGAGCAGGCGATACGGCGACTGGCGAATAATGACGAGTGGTCACTGAGGCGTGTCACTAACGAGGTCAAGTCCCTAGCGGCTAAAACGTGTACAATAAACTGGGTAAACTGCCGAAACACTCCCGCCTAGCTAATTGGAAAAAAAAAGGAAAAATATAAAACATTAGCGGTAAACAGAGCAGTTTGCAATATGATAACGTTCATTTTCTTCGTAAGCCGTTGCTCAATTCGTCGTCGGTGGCGATCAGGCACATCTTGTGAATAGGCCGATCATAGAGCCTTGCGTTGGCTGTTCGCACGGTAGCCTTCCGTACTAGGCCATCATCACCGGGCTGGACAGCTGTGACGACGGCACGTTCCCACAGAGTGCGTGGGGCGGCCGCGCCCTTCATCCCGGGCTCCAGTAGAAGCACCAAGTCGCCGACTTGCAGGTTCTGCCGCGAGTGAAACCACTTCGAGCGAGCGATGAGATGCGGCGGCATGAATCTCAGCCACGTCTCCCAGAACAACTGGACACGCTGATGCAGAGCTTTCACAACTTCTCGCGGATGTGGACGGTCCTCGACAACGGGCTGCGGCACCGTTGGCTGGTCGAAGGGGTGAAGAATGTCGTTGCCGGTGACCGCAGGTGACCCGACAGGATCAGGTCCGTCGGGAAACAGCGGTCTCGAGTTGATAACGTACATCACCTCCGAGAGGAAGGTCTGCCATTCCTCGAAGGTGAATCGGCGCTTGAGGTAGTTGACGGCAGCATCGAGTCCTCGGCGGCAGCTACGTATGAGGGACTCGACGACACCGTTCATGTGGCTCGCCTTCGGCACGTTGAACTGCCACTCGAAGTGTGTTCGTTCGGCAGCGAGTTCTCGCTTGAGGCGCGAAACGTCCCACGAGTCGATCGCATCACGGAGCGGTCGCTGCGCCCCCTGGAAGTTCTTGCCTCGATCACTGAAGACTGTCGTCGGGTGTACACCTCGGCGTGAGACAAATCGACGCCACGCGAGTAGGAATGATTCAGTGGATGCGCTGCTGGTTAGCTCCAGGTGGACGACTCGTGTGGTAGTACACGTCACGATCATCACAGATGATTCTGTCGTAACGTTTCTGCTGACTTTTGTCTGTAGCGGTCCGAAAAAGTCAACGGCCACAGCGGCGAACGGTGGCGTACAGGGGTTTCCTCGGAAGGCAGGTAAGATGCCCATCTGTTGTTGTAGCATGGACTCCCGCCTGGTGCGACAGTACAGACATTTACTCGCCACAGACTTCAGCAGTTCTTTCCCATTGCCGATGTGGATTCCTTCCTTGGCGATGTTTGCGAGCACCACTCGGTACCCCTGGTGTAGATATCGTATGTGTTTTCGGCGAGCGTAGAGTTCGACGAGTGGACTGTTTCCTGGTAGGATGATCGGGTGGCACACATCAGGATGCAGAGGCAACTGTCCGATGCGTCCCTCGGCGCGGACAATGCCCTTGGCGTCGAGCACTGGAGCGATGCTGGCGAATGTTGAGCGACACGCGGCAAAGTCTTCTCGGAACTCCGACTGGCAGAGGAAGAAAAGCGCTTGCTGAGCGTCCTTCAGTTCTTCTGCTCCAATCGTTCTGGTATCGGCGCGGTTAACTCTCGGTTGCAGTATTCGTCTCCAGCGCGCAACGTGGCGGGTAAGGCGGTCCCATTCGCTGACTTGAGCGACGAGTCGATCTGCAATGGTCATGTCGGCGATGCATACATCATTGGCGCGAACATGATGTATACGGCGGTGACGTGGCGTGCGAGCTTTCTCGTTGCGACCTTCGATTCGTGTGGCGGCTTCAATCTCAGAGTCTTGTTCGCATGTAGACTCTTGCGGCCACGTGTCTTCATGTTGACGTAAGAAGAGCGGTCCCTCATGCCAGTACTGGAGTTCACGTACTGAGAGAGGCTTCGTGAGCGCGTCGGCGGCGTTCATGTTGGACGGGACGTAGCGAAACTCGTCCATGAAGCGCGGGTGTGTGTCCTGTATCTCTTGAATACGGGCAGACACGAACGGTTTGAAGTTGGCGGAGGCAGAGCGAACCCACTTCAGGACGGTTTGCGAATCGACCCAGAAGTGTATAGAGTCGAATCCGCCCATGACGTCTTCGATGAACTTTGCGAGTCGAGACATGATGACGGCGGCCATCAACTCCAACCGTGGAATCGACTTCTTCTTCAGAGGAGCGACGAGTGCTTTCGCCATGACGAATGTCGTCGTCGTGGCGCCGTTGCTGAGTGGCCAACGTAGCCATAGAACAGCACCGTAGGCATTCGCACCTCCGTCGCTGAAGCAGTGTAGTTGTGGCTTGCCGACGCTATCGTTTGGCTTCACACAACGAGGCACTTGAAACTTCAATAACTCTTGCATCTGAATCACGTGTGTGTTCCATCGCTGCTTGTCGTCGTCGTCGAGTGGTTCATCCCAAGACACACCACGGCGCCACAAGTCTTGTAGGTCGATGCGGAATGCTAACGAGACAGGCGACAGCATGCCCAGAGGATCCCATATCTTCGCGACGAGACTCAGTATCGTTCGCTTCGTTACCGGGTCAGATTCCATTTCAACATCTTTGGCCTTCAGTGAAAACAGGTCGAGTGATTTGTCCCAATGATGACCTAAGACGTCGATTGTCGGCTCATCGGGGTTGTCATCTACTGCTGCATGATTCGAATGCCACGTCTTGATGTCAAACTTCCCTCTGGCGAGGACAGCATCGACTTCGTCTCTTGCTCTGATGGCATCTTCTGCAGTGGCGGTTGAGTGGCTGATGTCATCCATGTACATCTCGTTGTCGACGATGTAGCTTCCAATCGGTTCCGATTGACGACCGATTTCAGCAAGGATTCTGACGGAGTTGATGGCGATGTCCGGTGCGGGTCGTTCCCCGAACGGTAGACGTATCCACTGGAATGCGATTGGCGGTGAGCACTCATCTCCAAATCGCCAAACGAACCGGTGAAAGATCTGGTCCGGTTCGGCAACTTCGATCTGGTTAAACATCTTCTTCACGTCTCCCACGAGTGCGACTCGATCGCGACGCCAAGCGAGAAGACATGAGATGAGTGAGTTGAGCAGGTCGGGGCCTTTGTGAAAGCCGTCGTTGAGTGAAACGCCCTTGAACAGTGCGGCGGCGTTCCAGACGATGCGGGTCTTCGTGGTGGACTTGTCTTCTCGATAGACGGCGTGATGCTCCAGATACCAACCACGCCCGTCGTGAGTCTCTTCAATCGTGAGTGGACGTACAAATCCCTGCGTGATGAGATTTCTGATTTCGGCGTTGTATGCTTCAAGACGACCATTTCGTCTCAAGGAGTTCTCTTGCTGATACATTCTGGCAACTGTCTTCTCCTTGTTGAAAGGGAGAGCCTCAGGGTATCCATCACGCCAAGGCATGAAGACTTTGATTCTTCCTTCCTTTGTGATGGAAGTAGTTGTCTTGGCGTGTAGTAAAAACTTCGATTCAGCTAGTTCCTTGTCACTGCAGATGCAGGCGGTCGTCGGCTTGACCCCCGCTACGTCGGAGTAGAACAGCTTCTTGATGTCATCTTCGATGAGTCGCTGCACGTGGTGAACTGCAGATCTAGCGACGGCTCTTGGGGGCTGTATCTGACCACCATAGAGCACCCAGCCCAACCGTGTGCAGGCTGCACTCGGTAGTTGCGCTTCGTTCGTAGGTGAGGAGATCGTGTGAAGTGTTGAGATCAGGTAGGCCTGGTCGTATCCTACCAACAGGTCAATTTTCTCTTTCGCCAATGGAACGCAATCTCGCGCCGGTTGAAGGTACTCGTACTGTTGAAACAGGCTGCTGTCGATCGCGGGCGCGTCGTGTGCTGGCACCTTGATTCCCATGGCGATGATGTCGTAGGCGATGCTCGCGTCTCTTTGCACCGGTCGCACGCGAAGCACGTATCTCGCACTCTTCTCAGATCTGACTCCGCCCCCTGCTACACCGTAACGGAAGACTTGATCATCGCCGGTGATGCCAAGTCGCTTTGCCAGTGAATGTCTCACGAGGGTGGTGTCGCTTCCGGTGTCGAGAAAAGCGACTATCTTGTGCCACGCTCCTGTCGAGTCACGAACCTCCACGTAGGTTGACGGCGAGAACCGGCCTTGATTCCCGTGCAGGTGACCAAGGAAGGTTGGCGTTGACGTTGCGGCGCCTTGCTGTGGCGTAAAACTGGCGGATGCAGGGTTCATCTGTGACGTAGGTGGCGAGGCACGACGTGTCGTTGACGTTGGCGCTGACAACTGGCGATTCGGTTGACAGTTGAGTAGTCTGTGATGTCGATCACCGCATTCGATGCATCGCTTCGGCCGTGTACAGTCGCTACTTCGGTGACGACCGTAACAGCTGAAACAGCGTCTGGCGGTTCTGATGACATCGCGGCGTTGTGCAGGTTGCATCGCTTGAAACGCCTGGCAGTCGATAAACTTGTGGTGAACTCCGCAGCCCAAGATACACGGATCGGTAAATGACGTTCCGGTTCCGTTGACGTGATGGAGTGACGATTTCTTCTCAGTCCTGGTCGATTTGGCTGGCATCAGTCGTTCACGCGCCTCTGTTTCTGCTCGTAGAAATTCGACGATTCTGTTGACGGAGAGTTGTTCTGCGGGGTGGTTCTGTCGCATCCAGCGTTCACACTCGTAGTAAAGTTCTGGCTCCAGCTTGCTGCTTACGATGCGTACCACTGTGGGCGAGTCGAGTTCGCTCTCATTGCCGATTTCCGTGATTCGTCGCGCAAAGTCGGTCAATCGATCCAATACGGCTCTCATCTCTGATGCTGCATTCTGTTTGATCGGTCGAATGCCGTCCATG
Organism: Lamellibrachia columna; assembly: GCA_963662155.1. Classification (NCBI taxonomy): domain Eukaryota; kingdom Metazoa; phylum Annelida; class Polychaeta; order Sabellida; family Siboglinidae; genus Lamellibrachia; species Lamellibrachia columna. The sequence continues at coordinate 64,740,891 of OY759262.1, forward strand.
TCAGCGATGATTTCTTGGACTACAGCTGCCTTCGGTATCTTCTCTTCTAGCCGGCACCATACTCCGTTAGGGCCGCTCATAGCAGTGCAGCTGTCGATAGAGGCGGTCACTCGAGACGGCAGAACTGAGGCGTGCAGTATGTACATCAGCTTGTCTGCCTCCTTGCTGATACCAGCGGAGTTGAAGTATTGTTCTAGCTGCAATCGCCACGAGTAGAAATTCTTGTTTTGGCCATCCCATCTTGGCGGATGCATTCCTGTCGTGCGGATTGATGCGCTTTCTCTCGGGGTGACTAGCTTGTCGGTGATGATGCTCAGTGCTTCGAGCGTCTTGGCGAGAACGTCGGCGTTGGCGTTGGCGTCGGCGGGTTGCGTATCGTGCGTCCACCCTGTCTGCAGCTTGTCGATCTCTATTTCTCTAGCGGTGACTTCTTCAACGTTACTCTCAACATCGACGAAGCGAGCCGTTGGACGTGAGACGCCTTCTTCGTCGTCTTCTCTTGCGATGTCATTCTCCAGCAAGACGGTCTCCATCTGCACGTTGATGTTATTGAGTTCTTCAAGCAAGAGTCGTGCGCGGCGTCGAGCATCATCTACAGTGTCGGCCTGTACGTCAGCTCCTTGGCCGACAACTGCGCGCAGTCTGTTGACGCACCTCGTCAGCAGACCCTTTTTGATCGTGCGCGTCTTCTTTAGGACTTCGTAGGCCCGAACTACTTCTTCCATGGCGTAGTGCACTTTCAGTAGGCTACATAAATTTCGACTAATTCGGCGATCCACACTGTTTCGTTTCCGTACAGGTTTTATTGGCGTTAACTGGTTACAAAATACATCTGTCGAACTGCAAAGAATAATAAGAACAATAAGTTAACTTGTTAGGGCGAAGTGTATTAAATAAAGCTAACAGTAAGCCTAAGCCTAATTACGCATCATACTAGACTAACTATCAAAACTACAATAGTACTATACTTTAGAAATAACACAATTATACTGCACTGTATATAGGCGGATAGCACATAGAACGTAGCCTAACAGCGATAGGCGCACATGACCTACATAAACACGTGTAGCGGCGTGGACAATAAGCTTAGAGCTGTGCTGCCAGCGGGCCGACTTTCGCTAGATTTACGTAATACGATAGATGCTATGAAACAAACGAATCTATTACTAAGCTATGTATACATTCTAATTACTACGACAAATACAACTATGTGTACTATAAGTCAATAATCTACAGTTCTATACTCACATTTAGTGCGTGAAACAGTGGCTAAATTAGAATAAATGATACGGCGAACAGGCGAGCAGGCGATACGGCGACTGGCGAATAATGACGAGTGGTCACTGAGGCGTGTCACTAACGAGGTCAAGTCCCTAGCGGCTAAAACGTCTACAATAAACTGGGTAAACTGCCGAAACAATCAGTATTGAGACGGGTGGTGTCGTGGCTCTGATTCTCATCAGTGTTGTGGCGGGTAGCGTCGTGGCTGTGATTGTCATCAGTATTGAGACGGGTGGTGTCGTGGCTCTGATTCTCATCAGTGTTGAGACGGGTGGCGACGTGGCTGTGATTGTCATCAGTATTGAGACGGGTGGTGTCGTGGCTCTGATTCTCACCACTGTTGAGACGGGTGGCGACGTGGCTGTGATTGTCATCAGTATTGAGACGGGTGGTTTCGTGGCTCTGATTTTCATAAGTGTTGAGAAGGGTGGCGACGTGGCTGTGATTCTCATCAGTATTGAGACGGGTGGTGTCGTGGCTGTGATTCTCATCACTGTTGAGACGGGTGGCCTCGTTGCTGTGTTTCTCATCTGTGTTGAGGTGTGTGGCGGCGTGGCTGTGATTCTCATCAGTGTTGAGACGGGTGGCGTCGTGGCTGTGATTCTTATCAGAGTTGAAACGGGTGGTTTCGTGGCTGTGATTCTCATCAGTGTTGAAACAGGTGGCGACGTGGCTGTGATTCTCATCAGTGTTGAGACGGTTGGTGTCGTGGCTGTGATCCTCATCAGAGTTGAGACGGTACATCGTGGCTGTGATTCTCATCAGTATGGTGACGGGTGGTGTCGTGGCTGTGATTCTCATCAGTGTTGAGACGGCCGGCGTCGTGGCTGTGATTCTCATCAGTGTTGAGACGGGTGGCGACGTTGCTGTGATTCTCATCAGTGTAGAGACGGGTGGTGTCGTGGCTGTGATTCTCATCAGTGTTGAGATGCGTGGCGTCGTGGCTGTGATTCTCATCAGTGTTGAGATGGATGGCATCGTGGCTGTGATTCTCATCAGTGTTGAGTTGGGTGGCATCGTGGCTGTGATTCTCATCAGTGTTGAGAAGGGTGGCGTCGTGGCTATGATTCTCATCAGTGTTGAGGTGGGTGGCGTCGTGGCTGTGATTCTCATCAGTGTTGAGGCGGGTGGCCTCGTTGCTGTGTTTCTCATCAGTGTTGAGGTGGGTGGCGGCGTGGCTGTGATTCTCATCAGTGTTGAGACGGGTGGCGTCGTGGCTGTGATTCTCATCAGTGCTTAGGTGGTTGGCGTCGTGGCTGTGATTCTCATCAGTGTAGAGACGGGTGGCGTCGTGCCTGTGATTCTCATCAGTGTTCAGCTGGATGGCGTCGTGGTTGTGATTATCATCAGTGTTGAGACGGGTGGCGACGTGGCTGTGATTGTCATCAGTATTGAGACGGGTGGTGTCGTGGCTGTGATTCTCATCACTGTTGAGACGGGTGGCCTCGTTGCTGTGTTTCTCATCATTGTTGAGGTGGATGGCGTCGTGGCTGTGATTCTCAGCAGTGTTGAGGTGGTTGGCGTCGTAGCTGTGATTCTCATCAGTGTTGAGACGGGTGGCGTCGTGGCTTTGATTCTCATCAGTGTTGAGACTGGTGGTGTCGTGGCTGTGATTCTCATCAGTGTTGAGGTGGATGGCGTCGTGGCTGTGATTCTCATCAGAGTTGAGGTGTGTGGCGTCGTGGCTGTCATTCTCATCAGTGTTGAGGCAGGTGGCCTCGTTGCTGTGTTTCTCATCAGTGTTGAGGTAGGTGGCGTCGTGGCTGTGCAGTCATCACGGCACCCGTCTCATCAGTGTTGAGACGGGTGGCGTCGTGGCTGTGATTGTCAACAGTGTTCAGCTGGATGGCGTCGTGGCTGTGATTCAAATCAGATTTGAGGTGGATGGCTTTATGGCTGTGATTCTGGATGGCGTCGTGGCTCGGATTCTCATCAGTGTTTAGACGGGTGGCGACGTGGCTGTTATTGTCATCAGTATTGAGACGGGTGTTGTCGTGGCTCTGATTCTCATCAGTGTTGAGACGGGTGGGATGTGGCTGTGATTGTAATCAGCATTGAGACGGGTGGTGTCGTGGCTCTGATTCTCATCAGTGTTGAGACGGGTAGCGTCGAGGTTGTGATTCTCATCAGTGTTGAGACGGGTGGCGTCGTGGCTTTGATTTTCATCAGTGTTGAGGCGGGTGGCGTCGTGGCTGTGATCCTTATCAGTGTTGAAACAGTTGGCGTCGTGGCTGTGATTCTCATCAGTGTTGAGACGGGTGGTGTCGTGGCTCTGATTCTCATCAGTGTTGAGACGGGTGGTGACGTGGCTGTGATTGTCATCAGTATTGAGACGGGTGGTGTCGTGGCTGTGATTGTCATCAGCGTTCAGCTGGATGGCGTCGTGGCTGTGATTCACATCAGTTTTGAGGTGGATGGCTTCGTGGCTGTGATTCTCATCAGTGTTGAGACGGGTGGCTTTGTGGCAGTTATTCTCAGCAGTGTTGAGACGGGTGGCGTCGTGGCTGTAATTCTCATTAGTGTTGAGGTGGATGGCGTCGTGGCTGTGATTCTCATCAGTGTTGAGGTGGTTGGCGTCGTAGCTGTGATTCTCATCAGTGTTGAGACGGGTGGCGTCGTGGCTTTGATTGTCATCAGTGTTGAGACGGGTGGCGTCGTGACTGTGATTCTCTTCAGTGTTGAAGTGGATGGCGTATTGGCTGTGATTCTCATCAGACGGGTGGCGTCGTGGCTGTGATTCTCATCAGTGTTGAGACGGGTGGCGACGTGGCTGTGATTCTCATCAGTGTTGAGACGGGTGGTGTCGTGGCTGTGATTCTCATCAGTGTTGAGACGGCTGCCGTCGTGGCTGTGATTCTCATCAGCGTTGAGACGAGTGACGTCGAGGCTGTGATTCTCATCAGTGTTGAGACGGGTGGCGTCGTGGTTGTGATTCTCATCAGTGTTGAGACGAGTGGCGTCGTGGCTATGATTCTCATCAGTGTTGAGACGCGTGGCGTCGTGGTTGTGATCCTCATCAGTGTTGAGACGGGTGGCATCGTGGCTGTGATTCTCATCAGTGTTGAAACAGTTGGCGTCGTAGCTGTGATTCTCATCAGTGTTGATACGGGTGGTGTCGTGGCTCTGATTCTCATCAGTGTTGAGACGGGTGGCGACGTGGCTGTGATTGTCATCAGTATTGAGACGGGTGGTGTCGTGGCCCTGATTCTCATCAGTGTTGAGACGGGTGGCGACGTGGCTGTGATTGTCATCAGTATTGAGACGGGTGGTGTCGTGGCCCTGATTCTCATCAGTGTTGAGACGGGTGGCGACGTGGCTGTGATTGTCATCAGTATTGAGACGGGTGGTGTCGTGGCTCTGATTCTCATCAATGTTGAGACGGGTGGCGACGTGGCTGTGATGGTCATCAGTATTGAGACGGGTGGTGTCGTGGCTCTGATTCTCATCAGTGTTGAGACTGGTAGCGTCGTGGCTGTGATTGTCATCAGTATTGAGACGGGTGGTGTCGTGGCTCTGATTCTCATCAGTGTTGAGACGGGTGGCGACGTGGCTGTGATTGTCATCAGTGTTCAGCTGGATGTCGTCGTGGCTGAGATTCTCATCAAGGTAGAGGTGGATGGCTTCGTGGTTGTGATTCTCATCAGTGTTGAAACGGGTGGCGTCGTGGCTGTGATTCTCATCAGTGTTGAGACGAGTGGCGTCGTGGCTGTGATTTTCCTCAGAGTTGAGATTGGTGGCGTCGTGGTTGTGATTCTCATCAGTGTTGAGACGAGTGGCGTCGTGGCTGTGATTCTCATCAGTGTTGAGACGGGTGGCGTCGTGGTTGTGATTCTCATCAGTGTTGAGAAGGGTGGCGTCATGGCTGTGATTCTCATCAGTGTTGAGACGGGTGGCTTCGTGGCTGTGATTCTCATCAGTGTTGAGACGGGTGGCGTCGTGGTTGTGATTCTCATCAGTGTTGAGATGGGTGGCATCGTGGCTCTGATTCTCATCAGTGTTGAGACGGGTGGCGACGTGGCTGTGATTGTCATCAGTATTGAGACGGGTGGTGTCGTGGCCCTGATTCTCATCAGTGTTGAGACGGGTGGCGACGTGGCTGTGATTGTCATCAATGTTGAGACGGGTGGCGACGTGGCTGTGATTGTCATCAGTATTGAGACGGGTGGTGTCGTGGCTCTGATTCTCATCAGTGTTGTGGCGGGTAGCGTCGTGGCTGTGATTGTCATCAGTATTGAGACGGGTGGTGTCGTGGCTCTGATTCTCATCAGTGTTGAGACGGGTGGCGACGTGGCTGTGATTGTCATCAGTATTGAGACGGGTGGTGTCGTGGCTCTGATTCTCATCACTGTTGAGACGGGTGGCGACGTGGCTGTGATTGTCATCAGTATTGAGACGGGTGGTTTCGTGGCTCTGATTTTCATAAGTGTTGAGAAGGGTGGCGACGTGGCTGTGATTCTCATCAGTATTGAGACGGGTGGTGTCGTTGATCTGATTCTCATCAGTGCTGAGACGGGTGGCGACGTGGCTGTGATTGTCATCAGTATTGAGACGGGTGGTGTCGTGGCTGTGATTCTCATCACTGTTGAGACGGGTGGCCTCGTTGCTGTGTTTCTCATCTGTGTTGAGGTGTGTGGCGGCGTGGCTGTGATTCTCATCAGTGTTGAGACGGGTGGCGTCGTGGCTGTGATTCTTATCAGAGTTGAAACGGGTGGTTTCGTGGCTGTGATTCTCATCAGTGTTGAGACGGTTGGTGTCGTGGCTGTGATCCTCATCAGGGTTGAGACGGTACATCGTGGCTGTGATTCTCATCAGTATGGTGACGGGTGGTGTCGTGGCTGTGATTCTCATCAGTGTTGAGACGGCCGGCGTCGTGGCTGTGATTCTCATCAGTGTTGAGACGGGTGGCGACGTTGCTGTGATTCTCATCAGTGTAGAGACGGGTGGTGTCGTGGCTGTGATTCTCATCAGTGTTGAGATGCGTGGCGTCGTGGCTGTGATTCTCATCAGTGTTGAGATGGATGGCATCGTGGCTGTGATTCTCATCAGTGTTGAGTTGGGTGGCGTCGTGGCTGTGACTCTCATCAGTGTTGAGAAGGGTGGCGTCGTGGCTATGATTCTCATCAGTGTTGAGGTGGGTGGCGTCGTGGCTGTGATTCTCATCAGTGTTGAGGCGGGTGGCCTCGTTGCTGTGTTTCTCATCAGTGTTGAGGTGGGTGGCGGCGTGGCTGTGATTCTCATCAGTGTTGAGAAGGGTGGCGTCGTGCCTGTGATTCTCATCAGTGTTCAGCTGGATGGCGTCGTGGTTGTGATTATCATCAGTGTTGAGACGGGTGGCGACGTGGCTGTGATTGTCATCAGTATTGAGACGGGTGGTGTCGTGGCTGTGATTCTCATCACTGTTGAGACGGGTGGCCTCGTTGCTGTGTTTCTCATCATTGTTGAGGTGGATGGCGTCGTGGCTGTGATTCTCAGCAGTGTTGAGGTGGTTGGCGTCGTAGCTGTGATTCTCATCAATGTTGAGACGGGTGGCGTCGTGGCTTTGATTCTCATCAGTGTTGAGACGGGTGGTGTCGTGGCCCTGATTCTCATCAGTGTTGAGACGGGTGGCGACGTGGCTGTGATTGTCATCAGTATTGAGACGGGTGGTGTCGTGGCCCTGATTCTCATCAGTGTTGAGACGGGTGGCGACGTGGCTGTGATTGTCATCAGTATTGAGACGGGTGGTGTCGTGGCTCTGATTCTCATGAATGTTGAGACGGGTGGCGACGTGGCTGTGATTGTCATCAGTATTGAGACGGGTGGTGTCGTGGCTCTGATTCTCATCAGTGTTGAGACTGGTAGCGTCGTGGCTGTGATTGTCATCAGTATTGAGACGGGTGGTGTCGTGGCTCTGACTCTCATCAGTGTTGAGACGGGTGGCGACATGGCTGTGATTGTCATCAGTATTGAGACGGGTGGTGTCGTGGCTCTGATTCTCATCAGTGTTGAGACGGGTGGCGACGTGGCTGTGATTGTCATCAGTGTTCAGCTGGATGTCGTCGTGGCTGAGATTCTCATCAAGGTAGAGGTGGATGGCTTCGTGGTTGTGATTCTCATCAGTGTTGAGACGAGTGGCGTCGTGGCTGTGATTCTCATCAGTGTTGAGACGGGTGGCGTCGTGGTTGTGATTCTCATCAGTGTTGAGAAGGGTGGCGTCATGGCTGTGATTCTCATCAGTGTTGAGACGGGTGGCGTCATGGCTGTGATTCTCATCAGTGTTGAGACGGGTGGCATCGTGGCTGTGATTCTCATCAGTGTTGAAACAGTTGGAGTCGTGGCTGTGATTCTCATCAGTGTTGAGACGGGTGGCGTCGTGGTTGTGATTCTCATCAGTGTTGAGACGAGTGGCTTCGTGGCTGTGATTCTCATCAGTGTTGAGACGGGTGGCGTCGTGGTTGTGATTCTCATCAGTGTTGAGATGGGTGGCATCGTGGCTGTGATTTTCATCAGTGTTGAAACAGTTGGCGTCGTGGCTGTGATTCTCATCAGTGTTGAGACGGGTGGTGTCGTGGCTCTGATTCTCATCAGTGTTGAGACGGGTGGCGACGTGGCTGTGATTGTCATCAGTATTGAGACGGGTGGCGTCGTGGCTCTGATTCTCATCAGTGTTGAGACGGCTGGCGTCGTGGCTGTGATTCTCATCAGTGTTGAGACAGTTGGCTTCGTGGCTGTGATTCTCATCAGTGTTGAGACGGGTGGTGTCGTGGCTGTGATTGTCATCAGTGTTTAGCTGGATGTCGTCGTGGCTGAGATTCTCATCAAGGTAGAGGTGGATGGCTTCGTGGTTGTGATTCTCATCAGTGTTGAAACGGGTGGCGTCGTGGCTGTGATTTTCATCAGTGTTGAGACGAGTGGCGTCGTGGCTGTGATTTTCCCCAGTGTTGAGACGGGTGGCGTCGTGGTTGTGATTCTCATCAGTGTTGAGACGAGTGGCGTCGTGGCTGTGATTCTCATCAGTGTTGAGACGGGTGGCGTCATGGCTGTGATTCTCATCAGTGTTGAGACGAGTGGCGTCGAGGCTGTGATTCTCATCAGTATTGAGACGGGTGGTGTCGTGGCTGTGATTCTCATCAGTGTTGAGACGGCTGGCGTCCTGGCTGTGATTGTCATCAGTGTTGAGACGGGTGGCGACGTGGCTGTGATTCTCATCAGTGTTGAGACGGGTGGTGTCGTGGCTGTGATTCTCATCAGTGTTGAGACGGCTGCCGTCGTGGCTGTGATTCTCATCAGCGTTGAGACGAGTGACGTCGAGGCTGTGATTCTCATCAGTGTTGAGACGGGTGGCGTCGTGGTTGTGATTCTCATCAGTGTTGAGACGAGTGGCGTCGTGGCTATGATTCTCATCGGTGTTGAGACGGGTGGCGTCGTGGTTGTGATCCTCATCAGTGTTGAGACGGGTGGCATCGTGGCTGTGATTCTCATCAGTGTTGAAACAGTTGGCGTCGTAGCTGTGATTCTCATCAGTGTTGATACGGGTGGTGTCGTGGCTCTGATTCTCATCAGTGTTGAGGCGGGTGGCGACGTGGCTGTGATTGTCATCAGTATTGAGACGGGTGGTGTCGTGGCCCTGATTCTCATCAGTGTTGAGACGGCTGGCGTCGTGGCTGTGATTCTCATCAGTGTTGAGACAGTTGGCTTCGTGGCTGTGATTCTCATCAGTGTTGAGACGGGTGGTGTCGTGGCTGTGATTGTCATCAGTGTTTAGCTGGATGTCGTCGTGGCTGAGATTCTCATCAAGGTAGAGGTGGATGGCTTCGTGGTTGTGATTCTCATCAGTGTTGAAACGGGTGGCGTCGTGGCTGTGATTTTCATCAGTGTTGAGACGAGTGGCGTCGTGGCTGTGATTTTCCCCAGTGTTGAGACGGGTGGCGTCGTGGTTGTGATTCTCATCAGTGTTGAGACGAGTGGCGTCGTGGCTGTGATTCTCATCAGTGTTGAGACGGGTGGCGTCATGGCTGTGATTCTCATCAGTGTTGAGACGAGTGGCGTCGAGGCTGTGATTCTCATCAGTATTGAGACGGGTGGTGTCGTGGCTGTGATTCTCATCAGTGTTGAGACGGCTGGCGTCCTGGCTGTGATTGTCATCAGTGTTGAGACGGGTGGCGACGTGGCTGTGATTCTCATCAGTGTTGAGACGGGTGGTGTCGTGGCTGTGATTCTCATCAGTGTTGAGACGGCTGCCGTCGTGGCTGTGATTCTCATCAGCGTTGAGACGAGTGACGTCGAGGCTGTGATTCTCATCAGTGTTGAGACGGGTGGCGTCGTGGTTGTGATTCTCATCAGTGTTGAGACGAGTGGCGTCGTGGCTATGATTCTCATCAGTGTTGAGACGGGTGGCGTCGTGGTTGTGATCCTCATCAGTGTTGAGACGGGTGGCATCGTGGCTGTGATTCTCATCAGTGTTGAAACAGTTGGCGTCGTAGCTGTGATTCTCATCAGTGTTGATACGGGTGGTGTCGTGGCTCTGATTCTCATCAGTGTTGAGACGGGTGGCGACGTGGCTGTGATTGTCATCAGTATTGAGACGGGTGGTGTCGTGGCCCTGATTCTCATCAGTGTTGAGACGGGTGGCGACGTGGCTGTGATTGTCATCAGTATTGAGACGGTTGGTGTCGTGGCTCTGATTCTCATCAATGTTGAGACGGGTGGCGACGTGGCTGTGATTGTCATCAGTATTGAGACGGGTGGTGTCGTGGCTCTGATTCTCATCAGTGTTGTGGCGGGTAGCGTCGTGGCTGTGATTGTCATCAGTATTGAGACGGGTGGTGTCGTGGCTCTGATTCTCATCAGTGTTGAGACGGGTGGCGACGTGGCTGTGATTGTCATCAGTATTGAGACGGGTGGTGTCGTGGCTCTGATTCTCATCACTGTTGAGACGGGTGGCGACGTGGCTGTGATTGTCATCAGTATTGAGACGGGTGGTTTCGTGGCTCTAATTTTCATAAGTGTTGAGAAGGGTGGCGACGTGGCTGTGATTCTCATCAGTATTGAGACGGGTGGTGTCGTTGATCTGATTCTCATCAGTGCTGAGACGGGTGGCGACGTGGCTGTGATTGTCATCAGTATTGAGACGGGTGGTGTCGTGGCTGTGATTCTCATCACTGTTGAGACGGGTGGCCTCGTTGCTGTGTTTCTCATCTGTGTTGAGGTGTGTGGCGGCGTGGCTGTGATTCTCATCAGTGTTGAGACGGGTGGCGTCGTGGCTGTGATTCTTATCAGAGTTGAAACGGGTGGTTTCGTGGCTGTGATTCTCATCAGTGTTGAGACGGTTGGTGTCGTGGCTGTGATCCTCATCAGGGTTGAGACGGTACATCGTGGCTGTGATTCTCATCAGTATGGTGACGGGTGGTGTCGTGGCTGTGATTCTCATCAGTGTTGAGACGGCCGGCGTCGTGGCTGTGATTCTCATCAGTGTTGAGACGGGTGGCGACGTTGCTGTGATTCTCATCAGTGTAGAGACGGGTGGTGTCGTGGCTGTGATTCTCATCAGTGTTGAGATGCGTGGCGTCGTGGCTGTGATTCTCATCAGTGTTGAGATGGATGGCATCGTGGCTGTGATTCTCATCAGTGTTGAGTTGGGTGGCGTCGTGGCTGTGACTCTCATCAGTGTTGAGAAGGGTGGCGTCGTGGCTATGATTCTCATCAGTGTTGAGGTGGGTGGCGTCGTGGCTGTGATTCTCATCAGTGTTGAGGCGGGTGGCCTCGTTGCTGTGTTTCTCATCAGTGTTGAGGTGGGTGGCGGCGTGGCTGTGATTCTCATCAGTGTTGAGACGGGTGGCGTCGTGCCTGTGATTCTCATCAGTGTTCAGCTGGATGGCGTCGTGGTTGTGATTATCATCAGTGTTGAGACGGGTGGCGACGTGGCTGTGATTGTCATCAGTATTGAGACGGGTGGTGTCGTGGCTGTGATTCTCATCACTGTTGAGACGGGTGGCCTCGTTGCTTTGTTTCTCATCATTGTTGAGGTGGATGGCGTCGTGGCTGTGATTCTCAGCAGTGTTGAGGTGGTTGGCGTCGTAGCTGTGATTCTCATCAGTGTTGAGACGGGTGGCGTCGTGGCTTTGATTCTCATCAGTGTTGAGACTGGTGGTGTCGTGGCTGTGATTCTCATCAGTGTTGAGGTGGATGGCGTCGTGGCTGTGATTCTCATCAGAGTTGAGGTGTGTGGCGTCGTGGCTGTCATTCTCATCAGTGTTGAGGCAGGTGGCCTCGTTGCTGTGTTTCTCATCAGTGTTGAGGTGGGTGGCGTCGTGGCTGTGCAGTCATCACGGCACCCGTCTCATCAGTGTTGAGACGGGTGGCGTCGTGGCTGTGATTGTCAACAGTGTTCAGCTGGATGGCGTCGTGGCTGTGATTCAATTCAGATTTGAGGTGGATGGCTTTATGGCTGTGATTCTGGATGGCGTCGTGGCTCGGATTCTCATCAGTGTTTAGACGGGTGGCGACGTGGCTGTTATTGTCATCAGTATTGAGACGGGTGTTGTCGTGGCTCTGATTCTCATCAGTGTTGAGACGGGTGGGACGTGGCTGTGATTGTAATCAGCATTGAGACGGGTGGTGTCGTGGCTCTGATTCTCATCAGTGTTGAGACGGGTAGCGTCGTGGTTGTGATTCTCATCAGTGTTGAGACGGGTGGCGTCGTGGCTTTGATTTTCATCAGTGTTGAGGCGGGTGGCGTCGTGGCTGTGATCCTTATCAGTGTTGAAACAGTTGGCGTCGTGGCTGTGATTCTCATCAGTGTTGAGACGTGTGGTGTCGTGGCTCTGATTCTCATCAGTGTTGAGACGGGTGGTGACGTGGCTGTGATTGTCATCAGTATTGAGATGGGTGGTGTCGTGGCTGTGATTGTCATCAGCGTTCAGCTGGATGGCGTCGTGGCTGTGATTCACATCAGTTTTGAGGTGGATGGCTTCGTGGCTGTGATTCTCATCAGTGTTGAGACGGGTGGCTTTGTGGCAGTTATTCGCAGCAGTGTTGAGACGGGTGGCGTCGTGGCTGTAATTCTCATTAGTGTTGAGGTGGATGGCGTCGTGGCTGTGATTCTCATCAGTGTTGAGGTGGTTGGCGTCGTAGCTGTGATTCTCATCAGTGTTGAGACGGGTGGCGTCGTGGCTTTGATTGTCATCAGTGTTGAGACGGGTGGCGTCGTGGCTGTGATTCTCTTCAGTGTTGAAGTGGATGGCGTATTGGCTGTGATTCTCATCAGACGGGTGGCGACGTGGCTGTGATTGTCATCAGTATTGAGACGTGTGGTGTCGTGGCTCTGATTCTCATCAATGTTGAGACGGGTAGCGTCGTGGCTGTGATTGTCATCAGTATTGAGACGGGTGGTGTCGTGGCTCTGATTCCCATCAGTGTTGAGAAGGGTGGCGACGTGGCTGTGATTGTCATCAATATTGAGACGGGTGGTGTCGTGGCTCTGATTCTCATCACTGTTGAGACGGGTGGCGACGTGGCTGTGATTGTCATCAGTATTGAGACGGGTGGTGTCGTGGCTCTGATTCTCATCAGTGTTGAGACGGGTGGAGACGTGGCTGTGATTCTCATCAGTATTAAGATGGGTGGTGTCGTGGCTCTGATTCTCATCAGTGTTGAGACGGGTGGCGACGTGGCTGTGATTGTCATCAGTATTGAGACCGGTGGTGTCGTGGCTGTGATTGTCATCAGCGTTCAACTGGATGGAGTTGTGGCTGTGATTCACATCAGTGTTGAGACGGGTGGCGTCGTGGCTGTGATTCTCATCAGTGTTGAGACGGGTGGCGTCGTGGCTGTAATTCTCAGCAGTGTTGAGACGGGTGGCGTCGTGGCTGTGATTCTCATCAGTGTTGAGGTAGGTGGCGTCGTGGCTGTGATACTCATCAGTGTTGAGACGGGTGGCGTCGTGGCTGTGATTCTCATCAGTGTTGAGACGGGTGGCGTCGTGGCTGTTATTCTCAGCAGTGTTGAGACGGGTGGCGTCGTGGCTGTGATTCTCATCAGTGTTGAGGTGGATGGCGTCGTGGCTGTGTTTCTCATCAGTGTTGAGGTGGTTGGCGTCGTGGCTGTGATTCTCATCAGTGTTGAGACGGGTGGCGTCGTGGCTTTGATTCTCATCAGTGTGGAGACGGGTGGCGTCGTGGCTGTGATTCTCATCAGTGATGAGGTGGATGGCGTCGTGGCTGTGATTCTCATTAGTGTTGAGGTGGGTGGCGTCGTGGCTTTGATTCTCATCAGTGTTGAGACGGGTGGCATCGTGGCTGTGATTCTCATCAGTGTTGAGACGGGTGGCGTCGTGGCTGTGATTCTCATCAGTGTTGAGACGGGTGGCTTCGTGGCTGTGATTCTCATCAGTGTTGAGACGGTTGGTGTCGTGGCTGTGATTCTCATCAGGGTTGAGACGGGCACGTCGTGGCTGTGATTCTCATCAGTGTGGTGACGGGTGGTGTCGTGGCTGTGATTCTCATCAGTGTTGAGACGGCCGGCGTCGTGGCTTTGATTCTCATCAGTGTTGAGACGGGTGGTGACGTGGCTGTGATTCTCATCAGTGTTGAGACGGGTGGTGTCGTGGCTGTGATTCTCATCAGTGTTGAGATGGATGGCATCGTGGATGTGATTCTCATCAGTGTTGAGTTGGGTGGCATCGTGGCTGTGATTCTCATCAGTGTTGGGACGGGTGGCGTCCTGGCTGTGATTCTCATCAGAGTTGAGGTGTGTGGCTTCGTGGCTGTCATTCTCATCAGTGTTGAGGCAAGTGGCCTCTTGGCTGTGTTTCTCATCAGTGTTGAGGTGGTTGGCGTCGTGGCTGTGAATCTCATCAGTGTTGAGACGGGTGGCGTCGTGGCTGTGATTCTCATCAGTGTTGAGACGGGTGGCATCGTGGCTGTGATTCTTATCAGTGTTGAGACGGGTGGCGTCGTGGCTATGATTCTCATCAGTGTTGAGAAGGGTGGCGTCGTGGTTGTGATTCTCATCAGTGTTGAGACGGGTGGCGTCGTGGCTTTAATTTTCATCAGTGTTGAGACGGGTGAGGTCGTGGCTGTGATTCTCATAAGTATTGAGACGGGTGGCGTCGTGGCTGTGATTCTCATCAGTGTTGAAACAGTTGGCTTCGTGGCTGTGATTCTCATCAGTGTTGAGACGGGTGGTGTCGTGGCTCTGATTCTCATCAGTGTTGAGACGGGTGGCGACGTGGCTGTGATTGTCATCAGTATTGAGACGGGTGGTGTCGTGGCTGTGATTGTCTTCAGCGTTCAGCTGGATGGCGTCGTGGCTGTGATTCTCATCAGTTTTGAAACGGGTGGCGTTGTGGCTGTTACTCTCAGCAGTGTTGAGACGGGTGGCGTCGTGGCTGTAATTCTCATCATTGTTGAGGTGGATGGCGTCGTGGCTGTGATTCTCAGCAGTGTTGAGGTGGTTGGCGTAGTAGCTGTGATTCTCATCAGTGTTGAGACGGGTGGCGTCGTGGCTGTGATTCTCATCAGTGTTGAGATGGATGGCGTTGTGGCTGTTACTCTCAGCAGTGTTGAGACGGGTGGCGTCGTGGCTGTAATTCTCATCATTGTTGAGGTGGATGGCGTCGTGGCTGTGATTCTCAGCAGTGTTGAGGTGGTTGGCGTCGTAGCTGTGATTCTCATCAGTATTGAGACGGGTGGTGTCGTGGCTGTAATTCTCATCATTGTTGAGGTGGATGGCGTCGTGGCTATGATTCTCATCAGTGTTGAGGTGGATGGCGTCGTGGCTGTGATTCTCATCAGTGTTGAGGCGGGTGGCCTCGTTGCTGTGTTTCTCATCAGTGTTGAGGTGGGTGGCGGCGTGGCTGTGATTCTCATCAGTGTTGAGACGGGTGGCGTCGTGGCTGTGATTCTCATCAGTGCTTAGGTGGTTGGCGTCGTGGCTGTGATTCTCATCAGTGTAGAGACGGGTGGCGTCGTGCCTGTGATTCTCATCAGTGTTCAGCTGGATGGCGTCGTGGTTGTGATTATCATCAGTGTTGAGACGGGTGGCGACGTGGCTGTGATTGTCATCAGTATTGAGACGGGTGGTGTCGTGGCTGTGATTCTCATCACTGTTGAGACGGGTGGCCTCGTTGCTGTGTTTCTCATCATTGTTGAGGTGGATGGCGTCGTGGCTGTGATTCTCAGCAGTGTTGAGGTGGTTGGCGTCGTAGCTGTGATTCTCATCAGTGTTGAGACGGGTGGCGTCGTGGCTTTGATTCTCATCAGTGTTGAGACGGGTGGTGTCGTGGCTGTGATTCTCATCAGTGTTGAGGTGGATGGCGTCGTGGCTGTGATTCTCATCAGAGTTGAGGTGTGTGGCGTCGTGGCTGTCATTCTCATCAGTGTTGAGGCAGGTGGCCTCGTTGCTGTGTTTCTCATCAGTGTTGAGGTGGGTGGCGTCGTGGCTGTGGAGTCATCACGGCACCCGTCTCATCAGTGTTGAGACGGGTGGCGTCGTGGCTGTGATTGTCAACAGTGTTCAGCTGGATGGCGTCGTGGCTGTGATTCAAATCAGATTTGAGGTGGATGGCTTTATGGCTGTGATTCTGGATGGCGTCGTGGCTCGGATTCTCATCAGTGTTTAGACGGGTGGCGACGTGGCTGTTATTGTCATCAGTATTGAGACGGGTGTTGTCGTGGCTCTGATTCTCATCAGTGTTGAGACGGGTGGGACGTGGCTGTGATTGTAATCAGCATTGAGACGGGTGGTGTCGTGGCTCTGATTCTCATCAGTGTTGAGACGGGTAGCGTCGTGGTTGTGATTCTCATCAGTGTTGAGACGGGTGGCGTCGTGGCTTTGATTTTCATCAGTGTTGAAGCGGGTGGCGTCGTGGCTGTGACCCTTATCAGTGTTGAAACAGTTGGCATCGTGGCTGTGATTCTCATCAGTGTTGAGACGGGTGGTGTCGTGGCTCTGATTCTCATCAATGTTGAGACGGGTGGTGTCGTGGCTCTGATTCTCATCAGTGTTGAGACGGGTGGTGACGTGGCTGTGATTGTCATCAGTATTGAGACGGGTGGTGACGTGGCTGTGATTGTCATCAGTGTTGAGACGGGTGGCGTCGTGGCTGTGATTCTCATCAGTGTTGAGGTGGATGGCGTATTGGCTGTGATTCTCATCAGACGGGTGGCGACGTGGCTGTGATTGTCATCAGTATTGAGACGGGTGGTGTCGTGGCTCTGATTCTCATCAGTGTTGAGACGGGTAGCGTCGTGGCTGTGATTGTCATCAGTATTGAGACGGGTGGTGTCGTGGCTCTGATTCTCATCAGTGTTGAGAAGGTTGGCGACGTGGCTGTGATTGTCATCAATATTGAGACGGGTGGTGTCGTGGCTCTGATTCTCATCACTGTTGAGACGGGTGGCGACGTGGCTGTGATTGTCATCAGTATTGAGACGGGTGGTGTCGTGGCTCTGATTCTCATCAGTGTTGAGACGGGTGGAGACATGGCTGTGATTCTCATCAGTATTAAGATGGGTGGTGTCGTGGCTCTGATTCTCATCAGTGTTGAGACGGGTGGCGACGTGGCTGTGATTGTCATCAGTATTGAGACGGGTGGTGTCGTGGCTGTGATTGTCATCAGCGTTCAACTGGATGGAGTTGTGGCTGTGATTCACACCAGTGCTGAGACGGGTGGCGTCGTGGCTGTGATTCTCATCAGTGTTGAGACGGGTGGCGTCGTGGCTGTAATTCTCAGCAGTGTTGAGACGGGTGGCGTCGTGGCTGTGATTCTCATCAGTGTTGAGGTAGGTGGCGTCGTGGCTGTGATTCTCATCAGTGTTGAGACGGGTGGCGTCGTGGCTGTGATTCTCATCAGTGTTGAGACGGGTGGCGTCGTGGCTGTTATTCTCAGCAGTGTTGAGACGGGTGGCGTCGTGGCTGTGATTCTCATCAGGTGGAGGTGGATGGCGTCGTGGCTGTGTTTCTCATCAGTGTTGAGGTGGTTGGCGTCGTGGCTGTGATTCTCATCAGTGTTGAGACGGGTGGCGTCGTGGCTTTGATTCTCATCAGTGTGGAGACGGGTGGCGTCGTGGCTGTGATTCTCATCAGTGATGAGGTGGATGGCGTCGTGGCTGTGATTCTCTTTAGTGTTGAGGTGGGTGGCGTCGTGGCTTTGATTCTCATCAGTGTTGAGACGGGTGGCATCGTGGCTGTGATTCTCATCAGTGTTGAGACGGGTGGCGTCGTGGCTGTGATTCTCATCAGTGTTGAGACGGGTGGCTTCGTGGCTGTGATTCTCATCAGTGTTGAGACGGTTGGTGTCGTGGCTGTGATTCTCATCAGGGTTGAGACGGGCACGTCGTGGCTGTGATTCTCATCAGTGTGGTGACGGGTGGTGTCGTGGCTGTGATTCTCATCAGTGTTGAGACGGCCGCAGTCGTGGCTTTGATTCTCATCAGTGTTGAGACGGGTGGTGACGTGGCTGTGATTCTCATCAGTGTTGAGACGGGTGGTGTCGTGGCTGTGATTCTCATCAGTGTTTAGATGGATGGCATCGTGGCTGTGATTCTCATCAGTGTTGAGTTGGGTGGCATCGTGGCTGTGATTCTCATCAGTGTTGGGACGGGTGGCGTCGTGGCTGTGATTCTCATCAGAGTTGAGGTGTGTGGCGTCGTGGCTGTCATTCTCATCAGTGTTGAGGCAAGTGGCCTCTTTGCTGTGATTGTCTTCAGCGTTCAGCTGGATGGCGTCGTGGCTGTGATTCTCATCAGTTTTGAAACGGGTGGCGTTGTGGCTGTTACTCTCAGCAGTGTTGAGACGGGTGGCGTCGTGGCTGTAATTCTCATCATTGTTGAGGTGGATGGCGTCGTGGCTGTGATTCTCAGCAGTGTTGAGGTGGTTGGCGTCGTAGCTGTGATTCTCATCAGTGTTGAGACGGGTGGCTTCGTGGCTTTGATTCTCATCAGTGTTGAGACGGGTGGTGTCGTGGCTGTGATTGTCATCAGTATTGAGACGGGTGGTGTCGTGGCTCTGCTTCTCATCAATGTTGAGACGGGTGGCGACGTGGCTGTGATTGTCATCAGTATTGAGACGGGTGGTTTCGTGGCTCTGATTCTCATCAGTGTTGAGACGGGTAGCGTCGTGGCTGTGATTGTCATCAGTATTGAGACGGGTGGTGTCGTGGCTCTGATTCTCATCAGTGTTGAGACGGGTGGCGACGTGGCTGTGATTGTCATCAGTATTGAGACGGGTGGTGTCGTGGCTCTGATTCTCATCACTGTTGAGACGGGTGGCGACGTGGCTGTTATTGTCATCAGTATTGAGACGGGTGTTGTCGTGGCTCTGATTCTCATCAGTGTTGAGACGGGTGGCGACGTGGCTGTGATTCTCATCAGTGTTGAGGTGGATGGCGTCGTGGCTGTGTTTCTCATCAGTGTTGAGGTGGTTGGCGTCGTGGCTGTGATTCTCATCAGTGTTGAGACGGGTGGCGTCGTGGCTTTGATTCTCATCAGTGTGGAGACGGGTGGGGTCGTGGCTGTGATTCTCATCAGGGTTGAGATGGGTGGCGTCATGGCTGTGATTCTCAACAGTGTTGAGACGGGTGGCGTCGTGGCTGTGATTCTCATCAGTGTTGAGACGGGTGGCGACGTGGCTGTGATTGTCATCAGTGTTGAGACGGGTGGTGTCGTGGCTGTGATTCTCATCAGTGTTGAGACGGGTGGCGACGTGGCTGTGATTCTCATCAGTGTTGAGACAGTTGGCGTCGTGGCTGTGATTCTCATCAGTGTTGAGGTGGTTGGCGTCGTGGCTGTGATTCCCATCAGTGTGGTGACGGGTGGTGTCGTGGCTGTGATTCTCATCAGTGTTGAGACGGCCGGCCTCGTGGCTGTGATTCTCATCAGTGTTGAGACGGGTGGCGACGTGGCTGTGATTCTCATCAGTGTTGAGATGGGTGGTGTCGTGGCTGTGATTCTCATCAGTGTTGAGATGGATGGCATCGTGGCTGTGATTCTCATCAGTATTGAGTTGGGTGGCATCGTGGCTGTGATTCTCATCAGTGTTGGGACGGGTGGCGTCGTGGCTGTGATTTTCATCAGAGTTGAGGTGTGTGGCGTCGTGGCTGTCATTCTCATCAGTGTTGAGGCAGGTGGCCTATTTGCTGTGTTTCTCATCAGTGTTGAGGTGGTTGGCGTCGTGGCTGTGATTCTCATCAGTGTTGAGACGAGTGGCGTCATGGCTGTGATTCTCATCAGTGTTGAGACGGGTGGCATCGTGGCTGTGATTCTTATCAGTGTTGAGACGGGTGGCGTCGTGGCTATGATTCTCATCAGTGTTGAGAAGGGTGGCGTCGTGGTTGTGATTCTCATCAGTGTTGAGACGGGTGGCGTCGTGGCTTTAATTTTCATCAGTGTTGAGACGGGTGAGGTCGTGGCTGTGATTCTCATAAGTATTGAGACGGGTGGTGTCGTGGCTCTGCTTCTCATCAATGTTGAGACGGGTGGCGACGTGGCTGTGATTCTCATCAGTGTTGAGGTGGTTGGCGTCGTGGCTGTGATTCTCATCAGTGTTGAGACGGGTGGCGTCGTGGCTTTGATTCTCATCAGTGTGGAGACGGGTGGGGTCGTGGCTGTGATTCTCATCAGGGTTGAGATGGGTGGCGTCATGGCTGTGATTCTCAACAGTGTTGAGACGGGTGGCGTCGTGGTTGTGATTCTCATCAGTGTTGAGACGGGTGGCGACGTGGCTGTGATTGTCATCAGTGTTGAGACGGGTGGTGTCGTGGCTGTGATTCTCATCAGTGTTGAGACGGGTGGCGACGTGGCTGTGATTCTCATCATTGTTGAGGTGGATGGCGTCGTGGCTGTGATTCTCAGCAGTGTTGAGGTGGTTGGCGTCGTAGCTGTGATTCTCATCAATGTTGAGACGGGTGGCGTCGTGGCTTTGATTCTCATCAGTGTTGAGACGGGTGGTGTCGTGGCCCTGATTCTCATCAGTGTTGAGACGGGTGGCGACGTGGCTGTGATTGTCATCAGTATTGAGACGGGTGGTGTCGTGGCCCTGATTCTCATCAGTGTTGAGACGGGTGGCGACGTGGCTGTGATTGTCATCAGTATTGAGACGGGTGGTGTCGTGGCTCTGATTCTCATGAATGTTGAGACGGGTGGCGACGTGGCTGTGATTGTCATCAGTATTGAGACGGGTGGTGTCGTGGCTCTGATTCTCATCAGTGTTGAGACTGGTAGCGTCGTGGCTGTGATTGTCATCAGTATTGAGACGGGTGGTGTCGTGGCTCTGACTCTCATCAGTGTTGAGACGGGTGGCGACATGGCTGTGATTGTCATCAGTATTGAGACGGGTGGTGTCGTGGCTCTGATTCTCATCAGTGTTGAGACGGGTGGCGACGTGGCTGTGATTGTCATCAGTGTTCAGCTGGATGTCGTCGTGGCTGAGATTCTCATCAAGGTAGAGGTGGATGGCTTCGTGGTTGTGATTCTCATCAGTGTTGAGACGAGTGGCGTCGTGGCTGTGATTCTCATCAGTGTTGAGACGGGTGGCGTCGTGGTTGTGATTCTCATCAGTGTTGAGAAGGGTGGCGTCATGGCTGTGATTCTCATCAGTGTTGAGACGGGTGGCGTCATGGCTGTGATTCTCATCAGTGTTGAGACGGGTGGCATCGTGGCTGTGATTCTCATCAGTGTTGAAACAGTTGGAGTCGTGGCTGTGATTCTCATCAGTGTTGAGACGGGTGGCGTCGTGGTTGTGATTCTCATCAGTGTTGAGACGAGTGGCTTCGTGGCTGTGATTCTCATCAGTGTTGAGACGGGTGGCGTCGTGGTTGTGATTCTCATCAGTGTTGAGATGGGTGGCATCGTGGCTGTGATTTTCATCAGTGTTGAAACAGTTGGCGTCGTGGCTGTGATTCTCATCAGTGTTGAGACGGGTGGTGTCGTGGCTCTGATTCTCATCAGTGTTGAGACGGGTGGCGACGTGGCTGTGATTGTCATCAGTATTGAGACGGGTGGCGTCGTGGCTCTGATTCTCATCAGTGTTGAGACGGCTGGCGTCGTGGCTGTGATTCTCATCAGTGTTGAGACAGTTGGCTTCGTGGCTGTGATTCTCATCAGTGTTGAGACGGGTGGTGTCGTGGCTGTGATTGTCATCAGTGTTTAGCTGGATGTCGTCGTGGCTGAGATTCTCATCAAGGTAGAGGTGGATGGCTTCGTGGTTGTGATTCTCATCAGTGTTGAAACGGGTGGCGTCGTGGCTGTGATTTTCATCAGTGTTGAGACGAGTGGCGTCGTGGCTGTGATTTTCCCCAGTGTTGAGACGGGTGGCGTCGTGGTTGTGATTCTCATCAGTGTTGAGACGAGTGGCGTCGTGGCTGTGATTCTCATCAGTGTTGAGACGGGTGGCGTCATGGCTGTGATTCTCATCAGTGTTGAGACGAGTGGCGTCGAGGCTGTGATTCTCATCAGTATTGAGACGGGTGGTGTCGTGGCTGTGATTCTCATCAGTGTTGAGACGGCTGGCGTCCTGGCTGTGATTGTCATCAGTGTTGAGACGGGTGGCGACGTGGCTGTGATTCTCATCAGTGTTGAGACGGGTGGTGTCGTGGCTGTGATTCTCATCAGTGTTGAGACGGCTGCCGTCGTGGCTGTGATTCTCATCAGCGTTGAGACGAGTGACGTCGAGGCTGTGATTCTCATCAGTGTTGAGACGGGTGGCGTCGTGGTTGTGATTCTCATCAGTGTTGAGACGAGTGGCGTCGTGGCTATGATTCTCATCGGTGTTGAGACGGGTGGCGTCGTGGTTGTGATCCTCATCAGTGTTGAGACGGGTGGCATCGTGGCTGTGATTCTCATCAGTGTTGAAACAGTTGGCGTCGTAGCTGTGATTCTCATCAGTGTTGATACGGGTGGTGTCGTGGCTCTGATTCTCATCAGTGTTGAGGCGGGTGGCGACGTGGCTGTGATTGTCATCAGTATTGAGACGGGTGGTGTCGTGGCCCTGATTCTCATCAGTGTTGAGACGGCTGGCGTCGTGGCTGTGATTCTCATCAGTGTTGAGACAGTTGGCTTCGTGGCTGTGATTCTCATCAGTGTTGAGACGGGTGGTGTCGTGGCTGTGATTGTCATCAGTGTTTAGCTGGATGTCGTCGTGGCTGAGATTCTCATCAAGGTAGAGGTGGATGGCTTCGTGGTTGTGATTCTCATCAGTGTTGAAACGGGTGGCGTCGTGGCTGTGATTTTCATCAGTGTTGAGACGAGTGGCGTCGTGGCTGTGATTTTCCCCAGTGTTGAGACGGGTGGCGTCGTGGTTGTGATTCTCATCAGTGTTGAGACGAGTGGCGTCGTGGCTGTGATTCTCATCAGTGTTGAGACGGGTGGCGTCATGGCTGTGATTCTCATCAGTGTTGAGACGAGTGGCGTCGAGGCTGTGATTCTCATCAGTATTGAGACGGGTGGTGTCGTGGCTGTGATTCTCATCAGTGTTGAGACGGCTGGCGTCCTGGCTGTGATTGTCATCAGTGTTGAGACGGGTGGCGACGTGGCTGTGATTCTCATCAGTGTTGAGACGGGTGGTGTCGTGGCTGTGATTCTCATCAGTGTTGAGACGGCTGCCGTCGTGGCTGTGATTCTCATCAGCGTTGAGACGAGTGACGTCGAGGCTGTGATTCTCATCAGTGTTGAGACGGGTGGCGTCGTGGTTGTGATTCTCATCAGTGTTGAGACGAGTGGCGTCGTGGCTATGATTCTCATCAGTGTTGAGACGGGTGGCGTCGTGGTTGTGATCCTCATCAGTGTTGAGACGGGTGGCATCGTGGCTGTGATTCTCATCAGTGTTGAAACAGTTGGCGTCGTAGCTGTGATTCTCATCAGTGTTGATACGGGTGGTGTCGTGGCTCTGATTCTCATCAGTGTTGAGACGGGTGGCGACGTGGCTGTGATTGTCATCAGTATTGAGACGGGTGGTGTCGTGGCCCTGATTCTCATCAGTGTTGAGACGGGTGGCGACGTGGCTGTGATTGTCATCAGTATTGAGACGGTTGGTGTCGTGGCTCTGATTCTCATCAATGTTGAGACGGGTGGCGACGTGGCTGTGATTGTCATCAGTATTGAGACGGGTGGTGTCGTGGCTCTGATTCTCATCAGTGTTGTGGCGGGTAGCGTCGTGGCTGTGATTGTCATCAGTATTGAGACGGGTGGTGTCGTGGCTCTGATTCTCATCAGTGTTGAGACGGGTGGCGACGTGGCTGTGATTGTCATCAGTATTGAGACGGGTGGTGTCGTGGCTCTGATTCTCATCACTGTTGAGACGGGTGGCGACGTGGCTGTGATTGTCATCAGTATTGAGACGGGTGGTTTCGTGGCTCTAATTTTCATAAGTGTTGAGAAGGGTGGCGACGTGGCTGTGATTCTCATCAGTATTGAGACGGGTGGTGTCGTTGATCTGATTCTCATCAGTGCTGAGACGGGTGGCGACGTGGCTGTGATTGTCATCAGTATTGAGACGGGTGGTGTCGTGGCTGTGATTCTCATCACTGTTGAGACGGGTGGCCTCGTTGCTGTGTTTCTCATCTGTGTTGAGGTGTGTGGCGGCGTGGCTGTGATTCTCATCAGTGTTGAGACGGGTGGCGTCGTGGCTGTGATTCTTATCAGAGTTGAAACGGGTGGTTTCGTGGCTGTGATTCTCATCAGTGTTGAGACGGTTGGTGTCGTGGCTGTGATCCTCATCAGGGTTGAGACGGTACATCGTGGCTGTGATTCTCATCAGTATGGTGACGGGTGGTGTCGTGGCTGTGATTCTCATCAGTGTTGAGACGGCCGGCGTCGTGGCTGTGATTCTCATCAGTGTTGAGACGGGTGGCGACGTTGCTGTGATTCTCATCAGTGTAGAGACGGGTGGTGTCGTGGCTGTGATTCTCATCAGTGTTGAGATGCGTGGCGTCGTGGCTGTGATTCTCATCAGTGTTGAGATGGATGGCATCGTGGCTGTGATTCTCATCAGTGTTGAGTTGGGTGGCGTCGTGGCTGTGACTCTCATCAGTGTTGAGAAGGGTGGCGTCGTGGCTATGATTCTCATCAGTGTTGAGGTGGGTGGCGTCGTGGCTGTGATTCTCATCAGTGTTGAGGCGGGTGGCCTCGTTGCTGTGTTTCTCATCAGTGTTGAGGTGGGTGGCGGCGTGGCTGTGATTCTCATCAGTGTTGAGACGGGTGGCGTCGTGCCTGTGATTCTCATCAGTGTTCAGCTGGATGGCGTCGTGGTTGTGATTATCATCAGTGTTGAGACGGGTGGCGACGTGGCTGTGATTGTCATCAGTATTGAGACGGGTGGTGTCGTGGCTGTGATTCTCATCACTGTTGAGACGGGTGGCCTCGTTGCTGTGTTTCTCATCATTGTTGAGGTGGATGGCGTCGTGGCTGTGATTCTCAGCAGTGTTGAGGTGGTTGGCGTCGTAGCTGTGATTCTCATCAGTGTTGAGACGGGTGGCGTCGTGGCTTTGATTCTCATCAGTGTTGAGACTGGTGGTGTCGTGGCTGTGATTCTCATCAGTGTTGAGGTGGATGGCGTCGTGGCTGTGATTCTCATCAGAGTTGAGGTGTGTGGCGTCGTGGCTGTCATTCTCATCAGTGTTGAGGCAGGTGGCCTCGTTGCTGTGTTTCTCATCAGTGTTGAGGTGGGTGGCGTCGTGGCTGTGCAGTCATCACGGCACCCGTCTCATCAGTGTTGAGACGGGTGGCGTCGTGGCTGTGATTGTCAACAGTGTTCAGCTGGATGGCGTCGTGGCTGTGATTCAATTCAGATTTGAGGTGGATGGCTTTATGGCTGTGATTCTGGATGGCGTCGTGGCTCGGATTCTCATCAGTGTTTAGACGGGTGGCGACGTGGCTGTTATTGTCATCAGTATTGAGACGGGTGTTGTCGTGGCTCTGATTCTCATCAGTGTTGAGACGGGTGGGACGTGGCTGTGATTGTAATCAGCATTGAGACGGGTGGTGTCGTGGCTCTGATTCTCATCAGTGTTGAGACGGGTAGCGTCGTGGTTGTGATTCTCATCAGTGTTGAGACGGGTGGCGTCGTGGCTTTGATTTTCATCAGTGTTGAGGCGGGTGGCGTCGTGGCTGTGATCCTTATCAGTGTTGAAACAGTTGGCGTCGTGGCTGTGATTCTCATCAGTGTTGAGACGTGTGGTGTCGTGGCTCTGATTCTCATCAGTGTTGAGACGGGTGGTGACGTGGCTGTGATTGTCATCAGTATTGAGATGGGTGGTGTCGTGGCTGTGATTGTCATCAGCGTTCAGCTGGATGGCGTCGTGGCTGTGATTCACATCAGTTTTGAGGTGGATGGCTTCGTGGCTGTGATTCTCATCAGTGTTGAGACGGGTGGCTTTGTGGCAGTTATTCGCAGCAGTGTTGAGACGGGTGGCGTCGTGGCTGTAATTCTCATTAGTGTTGAGGTGGATGGCGTCGTGGCTGTGATTCTCATCAGTGTTGAGGTGGTTGGCGTCGTAGCTGTGATTCTCATCAGTGTTGAGACGGGTGGCGTCGTGGCTTTGATTGTCATCAGTGTTGAGACGGGTGGCGTCGTGGCTGTGATTCTCTTCAGTGTTGAAGTGGATGGCGTATTGGCTGTGATTCTCATCAGACGGGTGGCGACGTGGCTGTGATTGTCATCAGTATTGAGACGTGTGGTGTCGTGGCTCTGATTCTCATCAATGTTGAGACGGGTAGCGTCGTGGCTGTGATTGTCATCAGTATTGAGACGGGTGGTGTCGTGGCTCTGATTCCCATCAGTGTTGAGAAGGGTGGCGACGTGGCTGTGATTGTCATCAATATTGAGACGGGTGGTGTCGTGGCTCTGATTCTCATCACTGTTGAGACGGGTGGCGACGTGGCTGTGATTGTCATCAGTATTGAGACGGGTGGTGTCGTGGCTCTGATTCTCATCAGTGTTGAGACGGGTGGAGACGTGGCTGTGATTCTCATCAGTATTAAGATGGGTGGTGTCGTGGCTCTGATTCTCATCAGTGTTGAGACGGGTGGCGACGTGGCTGTGATTGTCATCAGTATTGAGACCGGTGGTGTCGTGGCTGTGATTGTCATCAGCGTTCAACTGGATGGAGTTGTGGCTGTGATTCACATCAGTGTTGAGACGGGTGGCGTCGTGGCTGTGATTCTCATCAGTGTTGAGACGGGTGGCGTCGTGGCTGTAATTCTCAGCAGTGTTGAGACGGGTGGCGTCGTGGCTGTGATTCTCATCAGTGTTGAGGTAGGTGGCGTCGTGGCTGTGATACTCATCAGTGTTGAGACGGGTGGCGTCGTGGCTGTGATTCTCATCAGTGTTGAGACGGGTGGCGTCGTGGCTGTTATTCTCAGCAGTGTTGAGACGGGTGGCGTCGTGGCTGTGATTCTCATCAGTGTTGAGGTGGATGGCGTCGTGGCTGTGTTTCTCATCAGTGTTGAGGTGGTTGGCGTCGTGGCTGTGATTCTCATCAGTGTTGAGACGGGTGGCGTCGTGGCTTTGATTCTCATCAGTGTGGAGACGGGTGGCGTCGTGGCTGTGATTCTCATCAGTGATGAGGTGGATGGCGTCGTGGCTGTGATTCTCATTAGTGTTGAGGTGGGTGGCGTCGTGGCTTTGATTCTCATCAGTGTTGAGACGGGTGGCATCGTGGCTGTGATTCTCATCAGTGTTGAGACGGGTGGCGTCGTGGCTGTGATTCTCATCAGTGTTGAGACGGGTGGCTTCGTGGCTGTGATTCTCATCAGTGTTGAGACGGTTGGTGTCGTGGCTGTGATTCTCATCAGGGTTGAGACGGGCACGTCGTGGCTGTGATTCTCATCAGTGTGGTGACGGGTGGTGTCGTGGCTGTGATTCTCATCAGTGTTGAGACGGCCGGCGTCGTGGCTTTGATTCTCATCAGTGTTGAGACGGGTGGTGACGTGGCTGTGATTCTCATCAGTGTTGAGACGGGTGGTGTCGTGGCTGTGATTCTCATCAGTGTTGAGATGGATGGCATCGTGGATGTGATTCTCATCAGTGTTGAGTTGGGTGGCATCGTGGCTGTGATTCTCATCAGTGTTGGGACGGGTGGCGTCCTGGCTGTGATTCTCATCAGAGTTGAGGTGTGTGGCTTCGTGGCTGTCATTCTCATCAGTGTTGAGGCAAGTGGCCTCTTGGCTGTGTTTCTCATCAGTGTTGAGGTGGTTGGCGTCGTGGCTGTGAATCTCATCAGTGTTGAGACGGGTGGCGTCGTGGCTGTGATTCTCATCAGTGTTGAGACGGGTGGCATCGTGGCTGTGATTCTTATCAGTGTTGAGACGGGTGGCGTCGTGGCTATGATTCTCATCAGTGTTGAGAAGGGTGGCGTCGTGGTTGTGATTCTCATCAGTGTTGAGACGGGTGGCGTCGTGGCTTTAATTTTCATCAGTGTTGAGACGGGTGAGGTCGTGGCTGTGATTCTCATAAGTATTGAGACGGGTGGCGTCGTGGCTGTGATTCTCATCAGTGTTGAAACAGTTGGCTTCGTGGCTGTGATTCTCATCAGTGTTGAGACGGGTGGTGTCGTGGCTCTGATTCTCATCAGTGTTGAGACGGGTGGCGACGTGGCTGTGATTGTCATCAGTATTGAGACGGGTGGTGTCGTGGCTGTGATTGTCTTCAGCGTTCAGCTGGATGGCGTCGTGGCTGTGATTCTCATCAGTTTTGAAACGGGTGGCGTTGTGGCTGTTACTCTCAGCAGTGTTGAGACGGGTGGCGTCGTGGCTGTAATTCTCATCATTGTTGAGGTGGATGGCGTCGTGGCTGTGATTCTCAGCAGTGTTGAGGTGGTTGGCGTAGTAGCTGTGATTCTCATCAGTGTTGAGACGGGTGGCGTCGTGGCTGTGATTCTCATCAGTGTTGAGATGGATGGCGTTGTGGCTGTTACTCTCAGCAGTGTTGAGACGGGTGGCGTCGTGGCTGTAATTCTCATCATTGTTGAGGTGGATGGCGTCGTGGCTGTGATTCTCAGCAGTGTTGAGGTGGTTGGCGTCGTAGCTGTGATTCTCATCAGTATTGAGACGGGTGGTGTCGTGGCTGTAATTCTCATCATTGTTGAGGTGGATGGCGTCGTGGCTATGATTCTCATCAGTGTTGAGGTGGATGGCGTCGTGGCTGTGATTCTCATCAGTGTTGAGGCGGGTGGCCTCGTTGCTGTGTTTCTCATCAGTGTTGAGGTGGGTGGCGGCGTGGCTGTGATTCTCATCAGTGTTGAGACGGGTGGCGTCGTGGCTGTGATTCTCATCAGTGCTTAGGTGGTTGGCGTCGTGGCTGTGATTCTCATCAGTGTAGAGACGGGTGGCGTCGTGCCTGTGATTCTCATCAGTGTTCAGCTGGATGGCGTCGTGGTTGTGATTATCATCAGTGTTGAGACGGGTGGCGACGTGGCTGTGATTGTCATCAGTATTGAGACGGGTGGTGTCGTGGCTGTGATTCTCATCACTGTTGAGACGGGTGGCCTCGTTGCTGTGTTTCTCATCATTGTTGAGGTGGATGGCGTCGTGGCTGTGATTCTCAGCAGTGTTGAGGTGGTTGGCGTCGTAGCTGTGATTCTCATCAGTGTTGAGACGGGTGGCGTCGTGGCTTTGATTCTCATCAGTGTTGAGACTGGTGGTGTCGTGGCTGTGATTCTCATCAGTGTTGAGGTGGATGGCGTCGTGGCTGTGATTCTCATCAGAGTTGAGGTGTGTGGCGTCGTGGCTGTCATTCTCATCAGTGTTGAGGCAGGTGGCCTCGTTGCTGTGTTTCTCATCAGTGTTGAGGTGGGTGGCGTCGTGGCTGTGGAGTCATCACGGCACCCGTCTCATCAGTGTTGAGACGGGTGGCGTCGTGGCTGTGATTGTCAACAGTGTTCAGCTGGATGGCGTCGTGGCTGTGATTCAAATCAGATTTGAGGTGGATGGCTTTATGGCTGTGATTCTGGATGGCGTCGTGGCTCGGATTCTCATCAGTGTTTAGACGGGTGGCGACGTGGCTGTTATTGTCATCAGTATTGAGACGGGTGTTGTCGTGGCTCTGATTCTCATCAGTGTTGAGACGGGTGGGACGTGGCTGTGATTGTAATCAGCATTGAGACGGGTGGTGTCGTGGCTCTGATTCTCATCAGTGTTGAGACGGGTAGCGTCGTGGTTGTGATTCTCATCAGTGTTGAGACGGGTGGCGTCGTGGCTTTGATTTTCATCAGTGTTGAAGCGGGTGGCGTCGTGGCTGTGACCCTTATCAGTGTTGAAACAGTTGGCATCGTGGCTGTGATTCTCATCAGTGTTGAGACGGGTGGTGTCGTGGCTCTGATTCTCATCAATGTTGAGACGGGTGGTGTCGTGGCTCTGATTCTCATCAGTGTTGAGACGGGTGGTGACGTGGCTGTGATTGTCATCAGTATTGAGACGGGTGGTGACGTGGCTGTGATTGTCATCAGTGTTGAGACGGGTGGCGTCGTGGCTGTGATTCTCATCAGTGTTGAGGTGGATGGCGTATTGGCTGTGATTCTCATCAGACGGGTGGCGACGTGGCTGTGATTGTCATCAGTATTGAGACGGGTGGTGTCGTGGCTCTGATTCTCATCAGTGTTGAGACGGGTAGCGTCGTGGCTGTGATTGTCATCAGTATTGAGACGGGTGGTGTCGTGGCTCTGATTCTCATCAGTGTTGAGAAGGGTGGCGACGTGGCTGTGATTGTCATCAATATTGAGACGGGTGGTGTCGTGGCTCTGATTCTCATCACTGTTGAGACGGGTGGCGACGTGGCTGTGATTGTCATCAGTATTGAGACGGGTGGTGTCGTGGCTCTGATTCTCATCAGTGTTGAGACGGGTGGAGACATGGCTGTGATTCTCATCAGTATTAAGATGGGTGGTGTCGTGGCTCTGATTCTCATCAGTGTTGAGACGGGTGGCGACGTGGCTGTGATTGTCATCAGTATTGAGACGGGTGGTGTCGTGGCTGTGATTGTCATCAGCGTTCAACTGGATGGAGTTGTGGCTGTGATTCACACCAGTGCTGAGACGGGTGGCGTCGTGGCTGTGATTCTCATCAGTGTTGAGACGGGTGGCGTCGTGGCTGTAATTCTCAGCAGTGTTGAGACGGGTGGCGTCGTGGCTGTGATTCTCATCAGTGTTGAGGTAGGTGGCGTCGTGGCTGTGATTCTCATCAGTGTTGAGACGGGTGGCGTCGTGGCTGTGATTCTCATCAGTGTTGAGACGGGTGGCGTCGTGGCTGTTATTCTCAGCAGTGTTGAGACGGGTGGCGTCGTGGCTGTGATTCTCATCAGGTGGAGGTGGATGGCGTCGTGGCTGTGTTTCTCATCAGTGTTGAGGTGGTTGGCGTCGTGGCTGTGATTCTCATCAGTGTTGAGACGGGTGGCGTCGTGGCTTTGATTCTCATCAGTGTGGAGACGGGTGGCGTCGTGGCTGTGATTCTCATCAGTGATGAGGTGGATGGCGTCGTGGCTGTGATTCTCTTTAGTGTTGAGGTGGGTGGCGTCGTGGCTTTGATTCTCATCAGTGTTGAGACGGGTGGCATCGTGGCTGTGATTCTCATCAGTGTTGAGACGGGTGGCGTCGTGGCTGTGATTCTCATCAGTGTTGAGACGGGTGGCTTCGTGGCTGTGATTCTCATCAGTGTTGAGACGGTTGGTGTCGTGGCTGTGATTCTCATCAGGGTTGAGACGGGCACGTCGTGGCTGTGATTCTCATCAGTGTGGTGACGGGTGGTGTCGTGGCTGTGATTCTCATCAGTGTTGAGACGGCCGCAGTCGTGGCTTTGATTCTCATCAGTGTTGAGACGGGTGGTGACGTGGCTGTGATTCTCATCAGTGTTGAGACGGGTGGTGTCGTGGCTGTGATTCTCATCAGTGTTTAGATGGATGGCATCGTGGCTGTGATTCTCATCAGTGTTGAGTTGGGTGGCATCGTGGCTGTGATTCTCATCAGTGTTGGGACGGGTGGCGTCGTGGCTGTGATTCTCATCAGAGTTGAGGTGTGTGGCGTCGTGGCTGTCATTCTCATCAGTGTTGAGGCAAGTGGCCTCTTTGCTGTGATTGTCTTCAGCGTTCAGCTGGATGGCGTCGTGGCTGTGATTCTCATCAGTTTTGAAACGGGTGGCGTTGTGGCTGTTACTCTCAGCAGTGTTGAGACGGGTGGCGTCGTGGCTGTAATTCTCATCATTGTTGAGGTGGATGGCGTCGTGGCTGTGATTCTCAGCAGTGTTGAGGTGGTTGGCGTCGTAGCTGTGATTCTCATCAGTGTTGAGACGGGTGGCTTCGTGGCTTTGATTCTCATCAGTGTTGAGACGGGTGGTGTCGTGGCTGTGATTGTCATCAGTATTGAGACGGGTGGTGTCGTGGCTCTGCTTCTCATCAATGTTGAGACGGGTGGCGACGTGGCTGTGATTGTCATCAGTATTGAGACGGGTGGTTTCGTGGCTCTGATTCTCATCAGTGTTGAGACGGGTAGCGTCGTGGCTGTGATTGTCATCAGTATTGAGACGGGTGGTGTCGTGGCTCTGATTCTCATCAGTGTTGAGACGGGTGGCGACGTGGCTGTGATTGTCATCAGTATTGAGACGGGTGGTGTCGTGGCTCTGATTCTCATCACTGTTGAGACGGGTGGCGACGTGGCTGTTATTGTCATCAGTATTGAGACGGGTGTTGTCGTGGCTCTGATTCTCATCAGTGTTGAGACGGGTGGCGACGTGGCTGTGATTCTCATCAGTGTTGAGGTGGATGGCGTCGTGGCTGTGTTTCTCATCAGTGTTGAGGTGGTTGGCGTCGTGGCTGTGATTCTCATCAGTGTTGAGACGGGTGGCGTCGTGGCTTTGATTCTCATCAGTGTGGAGACGGGTGGGGTCGTGGCTGTGATTCTCATCAGGGTTGAGATGGGTGGCGTCATGGCTGTGATTCTCAACAGTGTTGAGACGGGTGGCGTCGTGGCTGTGATTCTCATCAGTGTTGAGACGGGTGGCGACGTGGCTGTGATTGTCATCAGTGTTGAGACGGGTGGTGTCGTGGCTGTGATTCTCATCAGTGTTGAGACGGGTGGCGACGTGGCTGTGATTCTCATCAGTGTTGAGACAGTTGGCGTCGTGGCTGTGATTCTCATCAGTGTTGAGGTGGTTGGCGTCGTGGCTGTGATTCCCATCAGTGTGGTGACGGGTGGTGTCGTGGCTGTGATTCTCATCAGTGTTGAGACGGCCGGCCTCGTGGCTGTGATTCTCATCAGTGTTGAGACGGGTGGCGACGTGGCTGTGATTCTCATCAGTGTTGAGATGGGTGGTGTCGTGGCTGTGATTCTCATCAGTGTTGAGATGGATGGCATCGTGGCTGTGATTCTCATCAGTATTGAGTTGGGTGGCATCGTGGCTGTGATTCTCATCAGTGTTGGGACGGGTGGCGTCGTGGCTGTGATTTTCATCAGAGTTGAGGTGTGTGGCGTCGTGGCTGTCATTCTCATCAGTGTTGAGGCAGGTGGCCTATTTGCTGTGTTTCTCATCAGTGTTGAGGTGGTTGGCGTCGTGGCTGTGATTCTCATCAGTGTTGAGACGAGTGGCGTCATGGCTGTGATTCTCATCAGTGTTGAGACGGGTGGCATCGTGGCTGTGATTCTTATCAGTGTTGAGACGGGTGGCGTCGTGGCTATGATTCTCATCAGTGTTGAGAAGGGTGGCGTCGTGGTTGTGATTCTCATCAGTGTTGAGACGGGTGGCGTCGTGGCTTTAATTTTCATCAGTGTTGAGACGGGTGAGGTCGTGGCTGTGATTCTCATAAGTATTGAGACGGGTGGTGTCGTGGCTCTGCTTCTCATCAATGTTGAGACGGGTGGCGACGTGGCTGTGATTCTCATCAGTGTTGAGGTGGTTGGCGTCGTGGCTGTGATTCTCATCAGTGTTGAGACGGGTGGCGTCGTGGCTTTGATTCTCATCAGTGTGGAGACGGGTGGGGTCGTGGCTGTGATTCTCATCAGGGTTGAGATGGGTGGCGTCATGGCTGTGATTCTCAACAGTGTTGAGACGGGTGGCGTCGTGGTTGTGATTCTCATCAGTGTTGAGACGGGTGGCGACGTGGCTGTGATTGTCATCAGTGTTGAGACGGGTGGTGTCGTGGCTGTGATTCTCATCAGTGTTGAGACGGGTGGCGACGTGGCTGTGATTCTCATCAGTGTTGAGACAGTTGGCGTCGTGGCTGTGATTCTCATCAGTGTTGAGGTGGTTGGCGTCGTGGCTGTGATTCCCATCAGTGTGGTGACGGGTGGTGTCGTGGCTGTGATTCTCATCAGTGTTGAGACGGCCGGCGTCGTGGCTGTGATTCTCATCAGTGTTGAGACGGGTGGCGACGTGGCTGTGATTCTCATCAGTGTTGAGACGGGTGGTGTCGTGGCTGTGATTCTCATCAGTGTTGAGATGGATGGCATCGTGGCTGTGATTCTCATCAGTATTGAGTTGGGTGGCATCGTGGCTGTGATTCTCATCAGTGTTGGGACGGGTGGCGTCGTGGCTGTGATTTTCATCAGAGTTGAGGTGTGTGGCGTCGTGGCTGTGATTCTCATCAGTGTTGAGGCAGGTGGCCTATTTGCTGTGTTTCTCATCAGTGTTGAGGTGGTTGGCGTCGTGGCTGTGATTCTCATCAGTGTTGAGACGAGTGGCGTCATGGCTGTGATTCTCATCAGTGTTGAGACGGGTCGCGTCGTGGCTGTGATTCTTATCAGTGTTGAGACGGGTGGCGTCGTGGCTATGATTCTCATCAGTGTTGAGAAGGGTGGCGTCGTGGTTGTGATTCTCATCAGTGTTGAGACGGGTGGCGTCGTGGCTTTAATTTTCATCAGTGTTGAGACGGGTGAGGTCGTGGCTGTGATTCTCATAAGTCCTTATATTAGTCCTTATCTTCTTTTGTTGATTGTCAGCATATTTCTTGACACTCTGCGCAGCGGTCTGCTCCCTACTGTTAAAGCGTTTTTATAATTGCCACTTAGCAGATCTGGTCCTTACCACCGCCTGTATTGGTTTTTTACGTAATACAAGGCGTGTACAACAGATAGACTTGGTGTTTGTTATGTAATACAAGGAGTGTACAACCGATAGACGTGGTGTTTGTTACGTAATACAAGGCGTGTACAACAGATAGACGTGGTGTTTGTTATGTAATACAAGGCGTGTGCAACCGATAGACGTGGTGTTTGTTTCGTAGTACAAGGCGTGTACAACAGATAGACGTGGTGTTTGTTACGTAATACAGGGAGTGTACAACAGCTAGACGTGGTGTTTGTTACGTAATACAAGGCGTGTACAACAGATAGACGTGGTGTTTGTTACGTAATACAAGGCGTGTACAACAGCTAGACGTGGTGTTTGTTACGTAATACAAGGCGTGTACAACAGATAGACGTGGTGTTTGTTACGTAATACAAGGCGTGTACAACATATAGACGTGGTGTTTGTTCTTTTTTTCACACTCAGGTCCCTCGTAATGCACACACACCTAACCTCGGGGCTCCTGGAATCCTCGTAAGCCCCTTCATTGCAGGACTCCCTACGTCCTTTCGATAGGCGGTAAGTGTTCATTCAGTCGTTATATGTTTCTATCCGTTGTTGACTCTCACAGCTTGACATTTGACCTAATTAATTTGACATTTGATCCAATTAAGTTAAAGAAAATGACACAAAAATGTCACATTTTAAAGAAATGACACACAGTTAAAGAAAATGACACAAAAATGTCACATTTTAAAGAAATGACACACGGTTAAAGAAAATGACACAAAAATGTCACATTTTAAAGTAATGACACACAGTTAAAGAAAATGACAGAGAGATGTAACACAGTTTAAGAAAATGACAGCCAAATGCAGTTAAAAAGAATTCCCTACATGACCCTAGGCATGTGACCATAAAAGTGGCATCGGGTACAAGGAGATTACCTCTTATGACATCACGTTACCTATATGCCTTATTTTGGATACGTTGATATTATTGAGATGACCCATGTACCGATTTAATCGCTGATTTGAAACGACCTCTTATATTTTGATACGATCCCGTTATATTTGAGAAGACCCCTTATATTTTGAGGCAAACCCTTACGTTTTGATACGCCCCCTGATGTTTTGAGTCGAACCCCTCAGGTAAACGATAATAATGGACCTCAATTGACCCTCTGCTTGACCAGTTGACCTCCTCCTTGACCGGAAACACCCCTAGGCATGTCGGGAGACCGCCAGGCATGCCCGATTTTTTAGCCGATCCCTCGCGTAACATAGTGGACCTCAACAGTTATTTTCTTTAAAGGTGTGACATATTTTTATTGCTGTCATTTACTTAATTTAAAGTCCAAGTTAGTTAATAAAGTTGCATGAAAATGTCCAAGTTAACTAATTAAGTTAAGCATGTTTACATGATGTAGAAACTATAACCGACGAATCACAGCTCGTTACGCCATTCACCGATAACGTACTGAACGCTGATTGGCTAGCTCTCTCATTCATTGTACCGTACTTATCGCTGATTGGGTCATAAAAACTCATTATATTGACATTCGACTAATCACGTTTGCGTCCACTAGATTGCTCGGATGACCTAGTTACCCTCTCAGTCGCCAGGCGGCGCCTCGGTGAGCGATAGTAGAGTCGTTTCTAGATACTTTCACACTGTGAAAGATGCCCGGGTTTCCCCAGTGTCTATTTTTAGTAACCACCGAAAATGGGTTCACATTTGAGGGTCTGTTCTACTCTAACTACTGGCGTGGTTTGCAACGGGAGTTTGAGGGAACCACGAAAAAGAAATACTGGACATCTGCATAGATCGGGTATATATTATACTATATTTATTTGATGTCTCATTTGTTTTTTATGATATTCCTTTTAGATGAGATACGTACTGATCAACTGATCAAATAAAATTGATTTATTCTTATGAGCAGAGTAGATGTATAATTCTTTCAATAGTCTGAAGTGCAGATTGGTTCACAGCATCACAAAATGTAAGCATGCATATTATTTTTGCAATTAATGTTCTGAACCATTGAATATGCTAAAAGTGCGAATTTGGTCAATAAGGGCGTATCGCTATTTCAAAGTCCATCTCAAGATAGATAATTTTATCAGACTACTTTCATGTGATCATAATATGGTATTAATATTAATGGAAAAAGGTATATTTGTAATTAAATACTGATGCTAAAATATAAAGTAAAGAATATGTTAGGCAGCCTTAAGCGGTTTTACCAATACCCGGAAATGCGACTGAGATGCCTGCACGAACTGACACATCTCACAACCTTTGACCTTGGCAAGCCACGCTGCCCTCTGTTGCTTCTCGGACCTTCCACATACATACATTTTCCAAATCTACGTTAGGCATAGACCTACGACATTATGTCGCAGTTAATGTTTTGCCGCTTGCATAAGCAGAACCGCGTGATTTCTAATAACGAGTTGACGTGCATAACAGCACGCGCGGTTTGACGCCGGGGTAAAAAAACAGATCCTGTATGTAGGTCTTTTTTAAATATACTTTTAACCCCAACAACTATCGTTGCCCCGATTATGGTGCAACGTCTTTTAAATTGAACCCCAGCTCAAACCGGAACAACCAGTGGACACACACACTGCAGGACTCACAACGCTCTTAAAGGGCCCAGTCCTTGACAGGAAGAAGAAGACAACAATGAAATGTGGCATTTCTTAAAGGATAGTTCGCTTACTAAGACGTGGCATGCGTTCGTGAGCGCATTCGTTGTTCCGCCTTTTGCGGCGGTATTAAAGGAACGTTGATCGGCAGTACGTTAGAACGTGTCTCAATGCAGTTACATCCTGTTTATGTCTGTCCTATTACAGCTGGAAAGGAAATTCTTCGAATCGTAAGTACTTTCGCTTAATTTTCAAATAAACAAGTAACAGACGTTCCTGCATTCAGCGCTCAGACAATAGAGGCAAAAACTACATTGAAATGAATCCTGTAGGACCTTTGTTTTGTCCAATCGGTCATTTGCTCATCGTTTGTGTGCATAAATAAAGTTTGCAGTTTTTATTATCGTTCCTGGTTTCAGCGTATATCGGACTCAGTTAATTGAGATGAAGTCTACCTTGCGTGGAGGCTTGTTGTGATGTAACTAGTGCACTCCAATCCTACCAAAGCTCAACCAAACGTCCTCGCCGTGGGAGGTGGAAACGGTTGAAGCCGACCAACAGAACACTGGTGAAACTGATTAGGCCAATCCCCTCATAGTGGCTACGCCGGGGAGTGAAAATAGTTAATTAATTAAGTAATAGTAAGCATTGGAAACAGTGTCATTTTGAAGCAGTACTTTCGTTATTCACCGGTCATAGCGGAAATACTTCCAGAGACGGGTCTGTTGTGGGATTGGTGGGGTCTGTGGTGCATGGAGTGGGTGAGTGAGTGAGGTGGAAGGGGTGAAGTATGGGTGGTTGGGTTTGTGGTGCATAGAGTGGGTGAGTGAGTGAGGCGGAAGGAGTGAAGTATGAGTGGTTGGGTTTGTGGTGCATGGAGTGGGTGAGTGAGTGAGGTGGAAGGGGTGAAGTATGGGTGGGTGGGTTTGTGGTGCATGGAGTGGGTGAGTGAGTGAGGTGGAAGGGGTGAAGTATGGGTGGTTGGGGTTGTGGGGCATGGAGTGGGTGAGTGAGTGAGGTGGAAGGGGTGAAGTATGGGTGGTTGGGTTTATGGGGCATGGAGTGGGTTAGTGAGTGAGGTGGAAGGGTGAAGTATGGGTGGTTGGGTCTGTGGTGCATGGAGTGGGTGAGTGAGTGAGGTAGAAGAGGTGAAGTATGGGTGGGTGGGTTTGTGGGGCATGGAGTGGGTTAGTGAGTGAGGTGGACGGAGTGAAGTATGGGTGGTTGGGTCTGTGGTGCATGGAGTGGGTTAGTGGGTGAGGTAGAAGGGGTGAAGTATGGGTGGGTGGGTCTGTGGTGCATGGAGTGGGTGAGTGAGTGACGTGGAAGGGGTGAAGTATGGGTGGGTGGATCTGTGGTGCATGGAGTGGGTGAGTGAGTGACGTGGAAGGGGTGAAGTATGGGTGGTTGGGGTTGTGGTGTATGGAGTGGGTGAGTGGGTGACGTGGAAGGGGTGAAGTATGGGTGGTTGGGTCTGTGGTGCATGGGGTGGGTGAGTGAGTGAGGTGGAAGGGGTGAAGTATGGGTGGTTGGGGTTGTGGTGCATGGAGTGGGTGAGTGAGTGAGGTGGACGGGGTGAAGTATGGGTGGTTGGGTCTGTGGTGCATGGAGTGGGTTAGTGGGTGAGGTAGAAGGGGTGAAGTATGGGTGGGTGGGTCTGTGGTGCATGGAGTGGGTGAGGGAGTGAGGTGGACGGGGTGAAGTGTGGGTGGTTGGGTCTGTGGTGCATGGAGTGGGTGAGTGAGTGAGGTAGAAGAGATGAAGTATGGGTGGGTGGGTTTGTGGGGCATGGAGTGGGTTAGTGAGTGAGGTGGACGGAGTGAAGTATGGGTGGTTGGGTTTGTGGTGCATGGAGTGGGTTAGTGAGTGAGGTGAACGGGGTGAAGTGTGGGTGGTTGGGTATGTGGTGCATGGAGTGGGTTAGTGAGTGAGGTGAACGGGGTGAAGTATGAGTGGTTGGGTTTGTGGTGCATGGAGTGGGTTAGAGAGTGAGGTGAACGGGGTGAAGTATGAGTGGTTGGGTTTGTGGTGCATGGAGTGGGTTAGAGAGTGAGGTGAACGGGGTGAAGTATGAGTGGTTGGGTTTGTGGTGCATGGAGTGGGTTAGAGAGTGAGGTGAACGGGGTGAAGTATGAGTGGTTGGGTTTGTGGTGCATGGAGTGGGTTAGTGAGTGAGGTGAACGGGGTGAAGTATGAGTGGTTGGGTTTGTGGTGCATGGAGTGGGTTAGAGAGTGAGGTGAACGGGGTGAAGTATGAGTGGTTGGGTTTGTGGTGCATGGAGTGGGTTAGTGAGTGAGGTGAACGGGGTGAAGTATGGGTGGTTGGGTTTGAGGGGCATGGAGTGAGTTAGTGGGTGAGGTGAACGGGGTGAAGTATGGGTGGTTGGGTCTGTGGTTCATTGGGTGGGTTAGTGAGTGAGGTGAACGGGGTGAAGTATGAGTGGTTGGGTTTGTGGGGCATGGAGTGGGTTAGTGAGTGAGGTGAACGGGGTGAAGTAAGGGTGGTTGGGTTTGTGGTGCATGGAGTGGGTTAGTGAGTGAGGTGGAAGGGGTGAAGTATGGGTGGTTGGGTTTGTGGGGCATGGAGTGGGTTAGTGGGTGAGGTGGACGGGGTGAAGTATGGGTGGTTGGGTTTGTGGTGCATGGAGTGGGTTAGTGAGTGAGATGAACGGGATGAAATATGGGTAGTTGAGTTTGTGGTGCATGGAGTGGGTTAGTGAGTGAGGTGGACGGGGTGAAGTGTGGGTGGTTGGGTTTGTGGGGCTTGGAGTGGGTTAGTGAGTGAGGTGAACGGGGTGAAGTATGAGTGGTTGGGTTTGTGGGGCATGGAGTGAGTTAGTGAGTGAGGTGAACGGGGCGAAGTATGAGTGGTTGGGTTTGTGGGGCATGTAGTGGGTTAGTTGAGTGAGGTGAACGGGGTGAAGTATGAGTGGTTGGGTTTGTGGGGCATGGAGTGGGTTAGTGAGTGAGGTGAACGGGGTGAAGTATGAGTGGTTGGGTTTGTGGGGCATGGAGTGGATTAGTGGGTGAGGTGAACGGGGTGAAGTATGGGTGGGTGGGTTTGTGGTGCATGGAGTGGGTTAGTGAGTGAGGTGGAAGGGGTGAAGTATGGGTGGGTGCGTGGGTGAGTGGGTTTGTGGTGCATGGAGTTGGTGAGTGAGTGAGGTGGAAGGGGTGAAGTATGGGTGGGTGCGTGGGTGTGTGGGTTTGTGGTGCATGGAGGGGGTGAGTGAGTGAGGTGGACGGGGTGAAGTATGGGTGGGTGCGTGGGTGGGTGGGTTTGTGGTGCATGGAGAGGATGAGTGAGTGAGGTGGACGGGGTGAAGTATGGGTGGGTGCGTGGGTGGGTGGGTGGGTTTGTGGTGCATGGAGGGGGTGAGTGAGTGAGGTGGACGGGGTGAAGTATGGGTGGGTGCATGGGTGGGTGGGTTTGTGGTGCATGAAGTGGGTTAGTGAATGAGGTGAACGGGGTGAAGTAAGGGTGTTTGGGTTTGTTGGGCATTGGGTAGGTTAGTGAGTGAGGTGGACGGGGTGAAGTATGGGTGGGTGGGTTTGTGGGGCATGGAGTGGGTTAGTGAGTGAGATGGACGGGGTGAAGCATGGGTGGGTGGGTGGGTGGATGGGTGGGTGGGTGGGGCATGGAGTGGGTTAGTTAGTGAGGATGCGCAACACGCTTAGAACATCATCAAATGCTTGGAGATCATGTTTACCACACATGGACTGCCATACAACGTGAAGAGTGACAACGGATCACAAGTTGTTGCTGCAGTGTTCGAAGGATTCCTCGAGTATCTAGGGATACAACACACGAAAGGTGTCTTATACTGGCAACAAAACAATGGCGAAGTGGAACGTTTTAACGAGACAATGATGAAAGCCGCTACGATCGCTGAAGACGAAACACTTGAAGGATGAGCTGCAGCACTTGAAATGCGAGTTCACCGGACTACTCCTCATACCACTAAGGGTGCGAGTTCACCGGACTACTCCTCATACCGCTAAGGGTGCGAGTTCACCGGACTACTCCTCATACCGCTAAGGGTGCGAGTTCACCGGACTACTCCTCATACCGCTAAGGGTGCGAGTTCACCGGACTACTCCTCATACCGCTAAGGGTTCGAGTTCACCGGACTACTCCTCATACCGCTAAGGGTGCGAGTTCACCGGACTACTCCTCATACCGCTAAGGGTGCGAGTTCACCGGACTACTCCTCATACCGCTAAGGGTGTGAGTTCACCGGACTACTCCTCATACCGCTAAGGGTGCGAGTTCACCGGACTACTCCTCATTCCGCTAAGGGTGCGAGTTCACCGGACTACTCCTCATACCACTAAGGGTGCGAGTTCACCGGACTACTCCTCATACCGCTAAGGGTTCGAGTTCACCGGACTACTCCTCATACCGCTAAGGGTGCGAGTTCACCGGACTACTCCTCATACCGCTAAGGGTGCGAGTTCACCGGACTACTCCTCATACCGCTAAGGGTGTGAGTTCACCGGACTACTCCTCATACCGCTAAGGGTGCGAGTTCACCGGACTACTCCTCATTCCGCTAAGGGTGCGAGTTCACCGGACTACTCATCATACCGCTAAGGGTGCGAGTTCACCGGACTACTCCTCATACCGCTAAGGGTGTGAGTTCACCGGACTACTCCTCATACCGCTAATGGTGCGAGTTCACCGGACTACTCCTCATACCACTAAGGGTGCGAGTTCACCGGACTACTCCTCATACCACTAAGGGTGCGAGTTCACCGGACTACTCCTCATACCGCTAAGGGTTCGAGTTCACCGGACTACTCCTCATACCGCTAAGGTTGCGAGTCCAGTGGAGATTCTGATGGGTCGAAAACTGCGGAACAAGTTGACGAAAATGCAGATGAGAGCAAAGCTCGTGGATGAGTTGCAATGGCAACAAATATATGTCAATTTTTTTAAGCATGCTGGCATTTTTACAATCAGTAGATCATTTCTTC